>JAVJIF010000879.1:0-252098 GCA_038442645.1 Agave tequilana
CAGAAAAGTGCTTCCCTGATATAATATTCTAACTCACAGTGACTAATAACATCAGAGTTTAAAAAAATTCACATTCTATAATAAGTACATACGTTATCTCAGGAGAACATTCTTGCAGCTCTAAGTCGGACCTTCGCCTTACTGTGACCTGAAAATATCAATCTGTAACGGGATTAGCTCAACAGCTCAGTGAGTGAAGTCATTCAAAATTGAGTTTGTATTATAATACCATTGTACTTCAAGTATTATGCAACTGAGCAATGTCAAAATCAGTTTCAATACTTTCTACTTGTGGTTGATACTGCAGCTTATGAATCATAGACTCTTTCTATTATCTGATACTTCCTATATGTATTCTTCTGGGTACATGTGACCAATATTTTATTAACATACAATCTCAATGATTTTGTAATACTTGACATACTTGTTAGTCTCTTATAATCACCTCTCCGGTTTTCAGTTTGTAACATGTTCGTATTTTATATATATAGTCATGGTCACAGCACAACTCTTAGAAAGCCTAATCTTACTCACTAGATTAGTTACAGTTCAATATTACACCTACCCCAATATACGTATGACATCACATACTACTCATGATAGTATCTAATTATAATTGTGTTCATACATGAAGAAATACGAGACACTCACATCCATATACTGGATGTCACAATAATCTATTTACCCGATGTCATAGACAATTATGTGCATACACTAGGTGCCATACATATTAACATCCTAAATTTGGATATCATAAACAATCATATTCATATACCGGATAATATAAACAGTCATATGCATATACTAGGTGTCATACCTATTAACATTCATAATTCGGATATCATAACAATCATATCCATATACCGGATATCATAAACAATCATATCATATACTAGGTGCATACCTATTAACATCCATAATTTGGATATCATAACAATCATATCCATATGCCGGATATCATAAACAATTATATCATATACTAGGTGTCATACCTATTAACATCCATAATTCGGATATCATAACAATCATATCCATATACCGAATATGCATATACTAGGTGTCATACCTATTAACATCCATAATTCGGATATCATAACAATCATATGCATATACCGGATATCATGAACAATCATACGCATATATTAGGTGTCATATTAACATCCATAATTCGGATATCATAACAATCATATCCATATACTAGATATCATAAATATATTTCAAGTATACTTCAATAAAATAATATCAATACTCCCCTTCGATCATCTCCGATTCAACCCGGTCCCTTCCTCCGAAACAATAGATAACAACAATAAATAATAACAATACTCCCCTTCGGTCACCTCCGGTTAAACCCAGTCCCTTCTCCAATACAATAAATAACAGCAATACTCCACTTCGGTCACCTCCTGTTAAACCCAGTCCTTTCCTCCAATGCAATAAAATAAATAACAGCAATGCTCCCCTTCGTCATCTCCGTTTAAATCCGGTTCTTCCTCCAATATAATACATGACATCATATACATTCTTATGCACATTTTTTAATACAAAGGCATTCACATACATACCGATGTATCACACAGTCAAGTTCATGCGATTTTCATTTCTTAATTCGTTAGTTTTGAGGAATTCTTATCATATTTAAGAGGTACCAAATACACACTTAAAGCATTCAACTTAATGATCCCCAATATCGTACAGGTCAAGTTCTGATACGTAGTACCTATATCGCTTTTCCTAATCATAATACTTATTCATTTTTTATCATTTAATTAACATTCGAGATTTTTCATCATTTGCTTCTTTAATCCTCAGGCAAACTGCCTATTGGTTATACCTTAATTTAATTCAGAATCTTCTCATTACTTCTGATACAAGTGATAGTTACACGACAATTCTGATATTAATGAATTATTACACTTTTGATATCATAATTATCCTTTATTTCAAGTAGGGACTGGTTTTAGAACTTTTATTTGGTACAAACTAAATTTATCCCAGGTTCCACCAATACTGGTTTACTAATCTCATTGACATGACGCTCAATCTTTCGTTTGTATTACTAACTTTCATTATTAAGGTAATTATCTAACTATTACCGGATAGATATAATCGGTGTACTATAAAGATGTGACTTCCAAGCTTAATAAGGGATTCCGATGTTCTGCTAAATTAATTATAAGAATACCTAAAAGTCTCCGGTGTATAGAGTAGGCATACCAAAATACTAGTCCAATACTTACGGTATTTATTTTATTGATATCGAATTATCCATCATAATCGATATACTCAATATTAAGTTGTCAGATTTACTCAATACTGACTCTAACAGGTTTTCACCAGTTTAATTACTCACTTGATACTTATACACCATCATCGGTCACACATTATCTGATAATCATCAAACTTAATTTTATTCAGTAGTTTTTTATTAATAATCATTAATCGCTAAAAGTACGATATCTACTTATGAGTTCTGATTCGAAGGTTTTATTTTTTTTCACTTCTCATCAGATTTGATGAATCTTAGTTATTTATCCCTCAAATTGCTTTCAGTTGCTACCGATTAACAACTTAATCGATATACATAATATGTAGGCCATCAGCTGGCCTTTGATGCCTCAAGTGTGCAAGTTGATACACAAAATTATGTTATGAGCGTATATATATCATGAAACACAACAAATACGAAATATTATTCGCAAGATTAATACTCAACATACTACATAATATTAGAGTATCCCATGTACTTGGCTTAACAATAAGCTTTTAATGTTCAATTTATTTATCAAACATGTTCGGTGGTGTTAGGATTCAGTTGCTCTAATTCAGTTAATTATCAATTACTTTGATCAGTTCCATCATTATCAGTTCATGTTCACAATTGCTAATTAACTGAAATGTCCCGATCCCATTTGAGTTATCAATATTAACAAAACCTTCAATAGTTTAATTAATACATTATTTCTATCATACTGCATCAATTACATATATCCCAATTGACAGAGTTTTCTATATCACGGTTACATCGAGTTATTCGAAGAAAATTTCCAATTTCATTTTCTTAGTTCAATTCTAATATCAACTTCGAGTTCTGCTTTTACCAGTATCAACATAACCGATTCTATAATTATCCAATCATGGTTGATGGGTCTCAAATGATCTTTTATTTTAACTGATTTCTAATTATCTCTTATTAAAAAACAAACATTCCTGATCTATAACTGATTTCCCACTGTCACTGTTTAGTCTACTCATCGGGTACACCGGTGTTAACCAATTATCGTCTGATTATTATTGTCCATAACTATAAATTTCGTAATGACTTGGATAGCACTTGCATATAATATCAATCTTCACTTACAGACCATCATTCTTATCTTACTAGTTAATACACATGCAATACAGTGTTTAAAGGAATCAGGGGTAGATTTTACCCACTTAACGATTTTCAGGTTAAGTAACTTCAATATTTATCACAGACGAATAGATGGTATTTGCTGAAGATTTATACTTAACAATTTCTATCTAAGCCCAGCGTTTAATTATTCGGTTCTTAATTCTAATAAATACTCATAACATATACACGATGCTCAGAATTTCACAAATACATAACTTATGTGACATTTGTCTATATTCATCCATACCAATACACTTACATACGCTTAATGGTCATGTCTATACGAATTATAAATGGCAAGACATAACTTGCCATCAATGTTCTCACACACATATATGTAACATATCCGTGATTCGTTATTTGGATACCCTATTTGGATTTCGGTTCCATAACACCAATTCACTTTTATAATTATCACAATCATCTTTTTTAATGATGTAAGCTCTTAGTTCTAATGAATCAATATTATCAATAATTTCCCAATAACAATTATTTCTAAATTGGGAAAAATCAGACTTGAGTTAGGACTTTCACTCACTGGGTATACTGATAAATTTTGAACACCCAATACCGTATGCTGATACACAAGATGTGTAGCTCTCATTTTTACGATCACAATGGCTCAAGAATCGTCCGAATCCGACTTCGGATGGCAAAGATATCGTTTGGAAACCAAAACTAATATAAAAGGTTAGATACGTAATAACTGAAAATATTCAGGGGGCTGTTTATAATTTTTAGGGGCCCCAAAGTAATTATTCAATCTTACAGGGGCTAAAATGAAATTTATCTTATTTAATGAATGGGTTGGGTATATAACGGGTCGGGTCGAGTTTATTTTAAAACCCTTTTTCCCATACACAGCAGCAGCCGCAGCAGCAGCCGCGCACTGCTACTGCTGCCTGCGGCAATCGCGGCCACTGTCGCCCAGCCGCGCGATGGGCGACCGCCTTATCGATGCCGGCGCCGCTTCAGCGTCGCTCCGGTCAACCAGCGAGATAGAGAGAAAGAGGTGGGGGCCTAAAGCTCCCCCCACAGCCACCCACGCCGTGCCTGGCCGCCTCCGGCGCCTGGCCGGCCTCCGGCGTGCCGCCGGCCACCACCAGAGAGGGAGTGAGAGAGAGAGAATGAGAGAGAGAGAGTGAACGGGGGAGAGATTTATCTCTCTCCCCCTACCTACTCCCACCTAATCCCCCATTCCTCCCATACCTCATAAATAAATATTTATTTATATTTTATTTTCATTTCTCAAATCCCTCTTTAGGATTAAGTACCAATACCCGGTATTTATACGAGTATTTCATGCAGTATATACATCCGTGTATTTTCATATATTTTTCATATCAATTAATCCGGTATGATTTATAAAAACTTAAATCCAATCCGGATTTCCACAATGAATTACCGAATATTATTTAACGGTAACAATTAATTTAAAAATCATAAGAATTTACGATAAATATTATTAACGCAGAGTTTACCAATCCGGGTGTTACATACAGCCTATACGAGTTTTCACCCTGACAGCTCCCTTCGGGCGCCGACTGAAAGATTGTGGCTCACCCTTGTCGGATACTCGGAGCCAGCCAATGACGGCCGCACGAGCAAGTCTAATGGCTACCTCTTGGTCATAACCCATCTACTAGCATGGCAACACAACCTCGAAGCGGGGAGGCTTCACCACCCGGGTAACATTTTCAGGTCTAGGGGAAGCAAACCCCATTCAGGAACTATAGTCCAAATTCTTCCAAACACTTCGGAGCCAATATAGTTTCCCGAGCAGACGTAACAATAAGTCAAATCACAATTACAAATAAGGCAAGATTCGAACAACACTTTCATCAAAAAATTCCCCACTTTGTTATAGAATTTTTTTGATTACATTCTTCCACTTACAAGCATGGTTATAACTAACATGAATAATATAAATTTGTTACATGTGCGTCCTTCCTGAGAAAAAATGAGATATGCCTTCAGCTAACAGCGTTCAGGAGATGGCTCCTAAACAAACAATCCCCTAGGCCAGATAGGCAAGGGCGTCGAGAATCCCCAGGAAGCCACCAGAAAGCGAGATTTGCCTTGAACTGCAGACTGAAGCCTGTAAGACAAAGAAGATACCGATGCCAAGACCGTCACTCCAAATATTAACTCAGGAGTGACGGCAGCCAATGCACAGGCATCCCGACCCAAGAGTCGGAACCATCAACGAGCACCCTTTTGCACCCTACTCTATGTTCGCTGTAAGGAAAGAAAGGGTGGTCAAGTCCCAATCTCTGCCTGGTCTGTTCTGGCAAGAGTCCAGATGTACATGACAAAGAGAAGTTAGGATATTTTCTGTCCTTCCTGATAATCGGGCCTCGCCACGAGAACCGAAAATATTTGATGTGAAAAGTCACCTAGAGGGGGGTGAATAGGTGACAATGCTAATCAAAGGGCAAATAAAAAATTTAAAGTTACAACAATTACCAATCAAGATTCACAAGATGAGTGCAAGCAAGTAAATATGACAATGATTATGATGAGCAAGAATAAGAGCAAGTATAGTAAAGTAAAGAGTGCAAGAAAGTAAATCAATCGCAAACACAAGGATATGTTATCGAGGTTCGAGCACCCAGCTCTACTCCCCGCCTTCCCCAGAAGGATTCTAGCTACTTCCACTATCACAAAGAACAATTACAACCGGAGTACCCAACTCCACAATTACAATCACAAGAATCTCTGAGTAGTCACAAGACCACAAACTCTCTCTTTCAAAAATCTCTTCCCTTACAAAGGTCCTTAGAGAATAATGAGTAGAATTGAAGCTCTTTTGTGTGTAAGGAAAAGAAATTGAAATCAGAGAAAATCTTTTGAAAACCCTTTAGAAATTGAGAGAATTTAGCACAAAAACCAAGAACTTTTGAAAGCCTTAAACTTTTGAATTTTGTAGCAATAATTGTTGTAATGAATCTCTCCCCAATCACCCCTATTTATAGGAGAGGGCTAGGTTAAGAGATAAAAACAAACTTAAGGCTAATTAAGTAATCTTAGATTTGAAATAAATCCTTAATACAAATTTTAAACACAAAAGACAATAAAACATTAATTAAAATCTGCCGTTACTGTTCAAACGGTCAGATCGGTCGACCGTGCTGTCGAACGGTCGACGGTGCGACGCTAGTTCAAAATTATGACCGTTACAGGCATACGGTCGACCGCCCGGTCGACCGAAAAAAACCAGAGAGCAAAAACTGTAGTCCGGTCGACTGCCCCGGTCGACCGACAGACATGCACACGGATACGTGCATCTGCCAGGACCTCGGTCGACTGGGACGGTCGACCGGTATAACCTGACACAGATTCGGTCGACCGGCCGGTCGACCGGAACTGGTCAAAAATCAGACTTAGAAGGAATTTAGAAAAGATTAAGATTTTGATAAAAATACTTTTGACAGGGATTAGTATAAAACATAAATATATATCTGTAGGCAAAATCTTGTATGCAAAATATTTTTGTATAAATTATAGGAAAACATTTTGGATTGAACATGTGCGCAAAAACGTGTGTGATAGAGCTTCAAACCTATCCACTATTCTTTAACAAACTATAAAAACTAAAAACAAAATATATAAAGACTTCTTGAGCAATCTTCAAGTCTTTGAGCCATCCAATGCCTTGCTAGTGCCTTCTCTTCTATGATCCTTCCTTGATTGTGCAATTTGCCTTTCTTGCTATGTGAAACTTAGAAGTTCTTGCAAAAGCAAAGCCAATGGTCTCAATGGTCTCCAAACATGGTACAAAACCTGAAACTTATCTTGAACAAATTCATTAGTACCAAATAGCTCTTATTTGGTTTGTCATCATTAAAACACAAAACAAGAGAGTGTAACCTCTTGGGCCAACAATCTCCCCCTTTTTGATGATGACAAAACAAATAGGCTATAGACAAAAATATGGGGGAGGAGAAGACTCCCCTCAATTATGCTATATGAAAAACACAAGCATTTATTAAAAAACACAAAAACATACTCTTGATGTCAATTGAAACCAAATTGAACAATACCAATAAAAACAAAATACAAGAGTTCTCAAATTCATGAAACGCAAAACTCATAATTAAAACTTATAATACCAAAACATATAAATTCATATGGACCAAGACCAAATGAACTTATTTTTGTCCATGTAAACTTATTCTCTCCCTTTTTGTCATACATCAAAAAGGGTTATGAAAAACATGTCTATTCAATAATACAAACATTAAGTTCTCCACAAATAAACGAAAATCTAGCAAAATCAAGAGGTTTAGTGAAAATATCGGCTAGTTGTAAATCCGTGGAAACATAATCAATATCTATATCACCTTTCTCAAAATGATCTCTAAGAAAGTGATATCTAATCTCAATGTCCTTGGTCTTACTATGTTGATTTGCATTCTTAGTCATGTGTATAGTACTAGTATTATCACAAAATATTTTTATATGATCAAAGTGCAAATCAAAATCAAGGAGAGTATGTTTCATCCAAAGGACTTGTGCACAACAAGCCCCCGCGGCAACATACTCCGCCTCGGCGGTTGAGAGAGCTACGGAATTTTGCTTCCTAGAGGACCATGAAACAAGACAATTACCAAGAAATTGACATATCCCACTAGTACTCTTTCTATCTACTCTACAACCCGCATAGTCGGCATCCGAATAACTAGTCATTGAAAATCTCTAGTTTTCGGATACCAAAGACCCATTCCAATTGTGCCCTTAATATAACGAATAATGCGTTTTAACCGCAATAAGATGAGACTCTTTAGGACACGATTGAAATCTAGCACAAAGACACACACTAAACATGATATCCGGCCTACTTGCCGTTAAATATAAAAGACTACCTATCATGCTTCTATATAATTTAATATCAACATTTTTACCTTGATCGTCCTTATCAAGCTTGGTTGTAGTTGCCATTGGAGTGTTGCAAGCCTTTGATCCTTCAAGCCCAAACTTCTTTACTAGCTCCTTTGCGTACTTGGCTTGGTTAATGAAGGTTCCGTCTTGCAATTGCTTGATTTGGAGTCCAAGAAAGAAATTAAGCTCACCCATGGAAGACATTTCAAATTCTAGTTGCATTACCTTTTCAAACTCCTTGCACAAAAACTCATTAGTAGATCCAAAAATTATATCATCAACATAAATTTGCTCAATTAAAATATCATTATCAACATGCTTAGTAAAAAGAGTTGTGTCTACTTTGCCTTTAACAAAATCATTTGAAATGAGAAAACTAGAAAGCCTTTCATACCAAGCTCTTGGAGCTTGTTTCATCCATACAAAGCTTTATCAAGTTTAAAACAAAATCGGGATGAACATGATCAACAAAACCAGGAGGTTGAGCAACATAAACTTCTTCATTAATAAAACCATTTAAAAATGCACTTTTTACATCCATTTGAAAAGTTTAAAATTTTTAAAACATGCAAAAGCTAGTGTCATCCGTATGGCTTCAAGCCGTGCTACGGGTGCAAAGGTCTCCTCAAAATCAATTCCTTCAACTTGAGTGTAACATTGGGCCACTAACCTAGCTTTATTCCTAATGACATTTCCGGACTCATCCATCTTGTTTCTAAAGATCCACTTAGTACCAATTATTGGTCTATCGTGGGGCTTAGGAACAAGGTGTCAAACTTGGTTGCGCTCAAATTGATTGAGTTCCTCTTGCATGGCAAGCAACCAATATGGGTCCGTCTCGGCTTCGAGAATGCCTTTGGGTTCAAAATGAGAAATGAAAGCAAAGTTACCACATAGGTCATGGAGTTTGGAGCGCGTAGTGACTCCTCTAGATGCATCACCCAAGATGAGCTCCTTCGGATGATTTGTAGCGTATCTCCAAGCTTTAGGAAGCGGTTGAGAGCTTTCCTCTTTATCCTCTTGAACTTCACCAATAGGATCTAGCTTTTCTTCTTGAGCGGGTGAGTCCTTCAAGGATAGTCTCTCCATGTCTTCACCTAATGGTTCAATCTCTACAACATTCTCAACAACCACATTAGATTCTTCAAATTTAACATGCATGGATTCTTCAATGGTAAGTGTAGATCTATTAAACACTCTATATGCTTTGCTAGTAGAAGAATATCCAACAAAGATAGCTTCATAAGCCTTAGCATCAAATTTACCCAAATTATCCTTAGTATTTAGAACAAAACACTTGCATCCAAAATTTTGAAATATGCAACATTTAGTTTTCTAGAATGATACATTTCAAAAGATGTTTTAGAAGAATTTTTGCATAAATAAATACGATTCGATATATAGCATGCGGTGTTTACGGCCTCGGCCCATAAATATTGAGGGAGGTCATACTCACTTATCATTGTCCTAACCATCTCTTGAAGTGTTCTATTTTTCCTTTCTACAACTCCATTTTGTTGTGGAGTTCTAGGACAAGACATTTCATGCTTAATTCTTTTTCATCACAATAAGTCATGAAGAGTTGGTTAACAAACTCACCACCTCTATCACTCCTTATTTTCAAAATCGGAAAACTTTTTTCTTTTTCAACTCTTTTTCGAAAAATCTTAAAATGAGAAAAAGTTTGATCTTTATGTTGCAAAAAGAAAACCCAGTAAAACGGGAGAAATCATCAACCAAAACAAATGCAAATCTACTTCCATTTAAACTCTTAGTTTTAGTTGGTCCAAAAAGATCCATATGAATTAATTCTAAAGGCCTAGTTGACATGATATCCTTGATTGGTTTAAAGGAAGACTTGGTTTGTTTCCCAAGTTGGCACGCACCACAAATGCGGTCTTTCTCAAAATTCAAGCAAGGTATACCCTTCACCAATTCCTTTGAATTAATCCTAGAAATATGGTCAAAAGATGCATGTCCTAGTCTTCTATGCCAAAGCCAAGAATTTTCATCAAAAGCATTCAAGCATTTAGTAGAACAATCTAAATTAAGCATGTCAATAATATAAACATTATTATCACGAAAACCGGTAAGAATACAATCATTAGATTTAACATTTAAAATCTTGCAAGAGGAATCATCAAAACAACTTTAAGTCCACGGTCACAAAGTTGACTAATGCTAAGCAAATTATGTTTTAAACCATCTACTAAAACAACATTCTCAATAATAGGAGATGCACCAATTTGAATGTTACCTATACCGATGATAGCTCCTTTGGAGTCATCCCCGAAGGTGACGGTGCCACCTTCCATGTACCTTGATAGGGTTGTGAAGTTGTTGATGTCCCATGTCATGTATCTTGAACAACCACTATCAAGGTACCACCGCTCCCTACGTCTTGGAGCTTTGGTGTGTACCTACATCAAACAATTTAAGACTTGATTTTGGTACCCACATTTTCTTGGGTCCTCTAGGGTTAGTGTCATGAACCCAAACAAGATTATTTGTTCTATTTAATTGATCATAGCAAAACTTAGCTAAATGTCCATTTTTACCACAATATGTGCATCTATACACTACCATATTTAAAAGCATAGTGAGTGTGTGATTGTGAGCATGAGAAACTTTAGCATGAGTGGTGTGAGCATGAGAATTCTTAGCTTGTGAAGTGTTAGCATGTGAAGTGTGCTTTTTAGAAAACATGTTCTCAAGTTTCTTGGTATTAAAAGCACAATCATTTAAAACTTTTTCAAAATCATTCATTTTTGATTTAAAGGAAGAAATTTCTTTTTCATCAATAATAGGAGATTTTGCTTTACAAGAAACTTTGTAGGCATTAAATTCTTTTTGTATAGAAATGAGATTAGAAGAAATATTATCCTTTTCTTTAGAAACCATAGCAAGTTCATTCTTAAGAAAAGCAACTTCTTTTTGTAATTTTATGCATTCAAGTTTCTTGTTATCATAAGTTTCAGAAAGTTCTACAAAAGCATGCACTAGAACTTCCTTACTTACATCATCATCTTCATCATCAAGGGATTGAGGGGTTACCTTGGGTGTGTTTGCCATGAAACACATATTAGCTTGATCCACCTCCTCTTCGGACTCGCTTTCCGAATCCCACGTAGCTTTTGTAAGCTTTCTTTTCCTCCGGCTTCTTGGCTTGAAGGAGGAAGTCATTTTCTTCTTGAACTCCGGACAATCCGCCATGATATGTCCGGGTTTGCGGCAATTGTAGCATATGATCCTCCGCTCCTCTTTGCCTTCAAATTTTCTCCGGAAGTTGAGCTTGTTCTTCCGGTACATCCTCTTGACGTTGCGAACAAGTAGAGTAAGCTCCTCATCTTCTTCTTCGTCATCTTCATCGTCATCATTGGTGGATGAAGTCTTGAAGGCTATGGATTTCTTCTTTGAAGTAGTGGCCTCTTCTCTTGCCTTCTTCTCCATCTCATGTGTCTTTAGGTTCCCAATGAGACTAATGAGGTCCATCTCGTCCTTGTCGTTCAACTCCTTCAAGGTGGTGGCCTTGATCTCCCATGATGAAGGAAGAGCCCGAATAACTTTCCGCACCTTTTGATCGTTGGAGATGTCATCACCTAAGGAAGAAAGACCATTAGTGATTTTAGTAAACCTTGTAGCCATACTATCAATAGACTCATCATCAAGCATTTTAAATGACTCATATTGGGACCTTAAGAGATCTATCTTAGCTCTCTTGACTTGTGAAGTCCCCTCGTGTGTGACCAATAAGTGTTGCCAAATCTCATAGGCGGATTGGCAATGAATTAACCGTGTAAGGTCATCCTCATTCAAGGCGGTTAATAGGGAGTTTTGGGCCTTGGAGTTAGCCTCATATAGTTTAAAGTCAAGGTCGGTCCAAGTGCTCTCATCACCATCAGGTGCTTCATAGGGTTTGGTCAAGGACTTGGCTACTAAGCTACCCAAAGATTGCAAAAATATAGTCATCCTAACCTTCTAAATTGGGAAATTGAGTCCATCAAATTAGGTGGGGATTTAATGTTGTCGGCCATGTTTACTAGTGATGAATGAATGAAATGAAAATGTTGATTAGCAAGTTTTAAGGATCTCTCTATGGATGTTAAGCCAAACCTAGAGTCCAAGCTCTGATACCAATTGAAAAATCACCTAGAGGGGGGGTGAATAGGTGACAATGCTAATCAAAGGGCAAATAAAAAATTTAAAGTTACAACAATTACCAATCAAGATTCACAAGATGAGTGCAAGCAAGTAAATATGACAATGATTATGATGAGCAAGAATAAGAGCAAGTATAGTAAAGTAAAGAGTGCAAGAAAGTAAACCATCGCAAACACAAGGATATGTTATCGAGATTCGAGCACCCAGCTCTACTCCCCGCCTTCCCCAGAAGGATTCTAGCTACTTCCACTATCACAAAGAACAATTACAACCGGAGTACCCAACTCCACAATTACAATCACAAGAATCTCTGAGTAGTCACAAGACCACAAACTCTCTCTTTCAAAAATCTCTTCCCTTACAAAGGTCCTTAGAGAATAATGAGTAGAATTGAAGCTCTTTTGTGTGTAAGGAAAAGAAATTGAAATCAGAGAAAATCTTTTGAAAACCCTTCAGAAAATTGAGAGAATTTAGCACAAAAACCAAGAACTTTTGAAAGCCTTAAACTTTTGAATTTTGTAGCAATAATTGTTGTAATGAATCTCTCCCCAATCACCCCTATTTATAGGAGAGGGCTAGGTTAAGAGATAAAACAAACTTAAGGCTAATTAAGTAATATTAGATTTGAAATAAATCCTTAATACAAATTTTAAACACAAAAGACAAAATAAAACAGCTCTTAAAAATCTGCCCGTTACTGTTCAAACGGTCAGATCGGTCGACCGGTGCGGTCGACCGCTAGTTCAAAATTATGACCGTTACAGGCATACGGTCGACCGCCCGGTCGACCGAAAAAACCAGAGAGCAAAAACTGTAGTCCGGTCGACCGCCCCGGTCGACCGACAGACATGCACACGGATACGTGCATCTGCCAGGACCTCGGTCGACTGGGACGGTCGACCGGTATAACCTGACACAGATTCGGTCGACCGGCCGGTCGACCGGAACTGGTCAAAAATCAGACTTAGAAGGAATTTAAGAAAAGATTAAGATTTTGATAAAAATACTTTTGAACAGGGATTAGTATAAAACATAAATATATATCTGTAGGCAAAATCTTGTATGCGAAATATTTTTGTATAAATTATAGGAAAACATTTTGGATTGAACATGTGCGCAAAACGTGTGTGATAGAGCTTCAAACCTATCCACTATTCTTTAACAAACTATAAAAACTAAAAACAAAATAATTAAAGACTTCTTGAGCAATCTTCAAGTCTTTGAGCCATCCAATGCCTTGCTAGTGCCTTCTCTTCTATGATCCTTCCTTGATTGTGCAATTTGCCTTTCTTGCTATGTGAAACTTAGAAGTTCTTGCAAAAGCAAAGCCAATGGTCTCAATGGTCTCCAAACATGGTACAAAACCTGAAACTTATCTTGAACAAATTCATTAGTACCAAATAGCTCTTATTTGGTTTGTCATCATTAAAACACAAAACAAGAGAGTGTAACCTCTTGGGCCAACATGATGGGCCCTTCACGAGAAACGAAATTCCTTGATGGATGAATTCCTGAACATTAGGAGCGCAACAACTATTGCCATCCTCTCCCTCTCCTTCCTCCAACAAACAAAGCAGAAAGGAGATATCACCACCCACAGGACTATGCAAGATTTTAGTGACAAGGAACTTTCAAGAAGCAACTCAGATCTCTCCTGAAGAGTTCCACCCTATTTATAGAGAAGCAGACCACGCGTTAACCATCCAAATCAAATCTCAAAAGAAAATGAAGCGCCACTGGATAAAGACCCTACACATGACGCAAGATATGGTACTTAGACCATCGTGTCAAATACGCGGCACCTTCCTCGAAAATCTTACACTTTCAAAAGCGACAGTTAATTAACGCCAAGCTGATGGGACGTGCATTTAAGGTTTTGCCAGGCTATAAACGCACGCCACTACGAGATAAAAAACTGAAGCGATAACAAACTGCCCGAGTCCAGGTCCAGAGTTTTCTTCTTTATCTGCTCCCCCCTCTCTATCAAAGTCCTCGGGAACTTAAAGCCCACGAGGGAGTGTTCTCGACCTCCTCCAAAGAGAAGAAAGCGGAGCGAGCATTTGTAGTGGTCAGTTTCGGACCTCCTCGAGATTATGTACGTGTCCATTCAGCAATAAATAGGTGAACGCATGTGGCCACTTCCAGCACCTCTGACCAGGAGTACCCATTTGATTCAAACCTAAGCAGATCATTTAGTTAGAAGAAGGAGATAAAATCAGTTACGAGAACCTTTATCTATAAGCTAAATCTCTATTTAAACTCGACAATTATAACTAAGGAACAAATCAACCATATTAACAGTAGGATACAGAGAATCAGATAAAATTGGACTCTCACCCAATCAATTCAAAGTCAGGTGTTTGGCTCTAAACTGCCTCCGAGATAAGGGGTTAAGCATGTAAACAAAATTGAACTCTGTAGCCTATCCAAATAAACACAACCTGTATAAATAATAGATCATCCTCCACATTGGGGAAGGGGTGATTGAGCCCAGAAATCCTAGCAGACCAGAGAACACCATTGTAATCGCCATTTATTATAGTGGAATCTCTCTGTCTCTGGAGTTTTCTCCCATTTGGATTTTCACACAATTCTCTGTGTTTGCGCTGTTCTTTTCTGTGATCTGATTACACCCACTTTGTTATTTTGGTTCATGGATTAATTTTTTTGTAAACTACCCACAGCATGTAAGTTAATTAAGTATGCATTCATGTAGGATAAATTCTAGTTTTACTTTAGTCATTGAGCTATCAAGCCCACTCCGTTGTTTTTAACTCTTTTTTCATGTTATGGCAAAGGTAAGAGTCTAGTTTGAAGTCATACAAGCAGTAAGAAGATTTAAATAGCTTATGTTGAGCGCTTATGTTTTATCTATTAAACTGTCTCTTTTGTATAAACAATGCAATACTTGAGTTTTGGTGTGTATATGTGTGAATGGTTAATATATAGTATATATATATTAGTTCTGTATTTGGGATAAGTTGAACTCTATATAAATGATGAGCTTTGGAGGTGATGTGAATTCTAAAATATCTGATTTTAGATTAAGTGCTGTATTTCTATAATTGATAAGTAGGCTGATGTTAGCAGAAACTAGTTATATTGTGTCAGGGTAGACTTCATATTACAGAGGAGATGCTGCCTATATTATCGGTGATTTATCAGAATGTTTAAGTATAACAGTTATTGGTTATGATAATTCGTCGATTAAAAACTGAGACCGTTACATCTACCCATCAGTTTTCGGGGCAAACGAACAGCCTGGTGGGGAGGAAGACACATGGGGCCCACATTGTCAGGAGAAAAATGCAGCTCTCCGTCACTTTCGGGGCAAACAAACAAGGCCTAAGAGTGGGAAAAAAAAAACTGGTGAGGGCCAAGCAAAATCTTTTCCCAACAACATGCCACGTCACATTTCCAAATCCCAATTCCTAATAAAAAAGTTAGAACTGAGCAGAAAGAGATGGGAATAAGGGGGCGGCAACATATTACAGTGCAGAATTGTGAGGAAAGTTTAATTATTTCTTTCGGCTTTAGTGAACCAAACAAACCCTAAATCATAAAAATAGGCTCCCACTCCCTCTCAATCTCAAATTGCATGCACAAGTTCTCTCTCCCTCTTCTTTTTTCTTCAAATTTGCAATTTGAATGCAATTGGCTTCTATGTGACAAGGCTTCTTTACAAGTTGTCCTATGCGATCCAATGGAGCCAGTTCGTTTTGAAGGTTGATGTCGAAGAGAGGGAGTCTCTTCATTCCCTCTTTCTTTCTTTCTTTCTTTTCTACTTTGTGTTACCACAAGAGAGGGGAAAAAGTTTTTCCCAAACAACATAACACCAAGATAACTGTACTTCGAACGGTGGAAACCTACAATTTTCTTTGATGCTAAGAATAGACCACCATTTGTAAAAGTGCTGCAAATATTTCCTTAATTTGCTTTTGATTCTCAAAATAGAATACCATCTGTAAATCTGATTAACACGAGAAGAAATAAAGTTGTGAATAACATAACATATTGAAAATCATACTTCAAATGGTGAAGATTTAAAACTAGGAATTTCTTTTGTGCTAAGAATAGAACACACCATTAGTACTGAAGGTGATCAAAATGGTGGAAATATAGAACTAGGATATTTTTCGAGTCCTCGGAATAGAACATTGTTTGCAAACTTGATTAAAGGCACGAATGCACATAATTGAAGAAAATTCTATCACATGTATATTTCTAGTTTAAGTTATTTATAAGTACACTTGCGTAGAACGTTCCCATGCTGAGATTAGTACTTGTCAAATTAAGTCACAAATCTCTATATATTTAAACGTTGTCCTCATTAGCGAAACAATTTCAGGATTAATTATCTTCACACTCTTTAAGAAGTGAGTTCTACCAAATGTACTTCTACTTGATACTTGGCCAATTCAGGTTCTTAAGAAGTTAGTGTCTTAAGTTTGCATAATACTAAATGGTCTTAGGTCTAATCACAAACTAAAAGCCTATTACTAGGCCAATTTAGTTTGTAATGCCTTAGGTCTTGCACTTACTAGGCTAAGCTCCCTATTTAGTGATAAAAATTCATCTAGTGGAAAGTTCCTCGTTTGAACCATAACAATAGGCTCTAGTTCCTTGTTCTTGTTCCTCCTCCCTCGTCTCCTTCAAAGGACACAAAAGAGAGAAGAACTAAAGGACAGCTTGAGAGGGGAAAAAATAATGACAAGAGGGAGAGAAAAAGGGAAACATAGAAACGTGTGACCATTTAACAAACTTTACATGATGCACTTTGCCCTTAAACTGACACTAATCCCAAGCCTACATCAATCAAGCTACTAAAAAGAGAATTGGCAATTAGCTGGCCTTTTTTGCTTATATAAATATCAGCATTGGAACTTCTCCAGCTCCTTTTCCCTTCTCTTCTTCCATTGAAAAGGGAGTGGAACTGTGGAAGGAGTCCACTCTTCCAAATATATCTCCCTTTTCTTCTCTCGTCACCCTTCAAAACTTTGCGTGTATACCACTTACAATTACTACTACTCTTCTAGCTCCCTATGTCTTCCCTTCTTTTCTTCTTTCTATTACTCTCTCTCGCCATCGAAGCTTGCAACGGCCACAGTTTGGTCATCAGCATTAAGGATTCGACCGTGTCGTCTCATGATCTGAGCAAGGTTGGTGTGACATATTTACTTATAGGTGCCAAATATGCTTCTCTTCATGATCTAATGCTATGTATGTCTCATTTAGGATGCTAATAAGGCTTCATTTCTCTTGAAACCTTTGAAGAAAGGATCAAAGACCGGCGAGCTCGTTGGTGGTGCAAATGCTCAAGATTCAAAGGTTGTGGGAATGAAGAGAGAAGCGATATTGCCATCAGGCGCAGTCCCCATTTTATCTCATGTTAAGGTCTCATGGAGCCCAATTCGCAAGAATGGCAGCAAGTATCCAGGGGTTCATGTAGATTATGTTGGACCGAGAACTCATCCGCCGGCTCACAACTGAACGCTACACATCAAACCTTCTCCTAGCTCATCTTTCCTTTATTCTAAGTAATTTCAGGCTTCGGTCTCCTAGCTATATAATTTGAGATCACAAACAATATTGCAGTGGATATATAGCCGAACTTCTGCATGCCAGATATGAGATCTTTATGGATTGTTTCTCTTCTTGTTGTACATCAGATAATGCATGATTAATGAATGATAAAAGGAATATATTCCCAGTTTTGCTCTATCTTTTTGTTACCTTATTGTCCTCTTGAGTTGTTCATGCAAATATGTACGAAATAAAAACTGTTTAATAGCATTGAATGTGCAGGAACTGCAGTGCCATCTTCTCATATTGGTTTGGCGAAAAGAGTTAAATCGGAGGTAAATTCACAATTCCATGTTTGAATCTCAATGCATTTTCTTTTGGGACGAATAAGAGCGGTAGCTAATTAGCTAGATAATGTGCATAGAGAGAGTATTAGCATAGGCAAGTTGTCAATGTGAGTGCATGCACAAAGTCTCTTGAATTCTCCTTGCGCATATATGTGTGTTCTAGTGGTGGCTAGAGATTTCAACAAGAGTTGTTTTGTGTTCTCGTGTAGGTTGGATCCAATAAGCAACCTCGTGCATTGCTAGGGTTCTGTTGCGCGAAGTCAACTTTTACTCCGGAATTGACATTGCGGAACTTGGCAATACAATAATACTTGCAAAAGAAAAACTATTGTAAAGAAAACTAGTAATACCTAACAAAAGAGTAATAATAATAACACGAGAATTTAACGTTTGTTCGGCCCATACTTTGCCTACGTCCACGCGAAGAGAATTTGAGAGAGGTTTATTAATAAACTTGATATAAAGAAATCTAACCTTCTTCTTGATCCCACAAGAGTATTCACCTTCCTCTTGAATTTTGATCTATATTACAAGGGTATACCTTCTCTCTATGCAACTTCACTTTGCTCCTCTCTTTCTTGGTTTCCTCTGATCTTCCTCTTCAACATGATCTTAACGGTGTTGTTCGTACACAACCTATTGGGTTACGACATTTATTCATAAGATTTCACAATACAACTCTAATTTGAACTATGAGATGATCCTGACTGTCGGATGCTTGAAGAATCTTGATCAATCCTATGAAGAGTTGATCTCCTTAATCCAGAAGAATTTTAGACCCATAAACTATAAAAAAAAGACTTTATAGAACAAAATCTGAGTCCTAGTCGAACTTCACCAGAAAAAAAAACTCGCATACGCCTGAAAATAAAACTGCTCACCCTTGGTAAGGTGGTTGACAATATAACTTGGGGGAGTTGTATCCCCACTGACTCAGTGTAGAGGGGTGATGATCATTCTAATCTTGTTCATAATACTGGCGTTGGGACATATATTGATTCATATAAGACTAATCTAGCATACTTTGTTGGTTAAAGTTATAAAATTCCGGATTAGTATTATCCGGAAAAAAGTCAGGGTGTAATATAGGTTACTATTAAAATTGAAAATTATTGTTATAATCCATTTCATACAAACTGATAAAAACAAACAAAAATAAATAAAGAAAGAAAGAAAAATCTAACATAATATGAGGTTAGACCTTAGGCCTAAATGACTCCTAACTGATTAGATTATCCACAGGAGGTATATTGCAGCAATCTAACAACAAATTAATCAGTCAGGTAGGGGCAAAACTAGTAGGAGGTATCCGTGCCAAGCAACAAGCTTAATTATGCCAAACCACTATTTTTCAAAATTTCGCCTCTCAATCCCCATCTTTGACACCGATTTGGCCTGAGTCAAACTCTAACAACTTTCTCCTTAGTTCAATCTCCCATTGAGTTCGAGATGTCCCTAGGGTCAACGTCTACTCAGTTTTAGTTAGGATTAGTTTTACTGAGTGAGGAGATGATTTTTTAAGGAAGAGTAATGACTTTCTCACCTTATCTTGTTTATAGGAAAAACTCTTAATTCATTTTAGTGCATGTATATAGCTAAGTAACACTCAAGCAATTAATCATGCAAGTGTGTTTTCTAAGCAACATGCGATGCAAATGTACCTTTGCTCTAGCACTCTTCAATAGTAACAAAAAATGAATCAGAATTAGAGACGTGCCAAGATGCAAGCGTCTAACCCATTTTTAACATTAACAAGCAACAAATTACTATTGGATTAGAAACAGTGTGCAAATGCATAGTATATCAAAAAGAGAAATTAAATCATGTAGAAGCTAGATAATTGAGTTTCAGTCACCCTGCATGAGTAGTCAACTCAGATTGCCGTAGAAATGCGGCCTTTGCCACATTTGCACGGTAATACTGAGGTATTCTGGGTTCTGCTTTCTAGAGTAGAGTCCAGAGAGACTTATATGTATTATGCAGTCTCATTTTCTTGAAATCAGCCCTTGCATACAAAAATAGAGAAGAAAGTTTAATCGTTAGTAAACTTAAAAAGGAACTTTACCGTTCTCTCCCCGGCAACAGCGATAAAATTTAATTGAGTCTTACCTATTCACAGAAAAGACGTAGTTTAGAAATGAAGATTAAGAAGTTCAAGGATGATCAATACTACCGCTATAGCAAGTGGCTATGCAGGTCGTGATCCACAAGGAGGAAAAGTGATCGAAGCATTTTCAGTATTTTTTAAGTTACTAAAACTGGTTAAAGATTCTTCTTTATTTTTGAAATAAAAATGAAAAAAACTAGGTTAAGTTAGGAAGAAAGTGAAGATAGAAGATGGTTTTGAATTTGAAAGGAGAACTATGTTAAAAAGAAAAATGAAAAAGAATAGAGAAGAAGAAAAGCATTGGTTTTTAAGGTCGTTTTTAAAACTAAGAAATTAATAAAAAGAAAGAAAGATTTAAAAGTATACGTACCTCGTATGTCGATTAACGTACCTTGAAGTGAAGTAAAGCGAAATAAGCGAAAAGAATAACATAGAAGCAGTGATCAACTAAGCTGAGTAACAATGAAGGAGAGGATGAGAATCACATTGATTATCACTCTCAATATAACTCTCTGAAGAAAATTACATTCACTGTCACTCTAAATACAACTTTTCTTCGCCCTCTCTCATGAAACTCTCTCTAAATTGAGCTATAAAGAAATATTAAATTATATAAAAGGAGAAAAAAATCTAAACTAGACTAGAATAAAAATCTAGCCTAAGATCTCTCTCTGCAATGTGTTACTTGTCTGTCTTTAGAAATGCAGGTATTTATATGTAGAATGGAGAAGAGAAGAGCGTACAAAGATAAAGGAGCAAACGCTTTCCTAACTCACCAACTAAGCCACGTTTTTGCGGCCTGGATGTAGCCAGATGGCCACATCTGAGGAGGGAGACTTCATGATCTTCTGTTAGCTTCTTTTATCCAAGTGGTTTTTCACTTTTGTCTTTTGGTTTGGCTTTATCTTCGTGGATCTTTAGCTAACCAAATGAATTCATAACATTCGAATTTTAACCGGTTTTCATTTGGTATGATCTTCTGATTTGCTCTAATCTTCAGCCTTTCCCCTGAACATTTGTTTTAATCCTTGATTTTAATTTAAACTCATTTAAATCAGAATTTAAATGAGCTTTTGGGCTCATTTTCTCTCCTTCTTCATTAGTAATATCCTGCACATTATTTAGATAAAAATAAGATTAAATAGCAGAGTTATTATACAATAAATATGAGAATGTGAGAATAAATATGAAATATAAGTGACCGATCACTAGTCGACTAATTTTTCTTTAGTCGACTTATAAAACCTATAAGTCGACTCATGTATAATACTCCTTTCTGTATATCCTGTCTAGGCGACTGTATAGTCGACTAGTCTGAGAATTAATCGACTATATAATCGATTAGTCTGAGCATTAATCTACTTTATAGTCGACTAATATGCTCCACCTTGGTTTCTTTTACTTCAAGTCATCGTCTTCTCCAATCGGATTGCATCTTCTTGGACTATCATCTCCTCTTAAAACAAGGCAAAATCCTAGCATGTCTATTATGGTTGCAATTGTAGAAGGTGTAGCAGTTGTGTTGCACATGAATGAAGAAGAGAGTTAAACACTCATCAATGTTATTTCAATGTTCCTAAGTTCACTGTGTTTTAGAAAATTGTACAACTTATATAATTTCACAACTTCAAGCTTGATTATATATGTGTGTGTGCGTGTAAATATATATATGTGTGTGTGTATTGAAAGGTGAATAATAATTTTATTGATACGCATTATGTTACGCCTCCCATTTCTTTTATTAGCTGGAAACATGTAAAGAGGGGAGAGGACCTTGGCCGTTATTGAAGGGTGAATAATAATTTTATTGATACACATTATGTTACGCCTCCCATTTTTGCTAGAAACATATAGAGGGAGAGGACCCTGGCCACTATCGCAACTAAGAATCCTAGATAATAAATTCATGATATACATAACAAACAAAAATCACATTGAAATTCTCCAATTACTCAATATTAGAGGATGGTTGGAATTGGTAGTAGACTTCCACTCGCAGGACTGTAGTAGTGTCTGGATATCGTCATATATAAACCTAAATATCATAATTTTGTGCTTTGACTGCTTCTGGAAAATTCTTGTGTTCCTTTTTTTCCATTCCAAATTTTTTATCCATGCATTAAACGTTTACAAAAAATATTTTTTATTAGTTGCAGAAAAAAGATATCATTTGAGGCATGGGTAAAAATGATTGAAATCAGTTGATTTTCATCTTTGTCTAATTAGAATATGTAGATAAAGATGAACGGTTCACATCATCCATAGGACGAATCACAGTGGAGTTCTCATTTCATTTGAGAACAATTTTCATAGGATCATTTTCATTAATACACACACACATCAGCCAACGGCTGAGAGTCCCTCTCAGCCTGCAGTGACGTGACACATTATTAGCCACACTAATAAGACCCACTTATTAGAATAGCTGAAATTACTAAATGTCTCTATAATAAAAGATAATGGATCTGTATAGTTTATTATTATTTTTATATTTCTGGCCTTAGTCAATATTGTCACAGTTATCTTTATAACTACGACCAATTGAATATGAATCAAGTCCTTTCAAGTGCAACTTCATCAAATCATGAAACAAATTTGAATACTTCTTTATTAATTTTTTATACACAGATATTAAGGATTTCAGGAATGCGACTAAGCTCGTAGTGGTCAATAAAATAATTTCTCCATAGTTTTAAAGCGACCTTTGTCGCAGTCCACAATTATGTATAGGATTGTATCATGTGAAACTCATAAATATGTCATTTTTTGTGCTTAATTTATGTAGAAATAAATTAATTTTTGCAGAATTTTATGATATGATTTATAAGAATTTTACTGATTACGAACATAGTCACAGTTTACTTATTCACATGCTACGTATAAACGATTAAAATTATTTTACACATAGCATGCGAATAAGGATATGGTCGCAGTGCTTAACGATAGCATATTGTGGATGAGTTTTTTGCTAAGTGAAATGTAAAAATAGTGAATAAAGACTACGATTATAGTCGCAGTTTACTTATAATTTTATATATTTGTTATTCACTGTAGCTGTTGTCTCTTATTTACATATGAGAAGAACTTTATATTTGTGTTACACACTGCATTCGTAGTCGTAGTTTTTTAATTTGTAATATACAGTGAAATATACTGATTGAGAGGATTGCGATCATGATCGCAATATCATTTGTTTATATAGTTAACTTTGGACTGTGATTTCAGTCGCAGTTTTTAACTTGTTGAATGTACAACGATCAAACTATTTTTGTGGACAGTGACCATGGTCGCTGTTTCATATATCAATATAGTTAATTATGGACTGCGACCATAATCACGGTTCTATTAGCTGAGAGTAATTATTATCTGAGTACTGCGACCATGGTCGCAGTTGAGATGCAAAACTAATAATTTTATATTTATAATCATAGAGTGCGACTATAGTTAACTTCTTAATAAAAGACATACATTATTCATAGTAAATCATTATATTTTTTATCGTTTGATAACAATATTTACGTCCAATATATTAGGTTCTCGATCATTGTAGCCGTATTTATAAAACCATTCAGAAGTCTTGTGATTACTGTGATGCATGAAAGAAACATACTTATATGTATTTTAAAAATATGTAAGATCATATTTTAGATATAATTAAATTTTATTTATAGCATAATATGATCTGAAAAAGATCTTACAAAAAAAGAGAGGATTAAAAGCTCTTAAAAGAAGACAAAAATAAAATGAATATAAAAGAGTAGAAAATCCTAGTGCTCGTTGTCATCACTATCACAAGCAGATTCGTCATCTTCATTCTCCTCGTCTTCCTGTTCATTATTTCTTTTCTCATTTTCTCCCTTATCAGCCGGCTCACTATCCTTTTCGATTTTTATCTTTTTGAGGGTACTTTTGTTCGTTGATAAACTCTCAGAATGGATCGTCTGTATCAAGCACTTCTTCCGATCCGTGTCGAGAAGAACCTGCAGAGGTACGCTTAAAGAAAGCGCAACTTTAACATCAGAGGACATGCTTTCATTAAGCATATCTTTGTAAAGTGGCAGAGGATTAAGTTCCTCCTTACTAGGCCCCATGAAAACTTCATCATCCTTATGAAGAGGAAGATCAGATAAAATATTATTTGATGTCGTGAGATAGTAAAAAAGAGTGAAGTCTAAACTGCTATCAGATTCACTAAAATCTCCTGAAGAAAGAGGATCTATGAGAGAATGATTGAAGTTGAAATCTGAGTGTTCATAAGAAGAAGATGGGGAAGACATGATTCAAGAATGAATTGTTTCAAAAAAGTTGAAAATCAAATTGAAAAAGAAGGGCATAAATATATTTTTTAGATATGAGATATTTATAATATAATAGTTACATGTACTATAAAAAGGCCAATATTGTGAAACGACGTGAATAGTAATAATAAGAATTATAAGTGACAATTGAGTATTCGAAGTAGTGCAAAAAAGAAATTAAATATTTAATTGAAACAGTTATGGTGGGAGAATCTAAAGAGTTTTCTTTTTTTCAAAGACTTATTATATGAACTATAAATTAGCTTCTTATAAAATATTTTTCCTATATATTTAGATTTCGTATGGCGCATATCTTTTCTTTATCGAGATTAATTTTAGTGCACCTCTTTTTTCGAAACTGATGTATCACGCTAGATAGAATATTAATTACTTCAATTAGGTCAGAGTAATTAATATAGTATTTTATAAGATGTGTACGCGAACTGCTCTCACGATCGCAAGACTGATCTACTTTATTAAGTCTGATCGTTGCTAGGACTGCAACTTTTGTTGCATTTTATAAACGATCAAAATTCTATTACATATGGCATGCGAATAAGGACTGCGACTGTGCTTACAGTGGTTAACGATTGCATGTTTCATCTATTATATCTATAAGATTAAGGAATGCGACTAGGGACGCAATCCTGATATAAGATTGGAAGTTATGTTATGTTAAGACAGCGATCATAGTCGCACTGCTAAAAGGTCTACGGTTAGGGTCGCACTCGTGATATAAGATTGAAAATTTTTTTATACTATGACTGCGATCATGATCGCATTGCGAATATAATTTTTTGATTATATTTTTGAATGTATCATTAAAAATTGCTTGAAAAATTATCCAACCAATTCTGCAAATATTGTGACAGTTATGAGAATATCGGATTTATAAAATTTCTGCAAAATAAATCATTAACCATTTTATTTCATTATTTTTTACGCTGTATATTTGTAATACAAAAAAATATACGGCTGCCCTACATCAAATTTCATTTTTCTACTCATTTCATTTCTTTTATTATCTCTACATGAATTGAAAATAACACAAAAATAAACAATAAAAAAACTTTGTATTACAACCAATTTTTAGGTTTCACACATATTTTTTACTTTTTACTACTGCTATTTTTTTGCTTATCGTCTTGATTCAATCTTTTTTCCTTTATATTTTCGATGTAGGCTAATTAAGAAATTTATAACTACAGATAAATTCAACGAAAAGTTTTTTGTAAATTACAAATATTTTCTGTGAAATTTTGTTATTGATGAGTTTTTGCTAGATTAGAAGTAAAAATGAGGGTATTTTGGTAAACTTGATTGACGGTTCTCTAGCTGAGATTTTTTGGGTTTTTTTAGCGCCTACACTCTACCACCAATATCTGGCATAGATTGAGCCACGCCATCACCGACTGAAAAACTCTCTCAGCTGGCGGCTGAGGTACAGATATCACACACACACACACACACACACAGTTGAGCTGAGCTACTTTCGAAAGTATCAAGAATGTGGCCCACTTTGATTTGGTTGATACACCACCGATATGTAAGATTCAAACAGTTGGATGTGATCTACTAAGTATAAACTAGTTAAGGAAAAATTTCACAATTTTTCATTATTATTTACCCCGTTCAACAAAATGGTCTCAAAGTTAAGCAATTTTAGGTCTCTCAAAAATGTTGATTTTTTTAGTCACTTTGATGAACGAGTAAATGATAATGAAGATCTGTGAAATTTTATCTCTATCTATTTTATAGTTAGTAGATCACATCCAACGATTTGAATTTTGCATATGCCTAGTGTATCAACCCAATCAAAGTGGGAGTATCGACATTCTAGATACTTCTAAAAGTTGCCCAGCTCAACTCTCTCTCTCTCACTCACTCTCTCTCTCTCTCTCTCTCTTTCTCTATATATATATATATATATATATATATATATATATATATATATTATATATATATATATATATATATATATATATATAATATATATATATATATATATATATATAGACTTGTGTCATTCCGGAAGGATTCGAGCTCGAATCCTTCCACTCAAATACTACCCTCTAATATTTGAATACTAGATCCACTCCGTTAAAGTTGATCTATATTATTTCAAGTATCTATAAACTAAAAATTAAGCATTTTGAATACTTTTTACCCATCAATCAAGCGATATAAAATGGATGACTGAAAGAAGTTAGTTAGTTAGATCTATGTCTTTAGACATACAAATTCTCGATCCGTCTATTTGATCATGATTTAAACATTAAAAAACCCTTACAAACTAATTTTTGTTAAGTTTTAAATGTTCTACACCGTTAAACTAACCAACTCAATATTTAAGCCGTCCGTTTTTTTTCTACTTGATGCATAGGCAAAAAGTATTCAAAACATTTAATTTTAACTCACCAGCAGAAAATGTCGATTGGAAAAGAATTGCGACCTTTCACACGTTCATCAAAATTGGAGATAAGACTTGTAAGGTGATTGTGAACAGTGAAAGTTATATCAATGTAATTTCATTCAGGCTACGTGAAAATCTTGGATTAGAGGTTATACACCATCTCCCCTATTCAAAGTGTCTTGGATTAACTCCACAACACTTGAGGTTAAATAACGATGTTTTGTCCCAATCAATTTCAATCATTATAAAGACAAGATAGTATGATGTGATCAACATGAATGTGGGTCAAGTTATACTACATAGATCATAATTATTTGACAAAATGTCACCATTTACGATCGATCCAACATGTGTCAATTTATACATTGGGATAAGCAGATTAAGCTACTACCCTTGAGACCTAAGACTAGATAGCCTCAGCAAACGTCCACTTTGGCTTTGCTGTCAACTCCACCCTCCCCACATCTTATTGCTACTGTTTCTTCTCTATTTTTCACTAATCATACATATCATATCTGTAAATTACTTTCTCTCTTACTACCGACACCATCTCACTATAAAGCATTCGAGTCTGCACCTGCATTTGCATGACGTAAACACGTTCACAAAGTAAACAAAGAGATCAGTGATCGAAATAAATGGAGCAATGTGATGTCTACTCTACTAGCTAGTAGTAGAAAAATATTTAAAACTTTTAATGTAGGCGACTATGTGATGGTTCAGATTTATCTGAAACAATTTCTTTTAGGATATGTTAAAATGTTTTATTTTATGTCCGCAGTGCTGAACCTTTCAAGATCTTGAATAAAGTGAATTGTAATACTTTTGTTACAGTTCTTCCTAGAGATGATGGCATTAGTTGTACTTTTAATGTTAATGATTTAGTGAATTGTAAGAGTTTTGATTAAAGCACATTGATTGATAAGCCTTCCCCTAAGCTATTTTCTGAGAGCCCCTCAATTACCCCACTCCTATATACTCATGCCATTATAGAAAAGACGGTTGATAAAGTTTTAGAGGATGAGACTATCACCACCAAAACTGGTGAAACTCATAGGTACTTAAACCACTGTAAAAGAAAAACACCGACTGTTGATTCACAGTTAGATCGAGGTGATTTTGTAACGAAAGTGCAGCATAGGAGACCTAATCCATGTAAACTCGATGGAGTCGAGTTTTCTCTCACCCGGGGAGAATGATACAGACATCTACTCGGGATGAAAGTATTAAGATTATGACGTGAATACATCGTGAAGGTTGATTAATGTCGGATTTGGCAGTTTTCTTTTCTGGATCTGTTTTGAGTCCGAGTTGGATTCAAGTTTCTTTATTCTGATTGAAGGTGTTTTGAGTCCGAGTTGATTCAAGTTTTTTTATTCTGATTGTAGGAGTTTGTTTGGAACTAGAAGAATTTTATGGTCTATGAATAATCCTTTGCGAGTGGTCTTCAATGTATTCCAAGAGAATCCTATGAATTTATAATTCCTAAGGGTATAATTCATCTAAGTTAGAAATTTATGAGAGAAGCTTAGTCAGAAGGGTTCGTTATTCTTGGCGGCCATCAAGGGCTTGTAACTTCTCAGCGTGAGATGAAAGTAATTCTTATTGTACTTTCTCAAAGTTTTAATAAAGTTTCTCCCCTTCTCCCATGGGCGTACACACGACTGTTTGATTGGTGGAACTACGTTATATTGTGTGTTCGCTTTCTATCTACTTTGAAATATCTTCTTCTTCTCTTTTTCAAGTTGTCTTAGCAGATCCTGTGGTTCGTATCCGCTGTGCCGCCCCAGTCGATCCAGTCATGGGGCGTCCTCCCCTGAAATCATAACAATTGGTATTAGAGTATATAGATTATTTACCAATAATTGTTATCAGAGCAAGGCCAACATGAAGATGTTTGTGATCAAGTTCGATATTCAGAAGTTTGATGGCGTCATCAATTTCAGCAGGTTATAAATTAGGATGAACGCTATCCTTATCAGAGCGGGTTAAAGAAAGCACTACTCGGGAAGGAGAAAAAGCCTCAAGACATGAAGGAAGAAACTTGATAGGAGTTGGATGAGAAAGCCTTGATAGCTATTCAACTTTGCTTGATGAACGAAGTGTTGGATGAGTTTTCTATAGAGTATACAACATCCTCGCTGTGGGAGCGACTTCAGGATCACTATCTGAAAAATTCATTGGCGAATCGGCTGATTCTGAAGCAGCGTCTCTTTTTTCGCTTGCATGAAGGTAGACCAATCAAGTCTCACATTACATAATTTTTCTCTATTATCAATGATCTAGATAAGATAGAGGTTAAGATAGAAGATGAGGATCAAGCACTTCTATTACTGTGTTCTTTACCTTCTTCATTTAATAGCTTTAGGGAAGCTATCATCTATAGAGACATGTTAACAATCAAGGTCAATGATGTCAATGAGCATCTACTCAATAAGGACAAAATTGACACCCAGTTGATGGGTGAGTCTCATCATGACGATTCCAGGCAAGTTCGTTATTCAAAGGAGAAGAGTAATAATGAAAGTTTCACAGGTAACTCAAAATACAAGAATTTGATATGCAATATCACAAGAAGGGCACATTAGATCTGAGTGTTGGCTTCGAAAGAAGAAACAATCAGATGCTAATGTCACTGAACTGATTGAAGGAGATAAAGAACAGTGCGACATTCTATCTGTTATAGACAGACCAATTGGTAACAAAGATAAATGGGTCATAGATTCTAGATATTCACAGCATATTAGTTCCAATGGGAAGATGTTCTCTTCATACACTTCGGTTTCAGGGAGAGAAGTCTTCATGGAGAATTCTGCTACAAGCAAGGTGATTGGCGAAGGAATAATCTAGTTTCGGTCTCATGATGGATGCATTACTACTCTTCAAGGCATTCGTCATGTTCCCAAATCAACGTACAATCTCATCTCTCTTGGAACCTACATATAAAGGTTGTTCAGTTCGAAAGGTGATCTTATGAAAATTTTCGAAGAGGCTCATATGATGTTTCAAACCGAACGTGTCGGCAATGTGCATATGTTGCGAAATTCAGAGGTTATAGTAGTGGATTGCAGTTATCCTCAGCTTTAAAAGTGATGGAACAATTGGAGACTACGATGGATTTGAACTCGAATGTTTAATTATACCCCAAAGAGAAATTGAGACTAGGCGCGCAACAAGGTAGTTCAGATTGTCACTCTTATGGTGGAGCAAATTCTCATAGGTCTTATGTAGATCAAGGAGATCATTGGGTAAAAGGTTCAGGTTGGGCCTGAACTTATTCGACCTAATCAAGATGTGAACCCGATGAGGAGATTATCGAGGAGTGAGATGAAGTCAAGTTTGCTCAATTATGCGTGGATGCGAGCACATGGAACATGGCAGCTATTCTCAGACTTAGACATATTCAAATGAAGGGGGAGATTGTTAGGATTATGATGTGAATACGTTGTGAAGGTTGATTAAAGTCAGATTTGACAGTTTTCTTTTCTGGATCTGTTGTGAGTCCGAGTTGGATTCAAAATTTTTTTATTCTGATTGAAAGTGTTTTTAGTCTGAGTTGGATACAAGTTTCCTTTATTCTGATTGAAAGAGTTTGTTTAGGACTAAGAGAGTTCTATGATCTATAAATAATCCCATAGGGGTGGCTTTCTATGTATTCCAAGAGAATCCTATAAATTTGTAATTCCTAAAGGCGTAATTCATCTAGGTGAGAAATTCGAGAAAGAAGCTTACCCACAAGGGTTCATTATTCTTGGCGGCCATCAAGGTGTAGTAACATCTCAGTGTGAGGTGTAGGTAATTCTTCTTCTACTTTCCCAAGTTTTAATAAAGTTTCTCCTCCTTCTGTGGACGTACACATGATCTGCTTGATTGATGAAACTACGCTATATTGTGTGTTGGCTTTCTATCTATTTTAGAATATCTTCTTTTTCTCTTCTTCAAGTTGCCTTAATAGATCATATGGTTTATATCCACTACGCTGCCCTAGTCGATCCGATCGAGGGAGCGTCCTCCCCTGAAATCACAATAATTGGTATCAGAGCATACAGATTGTTTGCCAATAGAAAGAGCTGAAGAAATGGATTCAAGAAGTTCCAGTCCAAGTTGAAGTGTAGTAAGATTTTTTTATTTTTTTCTCTTTCTTTATTTTTTTTGTATTTTTCAGTTTCTTTATTTGGATTGTAATTCTATTTAGATTAGGAGTTTGAGTTTGAGTTGAATTTAATTTTTGTAAAAGCCTATATAAAGGTCCTATTGTACATCCAATGGGTGATGAAGAATTTTGATAAATTTATTGTGTGAGATTTAATTTCTCTCAAATTATTTAGAATTACTTTCTAATCTCCTCCTAATTGAAATGTTAATTTTAAACTCTTTTTTCTCCTTTCCCTGTTCACGCAACTGCGCCGCCAGCTCCCTATCCATCTTCTTTCTTCCACACGCGAACATTAACCATCTCCTGTTGTGCCTACGACAACAACCTGATGAGAATCCCCTGAATCTCCCAAGCACAAAGAACAATCCCAAACAGCACAAACAAAATACCAGGAGAAATCACATGGACGAACAAACAATTTAACGAGGTTCGGCCTCAATGCCTACGTCCTCGGGGCAATCAAAAGAGAGATTAATTACTAAGAAGATTGATTACAATTACCAGCAGCCTCTCTCAAGTCTCAAGAGAGCTCCAGCAGTCTTTTTCTCAGATACGTAACCCTAGAAAAAATTACACAGCCTTTAAATACAAACAGGTTTCTAAACTTATACTCGCAGCCCACCCGCTTGTCGGTCGACCGACTCCTTCTACTGGTCGACCGGTCGTCGACTGGGTGCCCAACAGAGAGTTGGGTACTTTCAGTCAGTCGACCGGACGGTCGACCGAGCTCCAACTTGTGCACGTTGTGCACGTCGGTCGACCGGGCCGGTCGACCGAGCTTCTGATCCTGCGGGCGATCGACCGATCCAGTCGACCGGCCAACCTGTTCCTGCTGCTGTTGCCTTCACCTTTTCGTCGTCGACTTCCTCGGCGATCACCTCGACGACCCCTCGGCAATCCATGTCAATTTCCTCAGTAATATTCTCTCTTCCAACAATTCTCCACCTCGGTGAAGATTTCAAATCTGAGCTGAACTGTCCATCGACTCGAGAGCGGCTGCACCAATGTGTTGCCTACGTATCCTGCCCAAGGGATCAAGCCGTCCGTAGTTCATCCAAATGAGCTTCAGCAAGCTCAAGCTACCTGAAGGACATGGAGCAAAGCTTTGCAATGTGTAAACTTCACTCCCAACACCACCTTAGTAAGCATGTCGGCTGGATTCTCTGAAGTGTGAATCTTCAACAGTTCGATGTCACCCTCTTCTAGAATCTCCCGAACGAAGTGATACCTGACGTCAATATGCTTCGTCCTTGCATGATAGACCTGGTTCCTGGTCAAGTAGATGGCGTTCATGCTGTCACAGTTAATCTTCAGCAAATCCTGTTCCACACCCAAGTCATCTAGCAACCCTTGAAGCCAGATCACCTCCTTCATGGCCTCTGTCATAGCCATATACTCAGCCTCTGTGGTCGATAAAGCGACGGTAGACTGCAGTGTGGAGCGCCAACTCACCGGTGCCTGTGAGAATGTGAAGACATATCCCGTTGTCGACCGGCGCTTGTCAAGGTCACTTGCATAGTCTGAATCGACATACCCTATGCACTCTTGCTTTCCCGTGGGTCCTTCTCAAACACTAGACCTACATCAATTGTTCCTTTGATGTACCTCAAGATCCACTTCACAGCTTCCCAATGACCCTGTCCCGGATCATGCATATATCTGCTCACGATGGAGACGGCCTATAATAGATCTGGTCTTGTACACACCATAGCGTACATCAAGCTACCCACCGCACTGGCATATGGAACGTGAGACATATACTCACGCTCTTGAACACTCTTTTACAGACAATTTGAAGTGAGGAGCCATAGGTATACTTACAGACTTTGTATCCTTACTTATATTGAACCTCTGTAGTACCTTCTCCAAATAGCTCTTCTGAGTCAAACTTACCCTGCCAATTCTCCGGTCTCTAGTGATCTTCATGCCCAAAACCTTCCTAGCTTCACCTAGGTCCTTCATCTCAAACTCTGACGATAGATTCTTCTTCAGAGCATCAATAGCAGATCTCGACCTTGAAGCAATCAACATATCATCTACATAAAGAAGTAGATAGATATATTCACCTGATGGTAGCTTATTGTAGTACACACATGGGTCATAGTGGCTACGTGTGTACTTCTTCTTCCTGATGAAGCTATCAAATCGCTTGTATCACTGTCTAGGAGACTGCTTTAATCCGTACAGCGACTTCTTCATCTTGCATACTAGCTCTTCCTTCCCTGCAGTCTCCAGATTAGCCTTCCACTTCACGAACAGTTCTAGAACTTCTCCTTTGCGTCGCATGGTGTACACCAAACATCGCCTAGAAAAATCGTCAATGAACGACACAAAATAATGGTTACCTCCAATCGATGCAGTCTTGGTAGGTCCCCAGACATCCGTGCGAACATAGTCAAGAATACCCTCTGTGCAGTGTGAAGCTGTGCCAAACTTCACCTTGGTCTTCTTGTCGATGATGCAATGCTCACAGAAATCCATCTTGCATGTTTCGGCACCCTTCAGCAACCCTTGCCTCGCAAGAGCTTGCATTGACTTCTCTCCTGCATGTCCCAGCCTCATGTGCCACAGCCAGGTTGAATCTTCCTTTGGACTGATAGAAGCTGCCACTTGCCCTGTCACCGTACTGCCCTTCAGGTAGTATAGGTTGTTTCGGCGCTCGGCCTTCAACACCACCATCGAACCTTTTGTCATTCTAAGGACTCCTTCCTTAATAAGACACCCCAAGGCCCAATGACTCCAACGCTCCTATGGAAATCAGGTTCCTCTTCAACTAAGGTACATACCTCACTTCTTTCAGCTCCCTCACCATCCCATCAAACATTCTGATTGGAATAGTACCAACACCCTCCATGATGCACGGATGATCATCGCCTATGATGACCGAACACCCCTCCAGCTTCTCAAAATTGGTAAACCAGTCCCGATTAGGGCATACATGATATGTTGCACCTGTATTCAAGATCCACTCGTTTTCACCTGAGTAGCCTATGATGGGAGTTGTAACTGAAAAAGAGAACACCGACGAATCTGAGTCTGATCCATCTGCCTGTGATTTATTGCTAGGAGTGTTAACCACCTTTGCAAGATTTGCCTCAGACTTTGATTCTTTCTTCTTTCCTTTGAACTTCGGACAGTCCACCTTTCAGTGCCCAATCTCTCTGCAGAAAGCACACTGATTCCTTTTGAGATCCCTAAACCCTGGCCTGAATTTTGATCTTCCTCTAACCTCCTTGCCCTTCCTTGATGAACCCCTGCCTCTTACTTCCAGTGCCTCCGCCGATGAGCTTGACTGAGAAGGATGTCTCTCCTTCTACCTCATCTCATAACTTATCAGTGCAGACGACACCTCATGGTAGTCCAACGTCTGCCTACCATTGATAAAGGTCAGTGTGAATATCTCATACTCCTCCTCCAAGAGTGAGTTCAGGAAGATGATTGCCTTGTCCTCCTCTTCTACAATGACATTCACATTCACCAAGTCTGTAAGAAGCTTCGTGTATTGGTTGATGTGCTCCCCTTCTTCATCTGAAATCTGTACAACTTACTCTTAAGCTGCAACCTTGACCAGCACTCTTCGTCAGGTATTTCTTCTCAAGGGTTTCTCACAGATGCTTCGCCGATGTCTCATGTTGCGCAAGATATTTTATGTCTTGCGTCAAACATGAACGAATCAACCCACACGCCGATCTGTTCATCTTTGCCCACTCTTCATCAGTGGTCGTGCTCCTCTTCTTTTCCAATAGGAGTGTATCTTCGAGGTTCGATGCATTCAGGGCATCCATAACCTCACATCTCCACATCCCAAAGTTATTTGTGCCATTGAACTTGACAACATCAATCCTCGAGTGAGGATTCATGGTCTTAACCGAAGAAATTTCTTCTGCCATTGAGATTACTTGATCCTCTATCTATGCGGAAGAACAACCAACTGAAAATAGATCACTACTCAGATAAAAAATTGAATTTTTACCTTTTCCCTGAAACCCTAGATTGAGTTTCTCATCAGATCTACTCCACCACAGATTCCACGAACCCTCCTTGCGTCCTCCTGAGATCGACACACGATACCACGAACACGAATACCTCTGATCTGAGATCGACACACGATCTCCACCGAATCAGATCCCGAGCCCTCTGAATCTCCAGAAAAATCCCAAGCGAAATCTGGGAAGCTCTGATACCACTTGTTGTGCCTACGACAACAACCTCATGAGAATCCCCTGAATCTCCCAAGCACAAAGAACAATCCCAAACAGCACAAACAAAATACCAGGAGAAATCACACGCATGAACAAACAATTTAACAAGGTTCGGCCTCAATGCCTACATCCTCGGGGCAATCAAAAGAGAGATTAATTACTAGGAAAATTGATTACGATTACTAGTAGCCTCTCTCAAGTCTCAAGAGAGCTCCAACAATCTTTTTCTTAGATACATAACCCTAGAAAAAATTACACAGCCTTTAAATACAAACAGGTTTCTAAACCTGTACTCGCAGCCCACCCGCAAGTTCTATTTGGATTTCAATATAATCAAATCTGAACCCGTTTCCCAAAAATTGAGTTTAAGTTGTAAATCTACGAGCGACCCATACCCACAATCAAATAAAGAGAGTTAAGTTCGGATTTCAGATCCAGACCTGCCATCAAAAACAGACCCGTCGAAAAACTCCGCTTCATTTTCAGGCCGTAGCTTTCACATCCGGGCTCCGATTCAGGCGATCTTGGTACCCTAACTATCGTGATGACGAGCTCTACACACAAGCACATCTCTAGGTCACTGAGATTCTGTAATTCTCAGTAGGTAATTTTCTTTAATGCGATTTCTTTTTTTGTAGGTTGATAACTATTCTCTATTATTTTATCACTTTATCTGCTGTCACAAATAGTAAGATTGTGAGGTTCTGTTATTCTGTATTTGCTGATCATTTATACTGAGAGTATAAGCTTTACCATCATAACCGGTAGTTACATTAGTTTATTTAAATTGCGAACAGTACAACTGTACTTGCACGTGTTGTTAAATCCATCATCTTGCATTATTAGTTTTAACTATTTTCCTACTCAAGATTGTAGTAGTTGGTAAAACATAGCAAAATTTATTATATCACTGATTTCTGATTCACTCGCATACCCCGTTTCATATCAAAAATATTATAATCAAATTTCTTAGTGTCCTGTGCCTGCATAGTTTTTAAATGAATGTTTGCTCAATAAACTGAGTGATACAACTTTCACTAGACAATTAACAGTGGAGCACAAAATTTTTAACTTTCTGGTTACAGAGATCGCAATCTAATTAACATTTATTAACTGCATTAACTTTGCTAAGCAACCTGCACATACTTTTACTTGTAAACAGACATTCAAATCCAAGACCATGCTAGAAATAATATGGGGAAATAAAAGTATGAATCATTGCTCTCGGTAGTAGGGGAGTTAACTGCAACAGCAAAATATTGACTTCCCAAATTCCTACCCCAATGTGCCATTGAGATCATGCATAGTTTAATACACCTGCCTATGGCTTCTCTTTTGACAGCCCAAGAAGTGACCATGTGCATTTGGGGCACAGATTACAGTGAGATGGTCTTGAGAGCTCCTCATATTTTGGCCCAAATAAGGAGGCAACGATATCAATCCTTGCAAGAATGTTTCCCTCCAGCTTCACTAAAACCAGCAGTAGCCTCCTCTTCAGACTGGAAGCCCCCAACATAAAACAATGCAACTAGAATAGAAGAATAGTGTAAAAGAGAAGCTGCCCCAAAAATGACAGACATCCCATTCCAAATCCCCTACATGAATAAATAATAATGCTGGAATTTCCCGCCGCAATCGGACGGTTGAGATAGCCCCGTAAAAAGTCACGTAGGTTAGCTGTTTCTTTCTTTGCTTTAGAGTGATGAACTACAGTTCACCACAAATGGCATGATGGCAGTAATGAATTTTGCGTTCTGATTCCAAGCTTCGGATCAACTTCGCCACCTCCCAGCCAAAAGAAATTTGGGTCCAACTTCACGACCGCTTCATCTAAGATGACCTGAAATGAAACCTTCCATTAAAAAAAATGTAATAGTAATAGCAATAAATGGAAAATAGGAAGTACATGTTCTTCATTTGGTTTATCAGTTTACAGAACATTCTAGCAGGCCAAGCAATCAGAACAAGACAACAAAATCTTTCCGTTTTTCCACGAACATATTTCTTCTATTTGCCATTTCTATAGATTTCAATAAAGAGACTCTACATTGACATCAATATACATATAAGGGCCAAGAGTTGTAAAATAACAAAGTTCATATAGCAAAGTGCTAAGGTGACACGATTCTCTGAGATCAAATTTCCCTTTTATTGTTCCATCTGCACAAGTCTTGGCTGTTTGTGTTCGTTCATTTATCTAAACGACCTCACAATTTTTTTCAAGTTCTGTCTGTCAAGTTAATGGACGAGTTTGAGCGAGTTTTTAACCAGCCTGAGCTGAGCCAAGTTCAGTCTTGAGCTTCTACATTTCATTTACAATCAAGAATATACAGAGAAGAGGATTCTTAATTTCGACAATCAAGAATTTGTTCTCTCTTATATTTAAAAAAAAGGTTTTTTTTTTTTTGTTTAGAAAAAATATGGAAAATGAACAAGGACTATAAGTATAATTTAAGTCAAAACATCAAGACAATAAGGTTGACCATCAAGACTTTGTAATCGAGTCCCTAGTATTCCTCATGTTCATTCAATTATTTAATCCAGCAAAAGTTTTTTCAAGCTCCACTCATTTAATTCTCATTGAGCATGAATGAACTTTTAGCCAGCTAACCCTAAGTCGAGCTTTAAGCTTTCTGATCTTTTTTTATAGCCTTACTCAGAAACATTTCAAGATACTAATGAAGCATGCATCTTGGTAAACTTAGATATAATTAATTACTCCTAGTACTGGTAACAGTATCCTAGTGATTTAATTAAGTCTATATTAAATTTAATTAGGTATATTAAAATAAGACGAGTGCAAACACGAGCTTGAGCTGATCCTATGGCTTTCTGAGCCTTTTTACAGCCCTACACCAGATTAACCAGTTGCTTGGTGCATAGAATCAAAAGATCCAAGGATTTAGATGAAACAGTAGTAATTTCTTTTCTCCTAATGGCAAAGCAACAGTTCACTCTCCCTATGTAGACCTTAGGGGTTCAAGAATCTATGTGACTTGTCATTTCAGACTTTTCCGCAGGAACCTGTTTGGTTGTCGTAACTGGCCGTAATTTGTAGTTGTAATTGGTAAAGTCTTTTACAATTGTAAATGAGTTACATGTATGTAAATTTTACGGTGTTTGGTTGGTAATATAAAATTGAAAAGTAGGAAAGTGTATTGTACTTTACGGTGTTTGGTTGTCGTAATATATAAGTCGTAAGTGAAAAGTTGACCACAAAATTAACTATTTGGTGATTTTAAAAGTTTTAATACTGCAAATAAATATTAAAAAAGTTAAATATTAAAAATTTTTAATATTAATATAAAAAAATATTACAAATTTGTATGACCACAAAATTAACTGTAACTGGGCTGTAAGTGAGTGGTAACTGGGTTGCAAGTGAATGTTAGTTGAGTTACGTAAGTCTTTTACGAATTACGGTCCAAACAAACGCCGTAGTTGTAACTGGGTAGTAAGTCATTTACGAATTACGAAGTTTTACGCGAAACAAACGGCCCATTAATTGCTCATGTAATTGTTCAGTCTCGGAGCAGTTTTTGGCTTTATGCGTGCCTTGGAGTTGAATGTAGTTCCTTTATGACAAATATATCATTTTCCCTTTCAGGATTTGTCCCCTAGACTCGGAGTATTAGGAGGATTTCACTGATTTGCCAAACAAACGGCCCAAGTTTTTAGCGACAGTGCAAGATGGGTTCATTGACAAGGATATATATATATATATATATATATATATATATATATATATATATATATATATATATATATATATATATATATATATATATAGGGCTTACTGTACCTCAGCCTGCGGGCTGAGAGAGTTTTCTCAGCCTGCGGGCGTGGCAACATCACCGCCCCACATCTGTTAAAAAATTTGGCGGACAAAATCCTGTAAAATCCCGCCCAATTTAATGCCAGTCACCTCAACATTGTATTTTCCGAAAATACCCTCCATCACAAACTTTTACCTTATTGTAAAAAAATTAGTCTTCCAAAAAAATTTACAGCTCTAAAACTTCAAACGGCGGTTCTGATCCAATTTGTTCTTTTCCTTCAAAAATTTCATCCGTTTTTGAAAAAAATTATTTGCAACTGATGGCGCCTAAGAAATCATCCGTCGAAAAAGGTACTACAAAATTGATATTTTCAAAAAATTTTAGGGTTTTGTGTATTTTAATAGTTTTAAATTTTTTCAAGATTTATTTCTGAAGTCGCATGTTTTTTTAAATTTTTTTAAATATTGGAAACATGGTCGCAATTACGAAAGAGATTTTCAAACTTTAGACGATAAAGGTCCTATTTTTTGAAAGTTTTTATTATTTACTTCTATTTTTACTGTGTCGCAGTTCAGATCTGTGCGACTTTGGAATTTTTTTTTTTTTTACCTTTCTTTGTAGATGAATGCGACGTAGGTCGCAGTATATGGATTTTTTTTTTTTTTTACCTCAGCCCGGCGACAATTTGAGCAGCAAATGTCTGTGAAGGAAATTATAAGAGACATAAATAGACTTGCAGCTCAAGACTTTACCACATTAGTCATCCTATACATGTCGGCCACTCTTTTCTTCTCTGGCAGTAAATGCACGGTGCCGTGGTATATTGTGGAACAGATTGCCAATATGCAACTAATGAGGACAATATGCTGGGCAAAAGCTGTTTGACAATTCCTGATTGACTCAATGGACATCTTCAGGCAAACCACGTACGAGCTGCAAGGATGCTCCGTGCAAATTATTGTAAGTAGAAATCTCAAATTTGGCCAACATTGTATGAAATTTACCCATAAATTGATAAATTTGTGGAAACTAATTTAATTTTTAATTTTTGCAGTATTGGCTGTGTGAGAGGGCACCTATTTTTGAGCAGAGGTCTGGTTTGGAGGAAAAAACCCCACGCGCAGTAAGATGGGACATCCAAAATATTGGCAGATCTCTACTTGAAGTTGATCTAAAAAAGATTGACAGCAATATTGTAAGTTAAACTTCTTTTATGTGTAGTACAAATAAAATGCGACCATAGTCGCAGTATTGAGCTGCAACTTTCGCAGTTCGTTTTATGCCTGACAAATAATGTGCGACCATGGTCGCATTCTCTTGAAAATACCCTTTTCAACAGAAATGCGACCATGGTCGCAGTGTTGAGCTGCATGTCTTGGCAGATAAATTTATGCACGACAAAACATACTGCGACCATGGTCGAATTCTTATCCAAAAATATTTCATAAATAAACTGCGACCATGATCGCAGTATCATTATTTCATTGTTTTATTTTTAGCTTACCTTTTTCTATTTATTTTCAGATTTTGAGTCGAATGGCCAACATCTCTAATGATGAAAAAAATATGGTTGGCCTTCCTGTTGAAGGGAAGAGGATGAGGAAGAAGAAGTAGCAGAAGATGAAGGTGAAGAAAAAGAAGAAGAAGAAGGTCAAAGTGAAGGAGATGAAGGAGGCCATACATGTAATGAGGCTGACATCCCGGCGGAAAAGGAGCCAGAACCGGCTGAAACGAGTGAGCAAGAACCAATTTTTGAAGGTTATTTGCCACCTCCACCGGATGTTCAAGCAGCAGAAATAAAACGATTGAGGTCTGCAAATCAGCTCTTGAGAGATTATGTTTCTCAGCTTGAAAAAAAGATTGAAAATATGGAGAATGAGAAAAGAGTCAAGGCTGAATTAAAATTAAAAAGAAGAGAAAAAAGAGAGAAGAAGAACCAAAAAGGCAACAGGAGAATAGAAGAAGGGAAGAGGAGGAGAATGAAAGGAGGAAGAGGGAAGAGGAAGAGAAAGAGAAGGAGAAGAAGAGGGAAGAAGAGAAGGAAAAGGAGAACAGGAGGAGAGAAGTGGAGGAGAAGGAGAATAGAAGAAGGGAAGAGGAGGAGAATGAAAGGAGAATGAGGGAAGAAGAGGAGAAGGAGAAGAAGAGGAGGGAAAAGGAAGAGCAGGAGAAGGAGAAGAGGAGGAGGGAAGAGGAGGGGCAGGAGAGGAGGAGGAGGGAGGAGGAAGAGAATGAGAAGAAGAGGAGGAAGGCGCAGATGGAGAACAAAAGAATGAAGGAGCAGATGGAGAAGCAGGCTGAAGAGGAGAAGAAGAAAAAACTGGAAGAGGATAAAATCATGGGTTCTGAGTCTGTTTTAATTAATATTGGGAAGATATTCCAAGTTTTTCTCTGAATCTAACTCAAATGACTCAAGAAATCCAAAGAGATAGAGCTTCTGAAGAAGAAATTCAAGAACATACTCCGCCTCAGAAGCAATCCTCAAAAGAAGCTGTTTTGGAAACCTCTAAAGGAACAATAGAAAGGGGAGTCAAAGAACGAATGCGCGGTAAAAGAGATCGCGATGACTCCGACTTTGTTTATCCAAAACAGAAGAAGAAAAAAAATGAAAATCCTCTTCCACAGCCTGCGGCTGCGAGTTCTACCGCTGGTTTCGGCGTCAAAGAGATTTCCTCCACTGAGCCAAAATCGACAGAATTGACCGAAACCACATCATACAGAATTCTGCAGCCCGATCAACAAGCTCGTATAAAACATTTCTTCGACAAGTCCTACTCTGAGTAAGTTAATTCATATCAAAAAATTTCTGTTATACCTTTATATAAGAACAGTTAAATTACTAACTTTGTTTTGAATATCTTGCAGTTCTACTGCGTATCAGGATACCAATATTTAATCATCATTTCAAGGAATGACATTGAGGACCTGATGTTCAGTAGAGAGTTAGATGCAAATGTAATTCATTTCTACATGCAGCATCTTGAGAAAAGAGAAGGATTAAAAAGCATATTCTTCCGAAGCGAAGCTTGGGTAAAAATCTACTTTCTCCTTTACGGTTTAATATAATATCAAATCTGGAACAGATTACTAATATTCTCTATCTCTGTGTAGGCATAAATCATGTACTGCGACTAAGGTCGCAGTGAATAATTAAAATGTACTGCTACTAACACATGTACTGCGACCAAGGTCGCAGTTTATAATTAGAATGTATTGCTACTAACTCAGGTACTGCGACAAAAATGTAACAGCTGCGACCTGCGACCAAGGTCGGATCTGCGACCAAGGTCGCAGTTTATAATTAAAATGTATTGCTACTAACTCAGGTACTGCGACAAAATGTAACAGCTGCGACCTGCGACCAAGGTCGGATCTGCGACCAAGGTCGCAGTTTATAATTAAAATGTATTGCTACTAACTCAGGTACTGCGACTAAATAATATAGTGCGACTAAGGTCGCAGCTTATAATTTTTTGTTATATTTTAAATTCATTTTGAATTTGATTTAAATTTTTTTTCTTCTTGTCCGCAGCACGGTGTTGTAAATAAAATTGAAGATCTGGAAGGTCATTTCATCAAGCAGAAGCTGTTGAAAAACTGGACAGCTGACGTGCAGTACATGTTCTTCCCGATCAATCACAAACATAGTGCCGACGAGCAGGGATTTCACTGGACCTTGCTGGTATTCGATTGCACCACAGAAGAGTGGATTTTTTACAACTCTTTGGTCCCAGCTGACAAAAAAAGTAGTATAACAAAGCTTTACCAAAGTGATGCAAGAATAATGGTGAGTTGAAATTTAATATTTTGATTACTGGAAACTTGCAATTAATTTGATTAATACTAATTTTTTTTTCCTATTGACATTGCAGAAAGAATGATTATTAGAGATTTTTGAGATTCATTCCAAAAAAAATGAGAAAAAATAAAATAAAATACGCAAAATGCCCCCAACAATCAAACAGGTATATAAATTTTTGACATGTAATTTCATTTCATATTTTCTACTTTTTTTTAGTACAAAAACTAATTTCATTTAATGATTGCTCTATGAAAATTTCAGTGTTGATTGCGCTATATATGTATGCAAGTACATGAAAAGCATAGCGTCTGGCTATCATCTATCAGCTGCTGATGCTGTTACGGTTGATGCTGTACAGAAACTAAGAAGTGAGCTTGCATACATGATACTTGCAGATGTAGAGAAGAGTTGGGATGAAGAAACAGACATTATACGACATACGACATATGAAGACTGATAGTTGACAAATTATTGATATACCACAATTTTTTTTTATAAATGTAAAAATATTTCAAGTGCAATTCATTGCATAATTTTTTTGTTGTATTGATTTAATTTATACACATTTCTATACATTTATTTATTATAAGTTCCATTGATTATTTACAGTCTTCATTTGTTAGAACTTGGCTTTTACTATTGTGTACTGATGTTAGAAACAAACATGCCTTCAGTAATTGTGTTAATCAACAACAACACTGTGACCTTCGTCGCTATGCGTGTTAATATAAAGGAAACACCTACCTAACGTACAGCGACTTAAGTCTTCACCATCTCAAAAATCTATAAAGAAGGTTGCGACTTTGGTCGCAGTTGATAGCCGCAGCCTTAGTAAAATACAATGCGACTTTGGTCGCAGTTGATGGCGGCAATGTTCTAATCAACAAGAACACTGCGACCTTGGTTGCTATGCGTGTTAATATTAAGGAAACACATACCTAACGTACTGCGACTTAAGTCTTCACCACCTCAAAATTTTAAAAAGAGGTTGCGACAGTTGATAGCCGAAGTCTTAATAAAATACAATGCGACCTTGCTCGCAGTTGATGGCGGCAATGTTTTAATCAACAACAACACTGCGACCTTGGTCGCTATGCGTGTTAATATAAAGGAAACACCTACCTAACGTACTGCGACCTAAGTCGCAGTACATGTAGTGCGATCCTAGATTGCAGTTGCTGGCCATCTTTATCAATAACAACACTGCGACCTTGGTCGCAATTAATCATGTACACTACGACCAAAGTCTCTGACTACATTATGTACAAAAAAAATTAAACTATAAAGTAGAACTTTAAAGTACAAGTACATACAAAAATAATACAGTAGAAATCAAAGAATGATAATAAATCTGATTATAATTACACGCCAGTGTCAGAATGCGACTTAATCTCTCTACACTGTGCGACCCTGGTCGCACTTCATAAAAAATTGAAGTCTTTGTTCCTTCGAGATGGAGGCAACCCAAACCTACTTCTTCTGCCAATAAAAAAAATAAATAGTAAGAATTTTAAAGATTAATCGTTATAAAAAAAATGATTAACAGGTTTAATGTAATATACCATTAACGGACAACCAGTCCTGTAATGGCCCAGCTCTTGGCAGTTACCACATCTTCGATGCTTAACTTCCTTCTGATATATAGAATCTTCAAAACCAGACTTAAGCCTGGATGCAGCTCTAGGTCTCCCCTTGGTTGCTACAGGACCAATTGGATCACGTATATTCAATTCTTCACCATCTCGCAATATGACAACGGATCCACTGGAACCAACGGCAGTCTTAGGATGTGATGAATGATCATTTCCTGACATTGCTCTGTATTCTCTAGTGGTATTTTGGGCAAAACTTTCCAAAACTCCCTCCAACTTTGAAATATTTTCATCAGAATCAGCGACCATGTCCAGAATTGCATTAAATTTTGAACGAACTGTCCACAATCTAGCCGTCCGTGGAGTGCCTTGACTGGGAAAAGGCCTCATGCCATATTCAATTGCAACGTTTTTGTAACGAGCATCCAACCTCCATCTATGAAGTATATATGATTCCGGTATATGTGTAACGTGATTGCGCCACAAAATACACAGAATATGTCTACATAGGATACCCTCTGTTTCAAATAACGAGCAACTGCAAGAAACATGAAGTTCCTCTCGATTATCATAACTGACCTTTTCCCAGCCGTCTTTTGATTCTGAAAATTTACCAACCAAATATGTTGATCCAGGTTTGTCCTGTTCCACCTCTTCTGAAAACAGTGTCATTACAACTGCCCATTCCTTTTGGAACAACTGAAAAATCTTCGGTGTATACAACTTCGAAACCTGTATCTCATATGGATTGGTTGTACAATTGGGCACAGAATTCAAACCCCTAAAATCTTGAAGAGATTCAGATGCACGACGGGAAGCAACGGCTTTATCATATTGGTGAACAAATTCCACTAGTTTAGTATTTGAGTTAACAAAACCATCAAAGAAGGAATTAATACTCTCGGACCTCTGACTGGTTGTCATTCCAGCAGAGAAAACATCCTTGAGATATGCATTAACCCAATGTCCACGAAGCCTGTACATCTTCATCAACCAACTGCCATCTTCTTCTTCTAACTGATATTTTTCACTCATCAGACGCCATCGTTCCTCACACGTGCTTATATCGCGGGAGGTGTACCAAGCATGGAAATCGGAGACCATATCTTCTTCATACTTGTTAGCCATTGGGATTTGTTGCTCGGCAATATGTTTCCGTACATGCCAGAAACAGTAACGGTGCCGAGACGTCGGGAAAACAATCTTGATGGCCTCACCAATCTGCGCATCCTGATCAGTAATAATCAGCTTCGGTTCAACTCCATGCATGCACTTGAGCCATTTTTGGAATAACCAAACAAAAGTATCCCTCTGCTCATCAGCAAGCATTGCACAGCCGAACAAAATTGACTGCCGGTGATGATTTACTCCAGTGAATGGAGCAAATGGCAAGCTCAAGTGATTAGTCCTGTATGTGGTGTCAAAAACGATCACATCACAGAAGCTCAGATAAGAGGAAATAGCTCTTCCATCAGCCCAAAAAATGCTTCTAAGTGTGCCCACGTTATCAACTTCACTTGAAAAGAAGAATTCTGGATCGGTCTCGGCTTTCTCTTGAAAATATTTGATAATAGCAATAAACTCATGACCGCAGTTATTTCTACGTTGACGAGTGAAATCAATAACTTGTTGAGGGCGCACTTCTTCACAGCCTTCTCCCTGGCTCATTGCATTAACAACGCGGGAAATATTTGAAGGCCGCATTCCAACATCAACCAGATTGCTCATAATGGTTCTGCTAATTGTTGAACGATGAGTCTGGTAAGAGTAATGGTGATGTACCTTATCCGGGCTAGACAATTCATGTGAATGAGTATCAACAAATTTTGTGATAACCCAATATCGAGTTGAGTCCAAAAATAAACGAAGACGGATATGCATCTCAGCAGGACAAGATACTCTAGTGTTAACTCGACGACGCACTGTAAGCCCCTCTTGTCTTTTGTCACACAACTTCTTCAGCCCTTCCTTGTTGCAGCAAAATCTTCTGCAAATAATCTCATGAGGAGGCTTCCGTGACTTATCTGTACTTTTTCTTCTCACGCTAAAACCTCTATTCCTTGCAAAACAATTGTAGAAATTGTATGCTTCCATATGCGACAGGAACTGTTTCCCTATAAACTTATCTGAGCTTCCAGACATTTCTGCATGTGCATTCATATCCTAAAAAAAGTATTTACACGAATTAAATGAATATAAATATTTTTTAGATATCACTGTATTCTAAAATATAAGTTATATAAATGCGACCAAGGTCGCATAAGAGATGAAAACAATTTACTTCTTATCAGCTGTTGCGACCAAGGTCGCAGTTATCTGTATGAGAAGAAATCTATATTACTTCTTACTAAAGACTGCGACCTAAGTCGCAGTAAATAAAAAAAAGATTTCACATACGGAATGAAATCTATAATACTCCTTATTGAAGACTGCGACCTAAGTCGCAGTAATCAGTATGTGAATAAATCTATATTATACCTTACTAAAGACTGCGATCTAAGTCGCAGTTATCCGCATGTGAAGAAATCTATATTACTCCTTACTAAAGACTATGACCTAAGTCGCAGTTATCCGTATGTGAAGAAATATATATTACTCCTTACTAAAGACTGCGACCTAAGACGCATACCCTAGAAAAAAAGAATTCACAGCCGGAGATTATTTTCAAATAAGATTGCGACCGAATATTAAAACGGTCGCAGTACCTCATAGTCTAAAGAGAAAACATTAAATATCTAAGAAATTGTTTTTAAAATAGATATAAACAATTAAAACCTGTTGATCGGCATGCAGAGATGTCAACCCTTCAAGATTTTCAATATTCTGAGAGAAAGTAGAACCAGATGCATTATCTTCCATATTAAGATCGCCGGTATACTGCTCAGACGTCGACATTAAATTTTTGCAGAAAAAAATTGATCTCAAAAGATTTTATATTTTCAGAAAAAAGTGTATCGCAGACTGAAAAGGTGAAACTAGATCTTTCAAAAAGAGATCAGGAAATAGGGTGAAAAGTAATTTATATCATATAAAGAGCGGCAAAAAATAAAAGGGGGGAAAAATAATAATAAACAATAAGGAAAAGTTATCATAAGGGGTATTTGGTAATTTAACTTCTACCTAAAAGCGGGCCGCAAGTCAGTGAGGTGACAAATTGAGCCACGTCACCGCAGGCTGAGAGAATACTCTCAGCCCGCGGGCTGATATACATTTTTCTCATATATATATATATATATGAAAAAGTCTCCCTAGTAGTTCTCCTTAGATTGTAATCTAATGAGACGGCCTAAAACTCTAATATCTCGATTTTTTTTTCACGATCCGACCGTACATTATCATATTCATTTTATAAGATGTAGGCATATAAAAAAATCACGAGATTTGAAGTTTATTTACTCTATTTTCTTTGGGTTCAAATATTAACGGTTTTTAAACAGTAGAACAAAATAGAACGATTAGATCAATGAGTAAATGAACTTCAAATCACATGATTTTTTATATGCGTACATCTTATAGCATGAATATGATAATGTGCGGTCGGATCGTGAAAATAAAATCGAAATGTTGGAGTTTTAAGCCGTCTCCTTAGATTGTAATCTAAGGAGAGCTACTAGGAGCACTTGACCCCCCCCCCCCCACACACACACACACATATACATATATACATACATATATACATATATACATATATATATACATATATATATTATATATATATATATATATATATATATATATATACACACATATATACACATATATACATATATATATATACACACATATATACATACACACACACATATGAATTCTTCCTATTTAAATTTAATATTAAGTGATTAAAATTGAAGATCCACTATGCTAGAGTTAATCTACACTGTTAAGAATGCTTAAAAATAAAAATTCAAATATTTAGAATACTTTTTCTTGTTCGTCAAGTAGGCGCAAAATAAACAGTCAAAATAGTGAGTTGGTTAGTTAACGCTGTAGAATATTTGAAATCTACTTAAATTTGGTGTGTGAGGGTTTTTAAATATTTAGATCATGATTAAATGGTCAAATCAAGAATTTGTATGTCTAAATTCATAGATCTAAGTAATATGCTGATTTCGGACGTCCATTTTGTGTCTATTTGATACATAGGTAAGAAAAATACAAAATTCTTTATTTTTAGTTTTTAATTACTTTAATATAATATAGATCAATTTCAACGAAGTGGATCTTGTATTTGAATGTTGTAGCAGTGAATTAAGTGGAAATGATTTACGCTAAAATCCTTCCGGAAGTAGCCAAGTCTCTCTCTCTCTCTCTCTCTATATATATATATATATATATATATATATATATATATATATATATATATACATGGAGCTGATCCCTTAAGAACGGTTCTCTTGAATTTTTGTGTGAACTTTCATGTCGGTTGTCGGATCTGATAGATCAAATCAAATAAAAGCAGATCTTCTTAAATTTAATGGCTCACATGAAAGTTCTCACAGAAATCTGTGAGAACCGTTCTTAGGGGATCAACTAACTATATATATATATATATATATATATATATATATATATATATATATATATATATATATATATATTATATATATATATATATAGAGAGAGAGAGAGAGAGAGAGAGAGAGAAATGTAAATCAGCTGACACAGGAGGCAACTCCTCCTATGTCGCACTCAAAAATCATATTTCCCGAATGAATTTTCAAGATCCGACCACACATTATCATCTTCATATTCTATGATATATACATATAAAAAATCAAGTGATTTGAAGTTTGTTTACTACATTTTTTTTGGGTTCAAACATTAACGGTTTTTTAACAATAGAACAAAATAGAACGTTTAGATCAATGAGTAAACGAACTTCAAATCACTTGATTTTTATATGTGTATATCTTAGAATATGAAGATGATAATGTACGGTCGGATCTTGAAAATTCATTCAGGAAATTTGATTTTTGAGTGCGACATAGGACGAATTTGCCTCCTGTGTCAGCTGATTTACATTTCTCTCATATATATATATATATATATATATATATATATATATATATATATATAGAGAGAGAGAGAGAGAGAGAGAAATGTATATCAGCCTGCAGCTGAGAGAACTCTGTCAGCCTGCGGTGACGTGGCTCAAGATTTGTCACCCCACTAACTTGCGGCCCGCTTATAGGAAGAAGTTAAATTACTAGATACCCCTTATGAAAAGCTACTCTATCGGTAAAAGACAGTGGATATGTATAGTTTATTATATTTTTATATTTTATGACGTTATTCAATTTTTGTGACAATTATCTTTTATAACTGCGGCCAAACTGCCAACATTTTTTTATTAAATCACGAAACTAATTTGAATGCTTCTTTAATTTTTTTATCTGATTTGATATTTAATGATTTTTAATATAGTCGCAGTTTACTTTTTTTCGCATGTAATGTATAATGCGATCAAGGACCCGACTATGGTCGCAGTACTTAACGAGAGCGATAGTATAATCGCAGTTTACGTATTATTTTATATTTTTTGTTTTTCATTTATGACTGTTGTCTGATCCTCCTATGAACTATTAAATTGGTTTTTACATATAGTATGCGATCATGAACTGCGACTATGGTCGCACTACCGCGACTATGGTCGCAGTACTTAACGAGAGCGATAGTATAATCGCAGTTTACGTATTATTTTATATTTTTTGTTCTTCATTTCTGACTGTTGTCTGATGCTCCTATGAACTATTAAATTGGTTTTTACATATAGTATGCGATCATGGACTGCGACTATGGTCGCACTACCGCGACTATGGCCGCAGTACTTAACGAGAGCGATAGTATAATCACAGTTTACGTATTATTTTATATTTTTTGTTCTTCATTTCTGACTGTTGTCTGATCCTCCTATGAACTATTAAATTAGTTTTTACATATAGTATGCGATCATGGACTGCGACTATTGTCGCAGTACCCTTGACTGCATTTTTCTTGATGATTTTTTTTGCTAAGTTAAATGTAATAACGGTGAATAAGTACTGATTCTATAGTCCCATTTTACGTATGTTTTTATATGTTTTGCTTATAAAGTATGAATTATTTTTACTTATTGCATGCGTAGTAGCACTGCGACTATGGTCGCAGTGTCTAAGAACAGCAGTCGCAGTTTGATATGTAATTAAAAGAGATTATAAGTTAATATAGTGAGAAAGAGACCTTACAAAAAAAGAGAATTAAAAGCTTTTAAAAGAAGACAAAATAAGGTTGAATATCAGAAAATCAGGAAATCCTAATCCTCGTCATTATCACCATCATAAGCAGATTCGTCGTCTTCATTCTTCTGCTCTTCCTGTTCATCACTTATTTCCTCATCATCTTCCTGTTGTTGAGGTTTTTTTGTTTCACCGATAAACTCCCAGAATGGATCGTCTCTATCAAGCTCTTAGTCTGACCCGTTGCGAGAAAGGAGCCTACAGCATCAGAGGACATGCTTTCATCAAGCATGTCTCCGTCAAGTGGCAGAGGAATAATGTCTTCCTCACTAACCCACATGAAATCTTCATTATCCTCATGAATAGGAGGATCAGTTAATATATTATTTGATGTAGTGAGATAGTCAAAAGGAGTGAAGTCCAGACTGGTATCAGATTCACTAGAATATCCTGAAGAAAAAGAACCGGTGGGAGAACGATTGAAGTTGAAATCTAAGTGTTCAGAGGAAGAAGATGGGGAATAAGTGTTCAGAGGAAGAAGATGGGGAAGACATGATTCAAGAATGAATTGTTTTTTGGAAGTTTTTGAAATCAAATTGAAAAGGAAGAGCAAAAATATAGTTTTTAGGTATGAGATAATATATTAGTTACAAGCATTATATAAAGGTCAATATTGTGGAAGAACATGAAAGTAATAATAATTGTTACAGGTGAGGGTTGAGTATGGTAGGAAGTGGTAAAAAAAAATTAAATATTTAATTGAAGATTTATTGCGGGAGAATCCGAAGAGTTTCTTTTTGCCAGAGGTTTAATACTTAAAGTACAGATTAACTTTTTATAGAATTATTTGCCTATATCTTTAGATTACGTATGGTGTACATCTTTCCTTTATCGATATTAACATTTTTGCATCTCTTTTTTCTAGACTGTTGTTGTATCACGGTAGAAAGAATATTAATTACTTTCATTTAATTCAGTGTAATTAATATAGTATTTTTTATAAGATGTGATGTACGCGAACTGATCTCAGGGTCGCATGGCTAATCTACTTTTTAAAAATATAAAAAATCTTTTACATAAGGCATGCGAAAGAAGATTGCGACTTTGATCGCAGTACTGAAGGAGGTCGCATTGCTGTACGATAGAATGCGACTAGGGTCGCAGACGTTATATAAAAAAGTTTTGTTATACTATGACTGCGACTGTGTCGCAGTTGTCATATAAAATTGAAAGTTATATTGTATTAAGTCTGCGACCATGGCATGTTTTTTAAATTTTCAATACTTCTGCTTATTTTACATTATGTTGATCCAAATTTTTTTAATTATATTTTTCGATGTAGTAAAATTACGAATTTTATAACTGTAGATATATTCAACTGAAATTTTCTTTGTTGATGACTTTATTCCAGTTTAGAATTAAAAAAGGGGTATTTTGTCAATTTGTTTCACGATTGTTTAGGCGGGATCTTTTTTGATTTTTTTGGCGCCTACACTCTGCGACCAATATGTGGCATATATTCAGCCACGTCCCGCCGGCTGAGAAACTCTCTCAGCCTGCCGGCTGAGGTACAGTAACCCCATATATATATATATATATATATATATATATATATATATATATATATATATATATATATATATATATATATATATATATATATATATATATTTGTGTGTGTGTGTGTATTTGTAAGGATTCGAGGTCAAATCTTTCACACTCAAATACAACCCTCCGACATCCAAATGCAACATCCAGTCCATTTAAGTTGATCTACGTTATTTCAAGTAACTAAAAATAAAAAATCATATATTTTGAATACTTTTTGCTCATCCTTCAAGTAGGCACAAAATGAACGGCTGAAAATAGCATATTGCTTAAATCTACGTCTTTAGACACAGAAATTCTCGATCTAACCTTTCATCATGATCTAAACACTTAAAACCCTCACACATCAATTTTTGTTACATTTTAAATATTCTGCATTGTTAAACTAACAAACTCACTATTTCAGTCGTCCATTTTGCGCCTACTTGCTGGATGGGCAAAAAATATTCAAAATTCATGATTTTTTATTTTTAATTACTTGAAATAATTTAGATCAACTTCAACGTAGTGGATCTTGAATTCGGATGTTTTAGTGTTGTATTTGAGTGGGAAACATTTGGCCTCGAATCCTTCCGGAATGACACAAGTCTACACACACATAAAGAGAGATTCCCGAAGGATTCGAGCCCGAATCCTTGCCACTCATATATATCCATACATCATCTGAATATAAAATCCACTCCATTGAAGTTGATCTATGTTATTTAAAGTAACTAAAAATAAAAAATTAAATATTTTGAATACTTTTTGCTCATCCATCAATCAGCGCAAAATAGACGGCCGATAGTAGTGAGTTGGTTAGATCTATGTCTTTAGACATACAAATTCTTTATCTAATCATTTGATTATGATCTAAATATTTAAAAACCCCTACAAATCAATTTTTTTTAGGTTTCAAAAGTTCTACACCGTTAAACTAACCAACTCACTATTTAGGCCGTCTGTTTTTTCCCTCCTTGATGCATAGGCAAAAAGTATTTAAAATACTTGATTTTTGGTTTATAGATACTTGAAATAATATAGATCAATTTCAAAAGAATGGATCTTGTATTCGAATGTGGTAGGGTTGTATTCGAGTGGAAAGGATTCAGGCTCGAATCCTTCCGGAATGATACGTGTATATATTGTGTGTGTGTGTGTGTATAGATATATATGTGTGTGTGTGTCTACACACACACATATATAGAGAGAGAAAGAGAGAGAGAAATGTACCTCAGCCGCTAGCTGAGAGAAACTCTCTCAGCTGTCACTTCAAAATGGTCGCAAACTTACTGCAACATGGTCGCAGTCCACTATAACATGGTCGCAGTCCTAAAAAATCATATATTTTCAGTGTAATTAGGACTGCGATCATGGTAGCAGTCCTTAGAAAAAGAATGCGACGTTGGTCGCAGTCTTTAGGAAAGATTGCGACCATGGCAGCAATCCTCATAAAAACACTGCGACTTAATCACAGTCCTCATATGACACTGCAACCATGGTACCAATATCCAAAATTGTGGTTAAAATTCAGCCACATTGCGCCAACTGAGAGAGTCTCTCTCAGCTGGCGGCTGAGGTATAGATCCCTCATATATATATATATATATGTATATATATATATATATGTATATATATATATGTATGTATGTATATATATATATATATATATATATATATATATATATATATATATATATATATATATGTATATATGTGTGTGTGTGTGTGTATGTATATGTATATACATATGTATGTATATATAGCCTTTGACATCAGTTATATTTAGATAGAATCACAACCGTTTTAATAATAAACAAATAACATTAACATACTTTATTGAACCGTCTATTACAAAAGAGACTGATTAGCAAATGATACAACTACTCAAGCTAAAACTTATCACAATCCCTACCCCATCCATACAAAACCAGAGACCAGGTTCTCACATTCTCCCATGATTTTCTGGCATTATTGTACGTGGAGCTTTCTAGCCACACACATATTCAGCCGCATTGTTGTTGAAAATATAATTCAATTTCAAATCATGTTAGTAAAGAATTTTGGTCAAATTGAGTTAAACTTGGAGCATCTATTTAGAAGAGTTTCAATTTTTTTTTGGAGTCAAAACCTAATTATGATTGTAGTAGGAGTTTCTATTTATTTAGGTTTTCATATAATAATAGTAGTATTTGGTTATTAGAGTTTATGTAGGAGTAGGAGATTGGAGAATTTGTATTTTTATAAATAGAACACAAAAGAGCTCAATTTTATATGAGAAAATTGTATGAGAAATTATTATAGTAAATAAAATAAAATTAGTATTTTTCTTCCTCCATAGATTTCTCTCATCTCATATTTTCTTTATTAAAGATCAACAATGGGATCAAAGTCATAAAATCCTTACTCACATTGCTCCAATTATCATCGTTGCTAACAACCGATTCAAACTCAATCTTCAAACAAGATGGCTAATAAGTTGAAGCAACTTGTTGTTTCTCATTTCACAAAAGATAACAACTAGAGTTAGAGTACCAAGATGAAAAAATTGTTGATCTCTCAAGTCATGTTAGAAATCGTTGAAAAAGATTTCGACATGGAAAAAGTTTAGAGCAGATTAACATCCCAGTTTGATGACTGAAAAAGAAGAGATATATTTTCTCTTTTCTTAATATTTCGTGGAGTTAATGAAGATACTTTCGACATTATCAGAAGTGATGCTTGGGATATTTTTCAAAAGATAAAAAGAGAGAGCCCATTGGTCACTTTGGATGTAAGGATTCTAATTAAAAGGGTAATTTTAAATGTATTCATCAAAGAAAAAGAATTGAATGAAACATTTACTCTTCAAAATCTTCTGAAAGGAAAGTGGATTATTGTTGGAGAAGAAGAAGTTTCAGTATATATATTCATAAAACAATTACATCAATATATATAAATAAAAAAAGTAGATAGATAAGAAAACGAGTAGTAAGATAAGACAAGATAAGGGTATCTTAAGATAAAGATATCTAAAATAGGATAAAGATCGAGAGTTTGAATAAAATCTCATGAAACTTATGAGGGTTTTTTGATGAGCTGGTCGATGGAGCAGATTGCGATCGAGGGTGACGTGGCGAGATCCAGATGTCAGAGAGGATGACGAGCTCCATAGGGCAAGATCCAGATTGATTAGACAGGGCGAGATCCAGAAGGATCTGGCGAGAAGGCGAGATCTGAATGGATTAGGCAGGGCGAAATCCGGATGGATCAGGCATAAGGGCGAATCCGGGATTTCAAATCAAGCAGGGCGAGATCCGGATGGATCAGGCATCAAGATGGATCAAGAAGAAGGAGGTTTTGTTAGCTCCTCGAAGTCGACTGGTGGCGTGTTGGAGGGCGGTCGATCATCTAAGTATAACGAAAAGCCCAAGAGAGCTAAAATAGAGTTCAAGAGGGTTAAATTGATGAGAAAGCCCAAGAGAGAGAGAGAGCTAAATAGAACCCAAGAGGGTTAAAATAGATCAAAAAAAGGATAAAAATCAAAGCGCAAAAGTTAAACCTAAAAAAGTTTAAACTATAAATCACCCAGAGGGGGTGAATAGGTGATGTGCTAATCTAATGTCAAACAATACGAAATTAAAAACTATTATGCAAACTAAAACAAACACACAATGTATAACCAAAGAGTGAAGCCGAATTCCCGCTGAAAGGCTCTAGACTTCTCCTCAGGATTCCTCTAGATTAAGAGTTGAGGTGCTACTATACCTCTCTTAGTTGAATACTAGTGTGAGCATAATATCAAGCATGCAATCAATGTATAAGGAATAAGAGCATGCAAGATACTAAACAACTTCAAACATATATGATAATTAAGCACAAGTAAATATCAAGCATATAAAGATCAGAACAATATGACTCATGCAAGATATTAAACACAAGTCAGTTGAGAGAGAGATGAGCAATCGCAAACATGAGAGAATTGTTTGCGAGGTTCGAACCACTTGCTCTACGTCCCGTCTTCACCAGAATGAAGAATTCTCACTAAAATCAATCCTATAAGATCACTCGGTACCGTAGCACCTACAATGAGCTCCATCAAGAACTCTTGAACCCGCAAGTTTATCACTTATTCCCGCAAGAACAACACACGCGAACTCGCAAGCTCGCCGAGGCTACAACCTTTACAATTCCTCCAAATTACAAAAAGGGACACTTTGTGATCTCTTCACTTGATCACCAATAAACCTCTCACAACAACGATCCTAGAGGATTGATATAACAATGAAAAGTTCAAGCTTGTGTGAGAAAAACTAGATAGATGTTATGGTGAAAAACTCAAAAAAATCCTTTTAAAAATGCAAGAAAAATACTTTTGATATGAAAATTAAGCTCAAAAACTTGTTGGAAAAACCCTGTAGAAGATAGGAAAAATTGGCTCCAAAAACTTATGGAAATCTTACTCAAAATTGGCCAAAAGACCCCATATATATATATAGTGATTTGAAAACTAGCCGTTGGGCTCAGTTTTTTGGCCAGAAAGGCCTATCGGTCAACCAGATCAACGGTCATATTTCTGACCGTGGGGGTTACCCGTCGACTGCCCGGTCGACCACCCCCAGGTCACAGAGAAATTTTTCTCTATCGGTCGACCGCTTGGTCAACCGGCACCTACCGAAGACTTGGGTAGTGCTAGTCGGTCGACCGTTCGGTTGACTGATCCCATAGACCGTGCATGTGTGCACGTCGGTCGACCGAGTTAGCCTTCGGTCCACTGGTCGGTCGATCGCAAGCAGCCCAAGATCCAAATTTTCAGGTTTTTTTTTAGAAATCCTTTTAACTTCATTTTAAATCCAAAAAAAATTCCATAAAATCCACAAAAATAAGTTCATTGAAATTCAAATATATGTGATAAAAAATCAACACATATTATAAACATGTGAACTATTTTTGAGGTATAGAAATTTAAGCTTTAAAAGGAAACCGTATTTTCCAAAAACCAACTTCTAAATAAAAAACCAATTTTTTCAAAACTTGTTCAAATACAAAAAAAAAAAGATATTGAAATACATTTGAAGCATAGTGTGTATGGAAATGATTCAATACACGAATGAAATATACTTGTTTTTAACAATAAGCTCAAAATAAGTTTTGATAAAAATAAAACTTAAACACATGATATTAAATCATTAAAATAAATTATCTAAAGAATATGAAATAACAATGTATATGGATGAAATCCAATACACATATCAATCATGTAAACTTGTTTTGATGAAATCTATTCATGAAAATAAAAAATGTATTCTTTGAAGCTCAAAACCAAAACTTTATTTTCCAAGAACTAAAATTATTTAGCATGAAAGTTATAAAATATTTTTTGTGTGTGTATATGAGCTTGAGCAATCCACAACTAATCTATCCTTTACATTTTATCCTAAAACTAAAATCTTAAACTTACAAACATGGACTGAAGTCTTCTCTTGAAAAATCTTTTTCTCCATCTTGACTTGATCCAAACTTCATTCAAACGAGGTAGACTCCTCTTTAGTACTTGATGCGATCTTGAAGCGCGAGCTCTTGAATCAACACGTGATAGCTTCAAAACTTGACTTCGAATATTTTGTTGAACTTAAATACAAACTAAGATCTTGATAAATATCTGAAGCTTAATAAACATGAGATCATTAGTAGTATAACTATATGAGTTAATCATCATCAAAACTAGAGTGATGGGCCTTTTGGCCAACAATCTGCCTTTTTAATGATGACAAAACTCATAGAGTTATATATGCATGGATTAAAGATAAGCTTCATAGAAGCTCTCCCTTAACTCATGCATAGCATAAACATATAGATATTCAATGAAAGCATATAAACTAAATACATTAAACATATATGCATAAATAAAAATATAACATGCATATATAAACTCAATGTAAGTTTCTCTTCCCCTTTTTATCAACTCATCAATAAAGGAGTTATGAAAACAAGATAAATGTATATGCAATATAAATCCATGAAGAGGAGAGACTATTAGGAACTCTCCTGCATACATGAAGAAATGGATGACTAAACCCTAACCTATATAAGCATAATATACAATGTATAAATGGAGATGTTAAGTTTCCCCTTATACACGTGTACCATATAAAGAAAAGATGTCTACCTCTTCTTTATATACTACACTCATCATGAACCTATATATAGAGGAGATGTTATCTTCCCTTACATATAAACAATACATGTCAAAATAAATTTTGAAGCTGCTTAAAACAAATTTTGATGCCATTGTAAATATCAAAATAAATTTTGATAACCAATTGAAATAAATTTTGATACCAATTGATATAACAAATTTTTGGTACTACTTAAAATTTATTTTTTTGATAAACTGATAGAAAATATACTAGTAGATACCACTAACAGATACCAATTTTGCAATATAGATACCAATTGTAAATCAATTGATACCAATATAAAATTATAATCATTTTCTTAAATAAAATATTTTTCTCAAAAAAAATGTAAGAGTGGGATATCATTTGAAAATAAAATCAAGAATTTTCCCCCTTTTTTAAATACCAACAAAATCAATGTATAAGCTTGTATAAGATACAATTGACATTTAAAAACTAAATCAGGCTTAGCATAAAATTATTTGTGTTATAAAATATATAAGTACAGACATTGTTAACTTAGCATAAGAAATCATACATATATGTACTCATAATCAATTTAAATACCAATTAAAATATGATGCATATATATATATATATATATATATATATATATATATATATATATATATAGAAAATAAGTATGAGTATACAAAAATCAATTTTCATATATGTAAGTGTATAACTCATATCATCCACCCTATCATGCACATATTAAAAAAAATATTTATTTAACAGCATACAAGGGATCTTTCAACCAACCGCCCTTTATAAGATAGAAGTTTTCAAAAATAATTATTTTGAAAATAGTTTGGCATACCGCTTGAAGAATAAAAAATTAATTTTATGATAATTTTAAAACTAGTGTGAAATCCTTCAAGTAAGGAAAAAAAGAGATGTATATCCCATGAAAACATGCTAATTATACAAAAACTGACACTCAAGATTTATAAAGCACATGTAAAATAGCTCATGAAAATAAAATCACGAGTAAACATAAAGGTGAGTGCATAAGAGTCATGTAATAAATATAATCATGGAGATAAAGCAATAAGGCTCAAGTCAAAAACTCATATGAAATTCTTTTTCTCAAAAACATGATATATTATATAATCTTGCAAGAATCATCAAAATTAGGATATATAATGTATAATCAAACATAAAATCAGTACACAAAAGAAATAAAGCTTGAATAGCATGAATGTCAAGTGTAACTCAAGAATTGTACATATATAACATAAGTTTTAACAAGATTTGCATATGTACATATGATATAAATATATAAATCAATATATACTTTAACTAAAGCATATAAAAATATAAATCAACTAAAAAAATAGGCATGTAAATTCACTTGAAATCATGAACACTATATTCAAAAATACATGCATAGCTAGGCAACAATCAACTTAATTATAAGTACAAAACAACATATGATAGATTCTACGTTGCTTACACTAGCATATAAGCATTAAAAATATTTTTACAAGTGGAGGATGAAATGGTTACCAACATGATGTAGCCAATCTATTTTTTCAAAAACGAGGTGGTCCTCCCACCATTCTTCCTTGATAGCGATGCATCATATTGGTTTAACTGTCAAGCTTCAAATGCATCCACCACTAAGGCATCAATTCTCTCACGTTTTGTGAGAGCCCACACCTACATCAAAAATAAGAGGTGAGAATTTTGGTACTCATATCTTTTGGGTCCACGAGGGTTAGTAATATTGGGAACCCAAATATTTTTATTTGCAAAATTTGAAATATTTAATCGATCAAAATAAAATTTTGCAAGATGGACTTTGCGGCCACAATGTGTACATGTGTACACTCTAGCATACATGGTGGAATAAGTATGGTCATTGTGTGCATGAGATGTATGCCGTGGGGTATGTGCATGAGCATGTGGAATATATTTCTTGCGAAACATAGATTCCAATTTATTATGATTAAATGCACATTGGCTCAAAGTGGAGCCCAAACAATCAATATTCTTCTTCAAAATATATATACCATTTTCAATTTAAAAAGAAGAAGCATGAGCATGAGAAACAAAACCCTTTTTCTGAAAATAGAAATCTTTTCTTTTTCAATTAAAATAATTTTCTTTTTCAAAGATTCATTTTCATTTAAAACAATCTCTTTTTCTTTTTCAACCAAAATAACTTGTTTTTTCAAAAATTCATTTTCTTTTGAAATAATACTCAATTTATTTTGAAAAGAATCCTTTTCTTTTAAAATAAAATCATTTGCATTTTTCAATCCTTTATTTTCAACTTTTAACAAATCATATTTTTCAAGAAGTTTTTGACAAAATAAAGCAAGCTTGTCATATGACATCTTTTCTTCAAGCTCGGAATCGGAATTTACCTCAAGGAGTCATTCTCTTGGACCATATAACACATTTGAAAGTCGTACTTCCTTCATCCAAGTCATTCTCCTTATAATATTGCGTTTATTCCCCAAGGGAGATGAGAGTGTTCCAAACTATAAAAGCCGAATCAAAGTTAGAAACTCTAAATAAATATTCATCATTTATGGTTGCCTTTAAAACATGAATGGCTTTGATATTAGCCTCAAGGTGTTTGTCATTTATAAAATATGAATCTTTAATGGTGGTAAGATATACATGAATACCTAGGGCTTTGAGATACATGGACATCTAAACTTTTCAAGTTTGGAAGCTAAGAATATCAAACATAGGAGGTGCAATGAAATCCATGTGTGTGTACAAATATTGTGATGAGTAAAAATAGGATCTTTAACTCTAGGTTGTTAGACCCAAATCATGAGCACTAAGCTCTGATACCAATTGTAAATCACCTAGAGGGGGTGAATAGGTGATGTGCTAATCTAATGCCAAACAATACGGAATTAAAAACTATTATGCAAATTAAAACAAACACACAATGTATAACCAAAGAGTGAAGCCGAATTCCCAATGAAGGGCTCTGGACTTCAACTTAGAATTTCTCTTAACTAAGAGTTGAGGTACTATTTTACTATTATAGCTCTCTTCGTTGAATACTAGTGTGAGCACAATATCAAGCATGCAATGAATGTACAAGGAATAAGAGTATGCAAGATACTAAACAATTCCAATCATATATGACAATTAAGCATAAGTAAATATCAAGCATATAAAGATAAGAACAATATGAATCATGCAAGATATTAAACACAAGTGTGTTGAGAGAGAGATGAGCAATCACAAACATAGGAGAATTATTTCGATATTCGAGCCACCTGCTTTACATCCCCGCTTTCACCGCAATGAAGGATTTTCACTAAAATCGATCCCGCAAGATCACTCGGTGCCGCAACACCTACAACGAGCTCCCTTAAGAACTCTTGAACTCGCAATTCCCTCACTTGTTCCCGGAAGAACAACACGCGCAAACCCGCAAGCTTCCCCCAAATTACAAAAAGGAACACTTGGTGATCTGTTCACTTGATCACCAAAAAGCTCTCTCACAATAAGGAGCTTAGAGGATGGATGTAGCAATGAAAAGCTCAAACTTGTGTGAGAAAAACTAGATAGAAGTTGCGGTGAAAAACTCAAGAAAATTCTTTTGAAAAATGCAAGATAAACACTCTTGATAAACTCTCCTTTTGATATGAAAATTAAGCTCAAAAACTTGTTGGAAAAACCATGTAGAAGATACGAAAAACTGGCTCTAAAAGCTTATGAAAATCTTACTCAAAACTTGCCAAAAGACTCCATATATATATGGATTTGAAAACTAGCCATTGGGCTCAGTTTTCTGGCCAGAATGGCCTGTCAGTTGACCGACAAACGATCATATTTCTGATCGTTGGAGTTGCCGGTCGACCGCCCACAGGCCACAGAGAAATTTTTCTCTGTCGGTCGACCGGCACCTACCTGAGACTTGGATAGTGCCAGTCGGTTGACTATTCGGTTGACCGACCCCATAGGCCATGCATGTGTGCACGTCGATCGATAGGTCGGTCGACTGAGTTAGCCTTCGGTCGACCGCAAGCATACCCAGATCCAAATTTTTCTTGTTTTTTTAGAATCCTTTTAACTTCATTTTAAATCCTATAAAATTTCCATAAAATTCATAAAAATAAGTTTATTGAAATTAAAATATATGTGATCAAAAATCAACACATATTACAAACATGTGAACTATTTTTTAAGCATAAAAATTTAAGCTTAAAACGGAAACCGTATTTTTCAAAAATCAACTTCTAAATGAAAAACCGATTTTTTCAAAACTTGTTAAAATACAAAAATAAGATATTGACACACATTTAAAGCATAGTGTGTATGAAAATGATTCAATTCACATAGAAAATGAAATAAACTTGTTTTTGACATTAAGCTTAAAATAAGTTTTGATAAAAATAAAACTTAATCATATTATATAAACTTATCAAAATAAGTTATCTAAACAATATGAAGTAACAATGTATATGAATGAAATCCAATATACATATAAATCATCTAAACTTATTTTGATGAAATTTATTCATGGAAACAAAAGATGTATTCTTCGAAGCTCAAAATCAAAACTTTATTTTCTAAGAACTAAGACTATTTAACATGAAAGTTATGAAATATTTTTTTTTGTGTGTGTAAGCTTGAGCAATCTACAACTAATCTATCTTTTATATTTTATTTAAAACAAAAATGTTAAACTTACAAACATTGACTCAAGTCTTCTCTTGAAAATCTTCTTCTCCATCTTAACTTGATCCAAACTTGATCCAAACAAGTTAGACTTCTCTTTGAGTACTTGAAGCGCGAGCTCTTGAATCAACACATGATAACTTCAAAACTTGACTACGAATCTTTTGTTGAAGCTAAACACCGACTAAGATCTTGATAAATATCTGAAACTTAATAAACACAATATCATTTGTACTATAAGTACATGAGTTAATCATTATCAAAATCAGAGTGATGAGCCTTTAAGCCAACATAAACTGAAACCCTAGAGGGTTAAAATAAATCCAAAAAGGATAAAAATCAAAACCCAAAGGCTAAACACAAAAAATGGTTAAACTGAAACCCAAGGGGGTTAAAATAGATCCAAAAAAAATAAAAATCAAAACCCAAGGCTAAACCAAAAAAGATTAAACTAGAATCCAAGAGGGCTCTGATACCATAATTTGGCGAAGAAGAAGTTTCAGTATATATATATATATATATATATACATACGAGAGAGTAAATAGATAAGAAAACGAGTAGTAAGATAAGGTAAGATAAGCGTAAGATAAGGTAAGATAAGCGTATCTAAAGATAATGGTATCTAACAATAAGATAAATATATCTAAAGATAATATTATCTAACACAACTAGATATAAAAAAATTAAAATGATTTTTACAAAATAAAAAAAAATATTTTAAATGAACATTTACTCCTCAATCTTCTGAAAAGAAACATGTTATTGTAACATTATCTAAAAAATAATAAGATTACTATAATAAAATTTTACATTAGTTATTTAAGATAGCCATATCTGATATAAACTTCGGATTCATCTAACCATTAATTAAGAGGTAAAAAGCTATAATCTGACTTACACAACAAGTTTGACGAAAATATGATAAATTTAACTTTTGAAATTTGGATTAAACTATACTAAATGTGAGAGCACTGTGTGGCTCTTAGTTTCAAGTGTGGCTCCCACACGTATTCCCGAAGACAACAACCCCACTGTTCTCCGAAAGCATCTCCATGAGTAGTGCTGTTTTGGATCCTTATATGAAATATTAATTGTTCTCCATTTATTAAAAAAAAGGTCAGCAAAAATATGATGGGGTGTAAAAGTATCTATGTAATTTTTCCTGTTAAATTATAAACATCAATCCAGCAAAGCATTCTTGATCCTCTGCAAGTTGGCAAATTTTCAGAGTCTCGGAACTGAAACTAGAGCTGGTGATCGATCAATTGAAAACCATTGGACATAATTATATTGGATTTTAAAGTGAAGGATGGGATTTGGTTGGAGATGACAAGGAACGGGAGTTGGGTTCAGCACCCAAAGAGATCTCGTGAACCTTTGTCCTCGTATTTGTACGTGCAACAGAGAACAACACAAACTTTTGCGTCGATGGATTCCCTGGATTTTCTCAGGCAATGAATCGCCAGCTCTCACAAAGGGTTGGCTAACGGGGCGAATCGGGTTGATTCGTCCCGTCAGTCCAACGAATTCGTGACGAGACGGGTTGGGTCTGTCTCGTCACGGATTCGACGAGACTGGTTAAAAACTCGGGTAATGAATTGGGTCTCCTCACCCGATTCGTTACCCAAATTCGTCGAGACGGGTTGGATCCGTCTCGACAATTTTTAATTATTTTTTTAATTCGAATTTTCTTAAAATTTTAAATTTAAAGTTATAAAGAAATTAGGAAAAAAATAGGAAAAAAAGAGGAAAAAAATTTAAAAAATTGTCTAAAATTATAAAAAAATAATAGAATTGATATTCACTAATTACAAGTTTTTTTGTAAGGTAAATTATTTTATTAATATGAAAAAATCATATACCAATCTATTCATCACATATAATGTACATAAAACTCATCTCGTATAATATACATAAAAAACTCTGGTGCTCATCTCATTCAATATACATAAAAAACTCTGGTGGTTTTCTACTCTTCATCATCGTCCTGTTCAAATTCTTCATCTAGAATAGCTTTCCTTGTGTGCGTCTTTCTGCATCGAACCAGTCCTTTAAGCAAACAGCCATCTCCAAGTGTTTCGGCGTTAGCCTGCTCCTCCAGGGTGTCAAAACTCTACCACCTGCAGAAAATGCGCTCTCGGACACTACTGTAGAGACCGGAGGTGTCAGTATATCTCGGGCCATGGTAGAAAGAACAAGAAATTGTTTTCTCTGTTCTTTCCACCATGACAAAACATCAAATGTTTCCCATGGTTCATCATCATTTTCATTTTTTTCAACAGGCATTGTGTTCAAATATAAATTAAGTTCATCAAATGAATCTGCTCCTGAAGAGTGTTTCTTTCTAGTATTAGAGGAAAGTAAACTTTTAAAATTAGATAATCTTTTACCTAAACGAGTAGAAGAAGTTTGTGATGGTGTGGGTGTCCTAAATTTAGAAAAAGAAGGGGGAAATAACTCATCTCTGTATAATGAGTACATTGTTGGCCCAAAGGCCTTCCACTCTAGTTTTGATGATGATTAACTTATGTAGTTATGTTTACTAATAATCTTGTGATTTAGTTTCAGATCATTAACCAAGATATTAGTTGGTGATTTGCTTCAGCTAAGAAGTTTTGAAGCCTTTCCAAACCGTGATCATGATATGCTCAACAAAGGAGTTGTTTGGATCGAGTCGCCTTGAAGACGGTATTCCTCAAGAAGACTTAAGTATCCTAGTATTTAGTGTGTTTTAGATCCATGTGTAAAGATTAGATAGTTGATATGCTCAAGTTCACAATACACACACGTTTTATGTTTTGGATTCGGTTTTTGGTTTAACCGATTTTGGTTTTCATGAATAGTTACATCAAAACAAGTTTACATGATTTTATGTATATTAGATATGTTCTATATACCTGCATGCTTTCATTTCCTAGACAAACTTAGTTTGATATGCCTATTCATGAAGTTTTGTGTTTTGGTATTTTTAACAAAACATTATTTTAGAATTAAAGACAAAAACTATGATATGTATATGTTTCTTGTATATTGGACTTATGTCCATATGCAACATGCCTAAAAGTGTTTAAGTATCATATTTTTATATTTCTATGAGTTTTAGGAAAAATCAGATTTCCTATTGAAAAATCTAAGCTTGGAAAAATACAGGTTTTGGTTTTTGACAAAATTTGTAAGACACAAAAATGGTTCAAAATGTTTGAAATTTGTGTTGAAATTTTTAACACAAGTTTATATTTCAATGTAAAATGATAAAACTATTTTTGTGAATTTTTAGAAGATTTATGGGATTTATTAGAATATTTTTTAATAAGTTTTTCTGTCCCAATTTTCTGCCTGACAGGCTCTGGTGGTCGACCGACCGGTCGACCAGACCCCAGAGTCGGTCGACCGGGCGGTCGACCGACGTGCACAAGCCTGTGCACGTTGGCCAGGCACATGGGCCGGTTGACCGGGCGGTCGACCGGACCAGAGAGCTCTGCTCTCTGTTTTTCTACGGTCGACCGCAGGTCTCCAACGGTCATAACTATAACTGTTGGCGGTCGACCGCCAGCCGTATCTGGCAGTAAAAACAGCCAACGGTTAGTTTTTTATGGGAGGCTATATAAGCCCCATTTCTTGGGGATTTTGGATAAGATTTTTAACAAGAAAAATTCCTACTTTCTGAAGTGTTTTTACAAGATCTCAAAAGTGTTTAAAGCTTAAAAGATTTCATCTTTGTTTTGTTTTCAAGGGTTTTGGAAAATTCAAAGAAAACTAGGTTTTTAGGATATTGCTTTGGATCTTCATTTCTATCATTTACAAGAGGTTTCCCAAGTAGTTTTTCTTTGTTATTTGATTTCCAAAAACACCTTGATTTCCACTTGAGCTATATCACTCTATCCTATTCTATAGGATCATTATTTGTGGGAAAAGGATTTGGTTTGTGGTTGAGAAACACCACTTGTTATACCCTCCTTGTTTTGTTGTATCCCTCTTTGGTAGAGGTTGATTGGAGTGGTGATTTGCTCCCTCTTTGGTAGAGGTTGAGATTATTGGTTTACTCCCTCTTGGTGAGGTGGAGTTAGTGTTGGTTTGCATCCCTCTTCGGTATAGGTGATTTGTGGTTGTTTGGCTAAGGGTCTATCCCTCTTTGTGAGGTGAATTGTGTTTGTATTGTCTCGGTGGCATTTGTAAGGTTGAGAGAGGAGTCGGTACTCCTAGTGGATTGGAAATCCTTCTCGGTGAAGGCGGGGACGTAGAGCTAGGGGATCGAACCTCGGAACATATCTTTGTGTTTGCGTTTGATCCATTGTCTCTTAACCCTCTCTTCTTTATTTGTGTCGTGCATCATTCATATCATTCATATCATATTTGCTTGTGTTGTGCCTTGCATTATTTCATATTACTTATCATCTTTATATGCTTGGCTTGTGTTTGTGTGCCTCACTTATACTTAACCACGAGAGCTTCATATAGCACCTCAACTCTTATTCAGAGGAATCAAGAGTTAGTCCAGAGCCCTTCACGGGGAATTCGGCTACACTCGTTGGTTGTACTAAGTGTAGTTGCAAATTAGTTTTAATTTCCGCATTTAGTTTCTAGATTAGCATTATCACCTATTCACCCCCCTCTAGGTGATTTCAATTGGTATCAGAGCTTACGCTCCTGATACTTGGTTTAACAACCTAGGAGTGAGATCTTGATTAGCTAATCTATCATTTGCATTTGCACATTTATTTGTTTGCACACACTTATGGACTTAATGACCCTACCTATGTTTGGTTCTTCCAACATTGTTGTTTGGAAGACTAAGATGTCTATATATTTGAAAACCCTAGGCTTGCATGTTTTCCTTCCCGCTACCAAGAAATGCTATCTTGTAATAGCAATCATATAGGGGCCAATACACAAGCCCTTGAGGCTATTAGAAGCACGCTTAATAAAGATTATCTTATGCTTGTTTCTAACCTTTATTCCGCTTTTGTAGCGTGGAATAAGTTGACCACCTCCACCTCCAAGCTTCTTTTGCCAATTCAACCGGAGGAGGAATTTAGCGGAGAATCCGAGTCACAATGCTTCATGGTCCAAGGGAATGACTCCCTTGAGATATATTCGGAATCTCAACTAGATTGTAATGATGCTAGTTCTTCTTGTGATGAGCATGTTGACCCTAACACTTTAAATGAAGAACTATCCTTTGTTTGTGAAAAATTAATAGAAAAATAAAATTTGTTGAAAAAGAAAAGTTTAGGACTTAACAATGAAAATAAAAATTTGCTTTCTAGACTTGACATGATTTTGCAAGAGAAAGAGAAGATTTCAAATGAGAGGGATTCATTGAAATCTCAACTTGATCTTGCACTTAAAAAAAAATAAATTTTTGAAAAATAAAAATGATTGTAATGATATTTTGAAGAGAAATGAAAAATTGTCTTCAATAGTTGATTCTGTTTTAAAAGAGAATATTTCTTTGAAAAATAAAATAATTTCTATTTCAAATGATTTAGATGCTTGTTTAAAGAAAAATGTTTCTTTGCAAAAGAATATAGATTCACATGTTTGCCATGCTAGTGTAGTATCACACACATCACCTATTGCATATCTCACTTCTTCTTTAATTAAAAATGATATATCTTTACTTAAGAAGAATATGGATTGTTTCGGCTTCACTTTGAGCCAATGTGTTTTGAAACATACACGTTTGGAATCTTTATTTCGAAAGAAACTAGTTCCATCTTTCCATGCACACCCTCCACGGTATACACATGCTCCTCACGGTCACACTCATCACATGTATGCTCATGTGTATACTTGTACACATTGTGGACGTAAGGGCCACCTTGTTAAATTTTGCTATAATCGTATACATGATGTAAATTTAGCAAATAAATTTGTTTGGGTTAGAAAAGGTACTAACCCCCATGGACCCAAAAGAGTGTTGGTACCAATGACCACCCCTATTGTATTTGATGTAGGTGTGGACTCTCGCATGACGTGAGAGTTGCGGTACCTTGGAATGGATGCGTTCCGAGCTTCATGAGGACTATTTGGATACATCACTTTCAAGGAAAGTTTGGTGGGAGGACCACTTTTGGTTTGGAGAACTAGAGAGGTGCCTTCATCGGTTTTGGTATCGATCTCTAACTCCCGTTTATTATTTGCATGCTTTTCATGTTCATTGTCTATAGCTTGTTTTGATGTTTATAAATTATTATGAAAATGCCATGATTATTAGATCAATAACATGCATGCATAGCTTTTGAGACACCCAAGTTAATATGGACCATTATTTTTGTATTCTCACCATTGTTTAGCTATTATGTATTTCATAATTCTAATAGCATGTGGATTTACATAATGATCATGTTTATATTTATCATGTGGTTTTATGTCTTGTTTTAAGCTTCTTGATTTGATTACATGTTTAGGTGTTAGTTTTCATTAAAACTAGAATTTATACTTGTAGATATAGTGGGCCACAAATAAATCTCTATATGTTTGTGCTTGAATGCTTATTTGTACCCATTAGATATGCTAGTATAGTCTAGTTTTGATGATTCATACATTTTAAACTTGTATTCCCCATTTTGGACATGTTTTATGATAATGTGTTTTCACTTCATGTATATATTTATTTTGCCGAACCTTAAGATATATATGTATACCCCTTGAGTCATTTGCTTTTCATTATGGACTCAATTGTGTTTAGGAATATGTATGTATACTTCTTGTGTTGTCACAACATACATATGCCTTGAAGTATAAATTGTTTTTAATGAAAATTTGGTTTTTCATGTTTTTCATGAATATCGAGCTTTATTGTCAATTTTCGTGATTATGTGTTTCACCTAACACTTGTACACTCACCTCTTTTAAATGTTTCTCATGATTGTGTTTTCATGAGTCTAATATGTGCTTCATTGATTTCGATTGTTTAGTGCCATGTGATTTACATGTATTTCATGAAAAATATTTTTGTTTTATTTCTTACTTGAAGGATTTCGTACTAGTTTAAAAGTTTTTCATTTAACTAGTTACGGGATTCTTCGTAAGATATGAGATATACACTTGATATTATTTGTGTTTCAATTGGTATCATTGAATTCTTTCAATTGGTATCAATATTGACATTTTTGTATACTCATATATTTGTATGTATGTATGCCTTCATTTTCTATAGTATCAATTTCGATTGGTATATAATTTTCATACATATATATGTTTATGCTAAAGCTTGAATTTTTAATGAATATCATATTTCAATTGATTAGTTTTTCAATTGGTATGCTAATACAAGCTTTTGCATAATTTCATTTGATATTTCATAAAGGGGGAGAAAACTCATATTTATCTTTCAATTGGTATTTTGTTTACCCTAGATTTCCACTCCCTTACTTTATGATAGAAAATGAATTAAAAAAATTGTAAAATATTATAATTTCAATTGGTATCATATACTTAAAAAGAATAACACTCTTATTGATATCAAGATGTTTATTTGAATGTTTTTAATTGGTATCAAGATGCTTTTGCTTCTTAAAATTGGTATCAATGTTTTTATGTTTCCTTTCAATTGGTATCAAGATGCACTGCTTTGACATTTTTTTTGGTATCTTAATTGATTGTCACCCCTTATTTACATCATTTTTGTTTTTAGACAAAAAGGGAGAGAAGAATTTATTGATTTTTTTTTACTTTGACCCTTTGTTGATGATTGACAAAAAGGGGGAGAAGTATTTGGTATATATATGCATATTTGGTATATATATGCATGTTTATGTTTTTGTATGCATGTTTTGTTTGGGGGAGAAGTATTTGTAGCATTTATTTGTTTTATTTAATTGATATCAAGAGCATGTCTTGAAGATTTATTTGTTTTATGCATGATTGATGCATATTCATATTTAGTATTTCATTGCATAATTTTTGTTTATTGGTATGCATGAGTTAAGGGGGAGCTTCTTTGAAGCTTAACTTTAATCCATGCATATATAACTCCATGAGTTTTGTCATCATCAAAAAGAGGGAGATTGTTGGCCCAAAGGCCTTCCACTCTAGTTTGATGATGATTAACTCATGTAGTTATGTTTACTAATAATCTTGTGATTTTAGTTTCAGATCATTAACCAAGATATTAGTTGGTGATTTGTTTCAGCTAAGAAGTTTTGAAGCCTTTCCAAACCGTGATCATGATATGCTCAACAAAGGAGTTGTTTGGATCGAGTCGCCTTGAAGACGGTATTCCTCAAGAAGACTTAAGTATCCTAGTATTTAGTGTGTTTTAGATCCATGTGTAAAGATTAGATAGTTGATATGCTTAAGTTCACAATACACACATGTTTAATGTTTTGGATTCGGTTTTTGGTTTAACCGATTTTGTTTTCATGAATAGTTAGATCAGAACAAGTTTATATGGTTTTATGTATATTAGATATGTTCTATATACCTGCATGCTTTCATTTCCTAGACAAACTTAGTTTGATATGCCTATTCATGAAGTTTTGTGTTTTGGTATTTTTAACAAAACATTATTTTGGAATTAAAGACAAAAACTATGATATGTATATGTTTCTTATATATTGGACTTATGTCCATATGAAACATACCTAAAAGTGTTTAAGTATCATATTTTTGTATTTCTATGAGTTTTAGGAAAAATCAGATTTCCTATTGAAAAATCTAAGTTTGGAAAAATACAGGTTTTGGTTTTGACAAAATTTGTAAGACACAAAAATGGTTCAAAATGTTTGAAATTTGTGTTGAAATTTTTAACACAAGTTTATATTTCAATGTAAAATGATAAAACTATTTTTGTGAATTTTTAGAAGATTTATGAGATTTATTAGAATATTTTTTAACAAGTTTTTCTTTCCCAGTTTTCTGCCTGACAGGCTCTGGCAGTCGACCGACCGGACCCCAGAGTCGATCGACCGGGCGGTCGACCAATGTGCACAAGCCTGTGCACGTTGGCCAGGCACATGGGCCGGTCGACCGGGCGGTCGACCGGACCAGAGAGCTCTGCTCTCTGTTTTTCTACGGTCGACCGGCCGGTCGACCACAGGTCTCCAACGGTCATAATTATGACCGTTGGCGGTCGACTGGACGGTCGACCGCCAGCCGTATCTGGCTGTAAAAATAGCCAACGGCTAGTTTTTTGTGGGAGGCTATATAAGCCCCATTTCTTGGGGATTTTGGATAAGATTTTTAAGAAGAAAAATTCTTACTTTCTGAAGTGTTTTTACAAGATCTCAAAAGTGTTTAAAGCTTAAAAGATTTCATCTTTGTTTTGTTTCAAGGGTTTTGAAAAATTCAAAGAAAACTATATTTTTGGGATATTGTTTTGGATCTTCATTTCTATCATTTACAAGAGGTTTCCCAAATAGTTTTTCTTTGTTATTTGATTTCCAAAAACACCTTGATTTTCACTTGAGCTATATCACTCTATCCTATTCTATAGGATCATTATTTGTGGGAAAAGGATTTGGTTTGTGGTTGAGATACACCACTTGTTGTACCCTCCTTGTTTTTTTTGTATCCCTCTTTGGTAGAGGTTGATTGGAGTGGTAATTTGCTCCCTCTTTGGTAGAGGTTGAGATTGTTGGTTTACTCCCTCTTGGTGAGGTGGAGTTAGTGTTGGTTTGTATTCCTCTTCGGTAGAGGTGATTTGTGGTTGTTTGGTTAAGGGCCTATCCCTCTTTGTGAGGTGGATTGTGTCTGTATTGCCTCGGTGGCATTTGTAAGGTTGAGAGAGGAGTTCGGTACTCCTAGTGGATTGAAAATCCTTCTCGGTGAAGGCCGGGACGTAGAGCTAGGGGCTCGAACCTCGGAACATATCTTTATGTTTGCGTTTGATCCATTGTCTCTTAACCCTCTCTCTTTATTTGTGTTGTGCATCATTCATATCATTCATATCATATTTGCTTGTGTTGTGCCTTGCATTATTTCATATTGCTTATCATCTTTATATGCTTGGCTTGTGTTTGTGTGCCTCACTTGTACTTAACCACGAGAGCTTCATATAGCACCTCAACTCTTATTCAGAGGAATCAAGAGGAGTTAGTCCAGAGCCCTTCACTGGGAATTCGGCTACACTCGTTGGTTGTACTAAGTGTAGTTGCAAATTAGTTTTAATTTTCGCATTTAGTTTCTAAATTAGCATTATCACCTATTCACCCCCCTCTAGGTGATTTCATACATTTCTTCTAAAAGAGATCTAATTTCTAAAAGTAATTTATCTACATCTTGTTCATAATTTAAACATAAAATAAAATTGGATAATAAAAGTTTTAAATTATCTATTTTAATTCTAGGATTCATAATTGCAGCTAAGTAAAATAAAAAAGGCATATTTTCAAAATATTTTTGAAAATTTCTTCCATATCATGTATAGCCTCTTCAAGACTGTCATCATCTCTGTATGCAACAAATACTTAAGAAATTTCATTAAGATTATAAAAAACTAAGTTACATGTGGGATAATATGTACCAGAAAGTGCTTTTGTGGCAGTGTCAAATTTTTCTAGAAAAGTACAAAAATTTTCATATAATTTTCACTCTTCATCGCTAATATAACAAGATGAACATTCATTTACTGTAAAAATTAAATTGCTTGTTTATAAGGAAGGCAATCTTTAATCATATTGTAGCTTGAATTCTAACGAGTTTTCACATCTGCTTGGAGTAGTTTTTCCTTCAGTCCACATTGTCAGCAATAACTTTTAAAAGATTGTCTCCTAGGTCCACTGTGTTTTATATGTAAAATAATTTCTTTAACTTTATAAATATATTTGTCTAAGATTTTTAGACCATCTTATACACATAAATTCAATATATGGCAAACACATCTAACATGAAAAAATTTACCGTTTAAAATCGGATCTAATACCGTTTTCAATTGTCTTATTGAAGCAGTATTTTCACTTGCATTATTAAAAGAAATAGAAAATATTTTATTTTCTATACCATAATTTCTACAAGTAAGAAAAACTGAATTTGCTACATTTGTAGCAGAATGTTTCTCAGAAAATTTAGAAAATGATAAAATACGTTTTTGTAAAATCCAGTTATCATCAATAAAGTGAGCAGTAACACATAAATAATGAATAAGATTAAGAGCTTCCCATATATCGGAAGTTAATAAAATTTTTCTAGCATCACTAGTAAAAAGAGCCTTCAAAATATTTTTTTCTATTTACAAATAAATCTTCAATTTTTTTAGTTATAGTTTGTCTGCTAATTCTCTTATAATTAGGAGCAAAAATAGATTTAAGATAATCAACTAATACATCTGATTCAGTAAAAGAAAATGGAAATTCTGCTCGAACAATAAATTCAGCTAACTTATGTTTATTTACTTCAGGCTTATATCTCCAAGTGGAGAGTGTGCCTGAATCAGCTAATATTTGTGCTTGTTGTGGTGGTAAACCGTGACTTTTAGCATGCTTTTTTTATAGTGTTTATTAAGAACACCTGTACCGTATCCTTCTTTATGATCAAATAGTTGATGACAGTACTTACATTCTGCCTTTCTTCTACCTTCAACAACTTTTTCTATGAAATGGTTCCACACTAGAGAAGTTTTGGCTCTTACTTTAGTGGTTGTGCTAGTTGGTTATTGTGTTTCTGGAACTATAGTATCATGCTGTGCTGGTTGTGTATCATGTTGTTCTTGTGTTTCAGTAAAAAAAAGAGTTAGAGATTGTGCGTGCATTGGTGATGTTGACATTAAAAGTTGAGAATATGAGGAATATTGAGGATGGAAGGAAATAGAATGCCGACTTGTATCACTATCACTGGCATATGCAGCATGTGTATATGGTACAAAACCACTGTAGTCAATTGCATAGCTTGACGAACTGTGATAGGGAGCAAATGCGGATGTTGGGGGAGCATAATTGTATGATGGGTAAGCGACATATGTTGACGATGAGCTACCGCCAGCATCGGTGAAAGGCGCGGCAGATGAAGGATTGTATGTTGATGAAGAGCTACCACCAGCTTCGGATAAGGTACCGCCAGTACTCCAGTTGGGCTCTATTAGACTAGACTGGAAGTTGGTAGAAATTTGTAATTGTAAGAGAATAAAAGTGATTTATAATAGAAGAGAGAGGGTTGAGGTGAAGTGAGATAAAAGTGAATGAGAGTGGAGGGTATTTATAGAGGTTAGGGGGATTTTTTTTTTTTAAAAAGGATACAACGGCTCAAAAATGAGTGGCACCCTCTTTCTCACCCACAACGGCTCTTTTTGAGCCGTTGAGGGTTGAAAAAAAATAAAAACAAATCTAGGGGTTTCAGACTAAGTTTCCTCTCTAACAGTCATATAATAATATTGGACTTAAAAAAAAATTAGAGAAGGGGGGTCGGGGAAATTTTTCCCGACCCGATTCGTCCTGTGATTCGTCACGGGACGAATTGGATTCGTCCCGTTTACACGGGACGGCTCAACCCGTTTTGACCCGCTCCTAAACGAGGCGGGTGCGGGTTGACCCGTAACCCGCCCTGTGCGACTCAAATGGGTCGCACAGGGCGGGGCGGGGCGGGTCGACGCGCCCTACTCACAATTGCTGATTTTTTATTTTAAAAAAATATATATATGAGAGAAGAGAAATTTATAGAGAAAGAAAGATGCTAATTTTGTTTTATTGACTCTAATAATTTATCTGTGATTTGGAAGGAGGTGGAGTGCTTGGTTGCTTGTACCGGCGGCTGTCCCGAGTGTAAGAACGTACTCTTTAGTGAAACTAGACAGACACGTTCTATAAGGTATCACCGAGTAGTCTTGTGTCCCTTACTTTCATGTAAGGAATAATACTCTCATGCTCTGAAAAGTGTGAGGTCGTGTTGAATTGGCTTCGGATGTCTTATCCACAATTGGTCCTTAATGGCATTGAAGACGTCGTTGATGGAAATCCTCAGTAGGGTGAAGTGTTGCTTCGCTCTGAAGGCTCAGAGTGGATCTAGGAAGAGAATTGGAAATGCCTACTTCTTGAAGGTGGTTGTCCCTGGTTCTGATTGCTGGCATGAATCTGAGTTTCGCGTTGTGAGTTCATCTTCTCACTATCCTTGCCACACTGGAGGGAATAGTTAACTGAACTCCTCATGACTTTTTTCAATTGAATATAGGGCTGAGCTCGGGATAGACTTAACTCATTCGAGTCTTCTATAATTTTCACATACAAAATTGATCCCTCTTGTGCCTATTTATAGAAATACAAATTCTTCAATCTCCTACTCATATATAAACTCTAATAATCAAATACTACTTCAAATACATGAAAAACCATAAATATAAACTCCTACTATAATCATAATTAGATTTTGATTGCTAAAAAAATAGAAAATCTTCTAAATAAATACTCATAATTTAACTCAACTTTGACAAAAACTATTTATTAACATGATTTAGAATTGAATTATATTTTCAACATCATAATTCTTTAATAAAATGTACGTCTAGCAATCTTTATATGTTCACAAAAGTGTCCTTGAATAACTTGACAATTTTTTTGGCTTGATCTCTTACTTTGATATAAGGCCGGTTTATTTCGCAACAAGTGGCCACTAATCATAAGTAGTAAAACGTCTTTTTCATTTTTCGCTGTTTGTTTCGCAACAAAACAACTTGCAAAATGTAACTCTCCTTTTCTCACTTGTAGTTGTTATAGTTAATTTCGTGATTATGTCAATCTCGCTTTTAAACCCATAATTTCCCACTTACAGCTGTTATAGTTAATTTTGTGGTCATGTAAATCTCACTTTTAGTACACTTGCAGTTCAAAACAGTTACTTGATAATCAATATATAATTTAATATTATTAAATATTTAATATTTTAATAGTGTTTAATTTCTTATTTAATTATTTAATTATTTTATATTTTTATTCTTTAATTTTTATTATTTATAACATTGTTTTAATATTTAATATTTTATTATTTTCATTTAATATTTTTAAATTTAATATTGTTATTTAATACTTTATTATTTTATTAATATTTATACTGATTTTTTTAATATTTTATTTAGATTTAATATTTTATTAATATAACAATATTATGCCTTAATATAAAATTACTATATATTTAATTTATTTATTTTTAATATAAATAATTACTTTATTAATATTATAATATACTTTATTTTTATATTAATATTTTATTATGTAAATGTTGTAATAATAATCATTATAATAATATTAAAAATAATAATTTCTTATTAAATTATAATTATATTTTACTTTGTTAACTTTATATTTTTATAATATTGTAGCAATATTATAATAAAATTTAATATTATAATATTTTTAAGTATTTTATAACATTATAATATTATAATTATATTTTATTATTTTCTTAAGATTTTTTAATATTTATGTTTTAGTAGTATTCTTAAAATTTTTTCAACGTTTCCTTAGATTTTCTTAAAATTTTATAATTATTTATTTAATTAAAATGTTAGTAATATTTTACTAATTATACTAATATTTTATTAAATTATTTTTATAAATAAAATCTTAAAATTATTAATATTTTATCTCAAATTTGTTAATACAATTTAATTTTTAATAGTAAATTTAATTTAATAGTATTTATAGAATTTAAATTACTGCTATAGTTAATTTTGTGGTCAACTTTTGTACTTATACTTTTACATTACCAACAAAGCACCGTAAAACACAATATACTTTCCCATTTATACTTTCACTTTTACTAACCAAGCACCGTAAAACACAATGTATTTTTCCTGTTACAGTTCGCTTTTTTCATTTTCATTTTACAACTTACGACTTGCAGCCATTTGCAGCAAAATAAACAAACCCGTATTGTAATATGAGCCCCACTTTTTTCACTTGTTGGTTATAGAAATATCAAGTCATATGTAAACTTTGATAAAAATAACTTTATAACAGTTAAACCTGGAATGTGGTCGGCTCTTTTTAATTTTATTTTTCCACTTAAACTCCTGCTAGCATTCCACCTTTCAAAATAAGAACACTCATTTAATTCGACTCAATAATCTTGCCTTCTTCATTCTAATTTCTCGTAGCATCTTTCTTTCTTAGATTTTTTTTTCAAAATATTTCAATTTTATATTTTCTCTTGTAAAATTATTCTTACCTCTCCTTGTCTTTAGCCTTGGTCTTCGTCTTAAACCTTTTCTTTATGATGTTGTAGTGCTGCTCTTTGATATTTTTGTCCTCTTTTTTGATGTGATCGTCCAACAAGATAAAATGTTTTATCTCTTTTTTGCCAATATTCATGACTTATTTAAAAGTCTTCTTCATTTTGCATTTCTTTCTTTATATTTTATTATGAACATGAATTGAAGTTCTTGATTTTCTACGGTTATAAAATCACCACTGTTTTATCTTATTTTATTGCTATAACTATCACTTATTAATTGTGATTGTTTCTTTTTTTCTTATCTTTCTTTCTCTTCCTCATGTTCTTCACCTTCTTCTCTTTTTTCTTGTCTTTCTTTCTCTTCATCTTTTGCATATTCTTCTTCTCTTCCAATTTCTTCTTCTTCCTTTACGTCATTTTCTACTCCTCCTCTTCTTCTCTCCTCTCTTAAATCTTATTCGCATGTATTTGCATACATTTTATGAGTAGATGTTTTTTAAAATTTTCTATTTCTAGAACTTCTTCTGTCTCTTTTTTGAATTCATAGATTTCTTGATTCTTTTTTCATCGCTTCCTCGAGCTCCATGACTTCGTGAGTTGTCTCTGTCTTGAAAGCTTTTTCGAGAACTCGCACTCCAGGATTTCTTTAGAGATTGATCGGCTACTAAACTGCAAGCCTCATTGATTCATCTTTGGATCATCTCATTGAGGACTCGGATGTCAGGAGATTCTTCGATTCCAGGTTCCCTTTCTGATTGTGTCAGTGTCTGGTGTTCTAGAGGGCAACGATTTGGTCCTTGAGTTGTTTGTTAAGCTGCCTCAACGCTTCCTGTTCATGGATGACATTCTCGCGGTCAAGAGCTACTGCTTCCGATCGTGACTTGACTGGTCTTGCTGCTCCTTCATTTGCTCTTTCATGTCGGCGAGCATCTGAAGGATCTGGTCTTTGTACTGTGGCGGTGGTTAGATGTTGGCGGCAGCCCCTAAGGATAGTATGTGGCTGATTGACGACATGCAGGGGACCATGCACCCCAATGGCACTAATGGCCTTGCCCTTTGACATGGCACTATCGAGGGTGACAATTTGCTTTCTTGGGGTCATTGGCTCTATGAAAGAGGCTTTTTGAGGAAGATTTTGGGTTGGATGGGAAAGAGATCTTGAGTGTGGACTGATTGCATCTCAATTTTGCATTATTATTATCACATTTGCATATTTATTCTTGATTATCCTTTATTTAACTTTGCTATTTAATCCGTTTTTTTTATTATGGTGTGTAGTTACCTAAATGGGAAGATAAGGACCAAATAAGTTTCTATTTTGTCCCTAATTTTATCTAAATTTGGATTTCAAATTTAATCAATTTGAAATCAAGAGGAGGAAAGGATATATCATCATCGTTACAATTAAAATTCAAAATCAGAAGATATATTTTTAGAAAATGGATGAGATAAAGCTATCCTAATTGGACATAAGAAGGAAAATTTAAATTTAAACTCAGATTAGGAGATAACTTGCTTCCCAAGTTATTTAAAAAGGATGATATTTTAAAATCCAGAGTTCAAATAAAGATTCTGAGAAAATATCTTCAAATGGACGGACGAGATGAAGCCACACACCAAAACGCTACCCTGACTGAAAGTTAGAATGCTCTTCACTCTCGGTATTTGCAGAAGATAAGCTCTCCCCTCCTTTTGGTTGCTCTTGGACTTTTTGAAAGGAGTTTTACCTTTGGCTTTCTTTTGTCCTTAAGCAGTTGTGATAACATCTGCTTAAGGGTGTCGAGAGATTCTTACTGGGTTCGAATCATATCGAATTATTCCCTCTCGGGTCTACTCTTCGAATCGCTTGGCTACCTCCGCGGGAGTTCCCGCCATGTAAGCAAAGACTGTTTGTCTCCGAACTGGAATTTGAAGATCAGAATTTGATGATGGCGGTGTGCTCATCATTCACCTCAATCCCCCTGGCCAACTAGTCAACTGAGGCGATTGTTCCCATGTGGGGCTGAGTGCGTCGGTAGACCCCTTTAGGTTTGACAAGAATATCCTTCAAACTTAGAGACCGATCAGTATCTGACTCCTCTGAACTAACAACCAGTTGCTTCTCTTGGACTTGCTTGGTGTGAAACTCAGCCCCATCATGTTTACAGTTACTTCTGGGTACTTGACGTTGGAGAATGATTTCTTCTTCCGGGTTCATTATCTCTTGGCTAAGTCGAAGCCACTGACAACCAGCAAAAAACCAAAGATTTATTTATTTGAAAGCCGCAATGGCAATCAGAGAGTACTGCTAAGATGAGTTGCTCGCAGTGACATCGAAAGGTGATTTGATGGATACGGGTGATTTGATAGACACTCCTCTTCCTTGTCAAATAGTCCCTCAGGTCCGTTGAGAGAGCGTCTGAGGAACTAGCCTCGAATCCTTGAGGGTGAGGGCTTTTTGGCATTTTATGTCTTGAAGAAATGCAATGCTAAAGGCGGGTCTCACGTTGCTTTATTGAAATGTGGATCTCGCGTGATGCTGAAATGTGGCCATCGCGTTTAGAATTAGAAACATGAGCGTCGCATTCTGAGACAGACAGATTGCGAGCCTCACGTTTTGGAGCCGCTAGAACGTGGGTCTCGCATATGACACAGACCTCGCGTTGTTAAGGAACGTGGGACTCGCGTTTTGAAACAGAAGCGTAATCCTCGTGTTATTTAAAAAAAAATGAGTATGAACCTCGCGTTCTGAATCTGCAGAATAGATTGCCTCTGCAGAATTTTCAATCTGTTGTCGACGAGCACGATGCCTACGTCGACTTTTAGCTTTCCGATTAAGCCGTAAAGGTTGTTGAGAACACTTGACAACCTAGAATTGCAGAGTTTGGAAGGAAAAGGATGGCAGAATTGATCTTCACCGTCACTTTGATCATACGCCAAAGCACTGGCCCTATGGGTCTCTTGAGAGACGTTGATTCGGGCTGTATGGGCTACACGAGAGGATTTTGGAACCTCTTCTGAAGTGGCACCATTTGTGTTGAGAGCAGTGGTGAGGGCCACTTCAGGAGTAATTTCCGAATAGATTCAAGAGCGAGTCTCAGAAGAGATTTTATGGTATTGCCGCATTGCCTTGGGACTGGCGGAGCCTGAGGAAAGGAATTCCTCAAATTTCCCTTAGTCAAATTCAACGATGAGAAATTTTACATTCTTTCGAGGAGCCAGACATCGACTTGTGCCACAACATTCTCGTCAGTAGAGAAAGAAGTCCCCAGCAGAGTTGCCGTCTTTTATTTAGTCAAACAAGTGGGTTGATGTAAAGTTTCTTTGAGTGGCTGAAAAGTTACAACGTAGCGATCCTAATTACAAAAGAGGGGAGAAGAACTGGTTCTCCCCTTTGTTTAAGGTTGGGTTTTTCATGTGGCGATGGAAAGTGATTCTTGTTTTCCATTGACCGACTGACTATCCAGCTTCTCTGATGGACGCTCTCAAAGATCAATTAGAAGAGAGCTCTATTTTTAACACACTAAGTGTTTAAAGTCTACTGATTACTTCTTCTCTCTCCCACCCCCCAAAAATGAGAAGCTTTTAGCTTAATTCTCAGCTCTCAATCTCAGAAAAGCCTCTTCCTCTTTCATAACTCCTCAGGCTATTTATAAAGAGTCATAGGGGTATTATTGTCCCCTAAAATCCCTCTATAATGGGGATTAACTCTCACGTTACGTTGGGAGTTAACTGACCCAGTAATGGGGTCAGTTATAACTGAAATACGGGTCTCATGTTGGACGCGGACCTCCCGTTACTTATTGTAGACGCGGGCGTCTCAATTAGAACGCGGAGTTATTCAGACCTGTGTTTGAAGTGAGACACAGGGTTTCTCAGACCCGCGTCTAAAGTGGAGCGTTGAGTTACTCAGACCTGTGCTTGAAATGGGACGCGGGGTTGCTCGGACCCGTGTGAGATGCGGAGTTCCTCAGACTCGCGTTGGAAGAGAGACGTGGGGTTCCTCAGACTCGTATTGAACGTGGGTTTACTCAGGCCCGCGTCTGAAGTCTCCATACTTTTTTGGATGCAAAGTCTGCGTTTTAGTTTGAAACGCGACCTTCTTGTTGATGTGGGCTTCCGTCTGATGACTTATCCTTAATGATTTTTAGACAGCTACAATAAATAATAGACAATCTTAGGCAATGAGGCCAAAAACTTGATGTGTGATTTAGTAAGTGCACTAATCGTTAACAAGTGATAAAGTGATGATGTAGAGTATCGAACTCACAGAGTGTGATGTCTATTGAGTATCACACTAATTTATCCTAGTTTTATTTGAAGAATTGATCGTGAAGATGATTGAGAAAAAACTACTAAAAGAAACTAAAAGAGTTGATTTTTATAAGAAAAGTACTAGGGCGATTGATTTCACTAAATATGCTCAGATATAAATTGTGCTTGCGCTAGTGAATTTCTACTACTCATATTAACAATTGAAAGTCTTTATCCTAACTAGTTTCTCTCTCGAGCAATATTAATTATATCATCTAATTTAAGAAAATACAATCTCTCTATCTAGTAGATTTAAAAGTTAGAAGAAGTATTAAGTACGATGGATCTTTCTTACACGATTGCACAATTTACATATCTTCTCTTGGTCTCAACGTGTTAAGTTGTAGTTTGTATTCCTATGATGCGACGCTAGGTTATCTCTTCTTATTCTCAAACTTAAAAATTCATATAATTGTTGGCCACTAATCAATAACAAGTAACTTGAGAAATGGAGTCCATCTTTTGTGCATTTTTTCCTTTCATCGGACAAATTCTGTAGGAACATGCTAGTTGTCTTTGATTCTTCATCTATCTCACTGCAAATGTTTTTTTGATGTATATCACTTTTTCTCTTTCTTTTATATAATTTCTGCTCTTGACCTAATTTCTGTAAACATATAAACAAAAACATCCGTGTAGAATTAAATGTGACAAATAATAGGCATAAAAGTGACATGAAATAAGTGTTTAAATCACACTCATCAATTACATTCATAGGTGGGGGCGAACGCGAATGATCATATTCGTAAGTGGGGGCGAACACGAATGATTATCTTCGTAGGTAGGGGAGAACGTGAATGAATGTTTAAATGATTGGTTGAACGATTATTCGAATATTTGTCTATATGCTGATTTATGATGTTATGCGTATGATGATTAATTGAGATTATGTACGTTGGCATTATTTTGATATTTGATCGGGTATCAAGTACCGTGCCATGCATATTTATGTTGTTTATTATTGTTTACCATGTATACGTCTATCATGTTTCCTTTCATGTTATATGATTCCATGTTATATTTGGACCTCTTTTAACTCCCTTTTCGATCTAGTACCGAGTCAGCCTCAGGATTATGATTGGAAAGTATCCATTTGAGGATAAACTTGTTGGCGTCTAATGCCGGTTGATTTATTAATTTTCAGACTGTTCTTGGGTCGTCCATAGAGACGCCGAGTGACGGAGATGTTGATAGTCGTCTATTTTATGGATAAGCAGATAGAGTCTCTATAGAGTCTTTCTTTTGCATACATATATCCATATTTTGGTATTGTATGTGTTTTAAGTTTAGCCTTTGTATGTATATTAAGACTTTTCTATTTTTGATGTTGGATCTTATATCTATATGTTTAGACTTCTTTGTATGTAAACTTTGACTTAGTTTCCATATGTTGAAATTTCTTGTATATGAGACATGTACTTCACCCTATATGAGGATTCCTACTCTATATGTTTATTACACTTTCTCTATGTCATATATCAATATTTGAACTGCCTGAGTTATATATCATATTATACTAGTTCTAAAGTTCCTGTCTAGACTGCTGTCTAATCAGCACAGCTGGCGTGTAAAAATTTAGGGGCGTTATAGTTGGTATAGAGATCTAGATTCAAGTGTCTTAAGATTTTCATAACCTGTGTCTAAGTTTGGAGTAAGTATTATTGGGTATTCTGCTTAATAGGAATCAATCTGACAACTAATCAAGATCACTGAGATATCAACAATCTAATTGGCCAGGTCGGCAAATATCAGGTGGGCGGTTTTTCGTTCAATAGAACGTTCCTTAATTTAAGAACCACCTTTCAATTTTCTTCCTTGGTTAAACACCAATTAGACTAATATAAATCAGTCTCGATATACTGTAAAGTATATCCCCTGTATAAAGGACTTAATCCACTTATACAGTATTTGGAGTGAGGTACGCTTAGAGCGAATCTCCTTAAGACAATTACGTCCCCCGCACCGGTGCTAACGGATAATGGACGCTGGTCTCCCAAGATACAACACTCCTTCACGGTATTTGGATAGCACTACCAAATCACCGTACGTTCGAACCGTAGTCAACCAGTACCTTCACAGGATCGTTGAAGCAGCGGTACAAGGACAAATTTCGGATGAATATTTGCCTTTACTTTGGAGGAGCACCCACTGTTGAGGACGATGGAAGGTTGAAGAATATTCTTCTTCAGAAGTACCAGATTCAGACAACAATTCTATAAAAGAATCTGTTGAATTTTCTGAGCCTTCTTTCAGAACGAATTTTGTAGAATCTCCTTTGGAAGTTGCTTCAAAAACCTGAATCTCCCACTTCTTGTTAGAAGTTACTTCAGAACCTCACTTCCAGTTCTGGACGAAGAACCTTCACTTCCAGTTCTGAATGAAGAACCTTCATTTTCAGAATTCTGAACGAAGAACTTCAGTTTCAGAGTTCTGGACGAAGAAGAACTTCAGTTCCAGAGTTCTGGATGAAGAAGAACTTCATTTCCAGTTCTGAACTTAGAGAGAGAGAGATTTCGTTTGGTGTTGGTGTGTTTTCAATTGAGAATCCGGAGCGCTATTTATAGCGCTCCTGGAGGGGCTAACGGGTCCGAACCCAACGAAAGGTTGCAACCTTTCGACCCAACAGTCACAACTGTTGGCAGTCCAACAGTCGCAACTGTTGGCATTCCAACAGTTTAGTCACATTTTGGCTTTGAATTAGGCAATCTATAGACTTGAATATCTCATTCATTCGAAGTCGGAATTGAACATGTGAATATACCACGTTCATCCCCAATGGAAGGAGAACACACTCCAACCATCATCCAATTGATTCGATCAACGGATCTCGCCATAATTCAACTCAAAGATTCGCATTTATATTCTTCAATTCCAACAAGTATAGCATTCTTCGAGTCCAGAATTTGCAGTATCATATGTCTGAGTGAGGACGAATGTGTGATAGTATTTTGTTATGTTATTTATGTGAAAAATCTTTTCTTCATGCTGTTGAATTCAATCGAGTTGAAATCTACTTGATGTATGGGCAGTCTATTCTTAAAATATCAATTATTTGTTTGCCTCACAATTGATATTGATGTATTTCTGTTTTGTTTGAATTGTCACATTCATTAGACGCATGGGATATTTTTACGTGAGCTATGCATGTGTGTGTGGACACGTGTATGCACGTGTGTGATTGTTTTTATTTATTTGCTTTGTGGCATGCATAAGATGCATGGATAACCACGTGAGCTTTGCATGTGTGTATGAGCATGTGTATGGGCGCGTGTGATTTGATTTAATTGTTCGGTATGGTGATGTGATAATTATTTGTGTTTAGATATTGGATTAACATGGATCATGCCTATTTAGCTTATAACTGCGTGATACATATACTATAGTTATGAGGATTTTTTATTTTGATTATTCTTTTGACGTACCGATTTTGTGTGATTAGAAGGTAGGATATACATAACTATGCTAACCCATCTTGTATGTCTTTTATTTTATATGCTTGATTATTGATTTTCGTAGCAGTTTAATTTAGAAAACAAAATTCTTATTTAGGTGGGGTGAATGTAATACTCTGAAAATTCTGAAAGTTTATTTCATGTTAGTTTCATGTGTGAATGTGTGGCTCTGTGTGTGTGTGTGTTACGAAGAGTTTTGATGTATAAAAGTGTGCATATATATATGTAGGCGTACGTGTACATACATACATACATACATACATATATATACATACATACATACATACATACATACACACACACACACACACACACACACATATATATATACATATATATATATATATATATATAATATATATATATATATATATATATATATATATATATATATAGATGTAAATCAGCTGACACAGGAGGCAACTCCCTCCTATGTCGCACTCAAAAATCAATTTCCCGAGTGAATTTATAAGATCCGACCGCACATTATCATCTTCATATTCTAAGATATATACATATAAAAAAATCAAGTGATTTGAAGTTTGTTTACTCCATTTTCTTTGGGTTCAAACATTAACGGTTTTTTAACAATAGAATAAAATGGAACGATTAGATCAATAAGAAACGAACTTCAAATCACTTGATTTTTATATATGTATATCTTAGAATATGAAGATGATAATGTGCGGTCGGATCTTGAAAATTTACTCGAAAAATACGATTTTTGAGTGCGATATAGGAGGGAGTTACCTCCTGCGTCAGCTGATCTACATTTCTCTCATATATATATATATATATATATATATATATATATATATATATATATATATATATATATATATATATATATATATATGTTGTTGAGAGTTGTGGTGCAGTGATGTATATATAAGTGTATATATATGTTACTTAGAGATTTGAAGTAGTGATGTATAGACTAGTCAACTAATCTTTCTTATTAGTCGACTAATAGTCTCAACAGAGAGTTGAGATATCACACTAGTTGACTATACTAGTCGACTAATGCAACCGACTTGATGCCAGACTAGTCGATTAATTGAACCAACTTACTTGTTATTAGTCGACTAATCAACCTTATTAGTCGACTGAGGGCGCCAGTGTAACACTTGCCTTAATTAAAGCATTACTTCCCCTAAATAATCATACCTTAAAGGAGTAATGGGAATTAGTATGCATGCATGATACCTTAGTTAAGCCATGTTTATTATATGAGTATGTATAAACAAGTGTATACATAAGTATTTATACATCCATGTATATAGGTATAAGAATACCCCACATGTGTTTGACTTATTACCACCATCCCCACCATGCTTGTACCTCATGGAGAGGGGGGAGAGATATGGAGCTTGGTATAGGGTATGGAGTAGAGTAGAAATAGGGGACACATGGCACATTATTATGGAGAGTTAGAGGCTATAAATAGAGGGGGATGAAGAGGATTAAACACTTTGATCAAACACTCTCTCTCTTCACAAACTCTCTCCCTCTCTTCCCTTTCTTGCAGTTACAGCAGCAGCAACAAAGGAGAGCAGCAGCAGCACAGCAGTAGCAGCAGCAGCAGCAGGAGGGCAGCAGCAGCAACAACAAGGAACAGCAGCAGCAACAACAAAGGCAGCATCAACAACAGTTAGAAACAGCCAAAAATCAGACCATACTACTTAAAGAGTGAGTAGAACATGCTAATCTTAACAACATGATGAGTAGAAATAAGTAAGAAATGAAATAAAGCGTAAGAGATACACAAGTATTTGACCTTTTGTATATTTTGGGATCATGCATAGATTGTGATATCTAGAAATGCTAGCTACTTCACAAAGACTCATATGTTTTAAATTCCGCAATTACTTGCTACTTTTGTTTACGAATTCATGATATTACTATATGTCTTGCATATTGATATCGTATGATGGTATGATGTGATGGAGGAAGGGACCGGGTTGAACCGGAGGCGTAGAAGGGGAGATTTTATATTTATGTAATGGAGGAAGGGACCGGGTTGAACCGGAGGCGTAGAAGGGGAGATTTTATATTTATGTAACGGAGGAAGGGACCGGGTTGAACCGGAGGCGTAGAAGGGGAGATTATGTGTATGTATATGGATATTACTAAGATATAAGTCCTATGATATAATCATACATAAATCCTTAACTTTTAAATCTGGAATCACTTCTTAACAGGCAATTTCTATGTAGAGTAGTCGACTTGGTCCCTGGGATAGTCGACTAAAAGTGTGATAATTAGGCAGATATTCTGCTGGATAGCAGGATTAGTCGACTACATATAGACTGTAGTCGACTAATCCCAGATACAGAGAGCAAACAGAAAGTTAACAATCTGTTTTTGACAGTTTTAGTCGACTATAGTAGACTTACTAGTCGACTAATATATTAGATTAGTCGACTACACCAGGAGGGTAGTCGACTATAGGTGACATCCAGAGAGTAACACAACTTTTGACAGTTTTAGTCGACTATATGGGAATTCAAGTCGACTAGTACTTGAGTTAGTCGACTATATCAGGAAGGATAGTCGACTACATAAATCCCTGGCTGTTAGTAAAGAAGCAGGTACGTGTGGAGCAAAGTTAGTCGACTATAGCTTTAGAATTAGTCGACTTACAGATAGTCTTAGTCGACTATAGGGTGGTCTAGTCGACTAGGAAAGCCTTGTTACTGTGTTTTGATTGGGTTCTTGGCTAATAATAAAATCTTATAAAAATAGTATAATGACACACTTGTCAACCGGATAATTTAGCCATGTATACCTACTTGATAGATATATTTAAATATTGTTTTACTCACTGAGCTGTCAAGCTCACTCTATTCTAACTCCACCTACAGGTTTGGACAAGGGCAAGGGACCCGCTTAAGGGCAATTGCGCGGCAACCATCACCGGAATTACTGTTTTAAAAGTTACTTTTATTATGTATATGATTTTGTATAAACATGTGTACTTTAGCTGGGTATCACCCTTGACTTGTAATTTATAAAGGACCTGGTGTTGGACTCTAACTGTGTATGTATATATATCCTGATATGGTAATTATAGACTGTGTTTCTTATAGAATTTTGAGCCATGGCGTTATCATGATAAGTCTCGATGTTATCTTAGTAGAAATTCTGAAGGATAGTGAAGAGTTCTAATGATTATATTGGTAGTATTATACCTTGATGAGCCCCACGTTGGAATTATACGAGATGATTGTGATTAAATGGAAATCTAAACTGGGACCGTTACAGTTGGTATCAGAGCAAAGGTTTAGAAGTAGAAGGAGTAAGAGATGATGAATTTGTTAGGTCTATACGTGCAGACATGTGATCATAGTTAAGTAGTTGGTCTTATATGACAAGGGATGCATTAAATTATCTATTGAATCTGAGTTATTCTAAAGACATGAGACTTATGAGTAGACTAAGGATAAGTATAGTTACCAGTGTGTCTATTTATGCTGCTTCTTGATGATAGCCGTATGATTGAGACTATTTCAGGGACTTGAGATTGATACGACCTTGTTGTTTACATGTAGATGGGGGACTCCGATGTATACTGGCCCGTCTCTAGCTCCGATAGCTCGAGTGAGAGTTGGGTGGCGGATTCCATGGATTGGGGGTACGAGTCGGACGAAACTGATCCAGCGGAAACGATTGTACCCCTAAACTGGGTAGATTGTGAGGAGGTTGAGTCGCAGGCATCTAATAAGCCTGAACCAACCAATGTGGACACAGGAAGCTTTGTGGGAGATTCACTTGAGATACCAGTGACGGAGCACTCTAGCACGATTAAAGAAGAAACCCGAAGGGGATTTACATATGGAGGCGTCTTTTGGAACGAAACGTGGGAAGAGGGTATGGACCTTTATGATGACTTAGACGACTGGTGCTGCGCCGGGGACGAATCACCGGAAGAAGACCCCGAGGAAGATATGGATGATAGCAGCAGCACTAGCGGAGATTCTAGTGGGGATACTCTACCCTACGAAGGGTGAACCTTAGAGCCGGCACTTTTGATATATATACATGTATAGGCCTAGTATGTTAGGTGATGGATATCCTTAGGGTTATTGTATGTACCCTGGCATATATCTTATGAATGCACATGGGTTAGTCTGGATATCCAAGAAGGAAGGCATGTCAGCATAATACCTTTTGTATCCATGATGGATGTAACTATATATATATATATATATATATATATATATATATATATATATATATATATATATATATATATATATATATATATATATATATATATATATATATATATATATATATAATCAGTTGCTTGTTTTCAAAAGTAATGTTATTAACATGATTGCATGAGACTAAAGTTTTATCCCAATGCATTCCTAAATTGGGTAGTATGTTGATTAGACGCCCTTATTTTATAGGGGAGAACAAATGGATTTGAACCAACTACCACCTGATGAGTCACTGTCGCTTGATACGACACACTACAGCGAGATGGGGAGCGTGCACCCCGTGAACAATGATGGAGATTCTGAAGTTCAAATGAGAGGGAATGAGGGAACTCCGGGGTAATGCCGGAGTGGCTCGCACAACTAATGACCAGAGCGAGCAATAACAACTCCCATCGAGCACTGGAGCAGTTTCAGAAGATGAAACCGCCCGTATTCGAAGGAGAAGCGGACCCCTTACAAGCCGAAGCATGGCTCCTTCAAATAGAAAAGATCCTAGAAGTTATGAGCTGCACTGATGAACAAAAGGTGTCCTTCTCTTCTTTTATGTTCCAAAAGGAAGCGGAACATTGGTGGAGGGCAGTGAAGCATAGTATGAAGAATGCATGGGAATCAATCACCTGGGAATTCTTGATGAACAAATTCACTGAGAAATACATTCCGGAGACAGCCAGAGATAAGATGGCGACAGAATTCTTAGAACTACGTCAAGGTTCTATGAATGTATCCCAGTATGATCAGAAATTCACTCAGCTATCCAGGTATGCTGATGCCTTGGTAAGGAGTGAAGCAGAAAAGACAAAGAGGTTCGTAAAGGGCCTAAGATCGGATATTCATGGCCGACTGATTCCATTACAACTGAGGAATTATCTCCAGGCAGTAGAAAGAGCTTTGGAGGTAGAAATGGACATACAAGAAGGTCAGGGAGACTGGGTGGAAGGAACTCCCAATTCTAAGCGCCCCCGTTATCAAGGACCTCCAATGATGACGGCATCAGGATCCACCAGTAGCAAAGGGCCTGGGTTTCACACCACTTTTCATAGAGGAGGAGGGGCCAGAGGCGGGAGAACATGGCTGAGAAACAGAGACACCCCCTCGAAGACACAAGCTACCTCTGCGTCCCATCCCAGAATCTCGGAGGCTCCCTGGTGTCAGAGGTGTAGAGTAAACCATTTTGAAAACTGCCTCCTAGACAGGTCTTGTTTTAATTGTGGAGAGGTGGGACATCTAAGGAAAAATTGTCCGACAATGCGTGGAAGCCAAGGGCCGAGTAGAGGAAGTGGAAGGCCGACCATGAGGACGAATCCTCCCAGAGGACAAGCCAGTAATGCCCCACGTCCTGCTGCAACCCAGTCATCGGTTCAGCAACCTCGGGTGCAAGGCAGAACCTTCGCATTAACCCACCGGGAAGCAATGGCCTCAAATGCAGTGGTGGAAGGTATGATCTCCGTATCAGGACATATTGCCCATGCATTGTTTGACCCTGGAGCTACTCATTCATTCGTATCTAGTGCTTTTGCTTATAAACTAAATCAAGTATCAAAACCCCTAGGATTTCAATTGGTTGTGTCCACACCTATAGGGGAAAATTTGATAGCTAGCACTAGATATGCGAATTGTGAAGTGATAATTGGAGAAATGAAAACATCCATTGATCTGATTAAGCTAGGTGAAATGGAGTTCGATGCCATACTAGGGATGGACTGGTTGTCTGCTAGTAGTGCTTATGTGGATTGTAATAAGAAGAGGATTATCTTTAAAATGGAAGGGACTCCGGAGTTTATTTTTGAAGGAGAAAAAGTTAGTTGTGATATACCTCACATATCAGGCATCAAGGCCACCAAGTTAATGAAGCAAGGGTGTCAAGGATTCCTGGCTTCGGTATTGGATACCACCAGGACTGATGTAAATATTAAGACTATTCCAATTGTGAATGAGTTCCCTGACGTGTTCCCGGAAGAATTACCAGGCCTGCCCCCAGATCGGGAAGTAGAATTTACAATAGATGTAATATCCGTACTGCCCCAATTTCTAAGGCACCGTACCATATGGCCCCTGCAGAAATGAAAGAACTTAAAACTCAACTGCAGGACTTATTAGACAAAGGTTTCATTCGGCCAAGTGTATCTCCCTGGGGAGCACCTGTACTATTTGTAAAGAAGAAGGATGGGAGTATGAGACTATGTGTTGACTACCGGGAATTGAATAAGGCAACTATCAAGAATAAGTACCCTCTTCCTCGAATTGATGACTTATTTGATCAACTACAAGGGTCTTGTGTATTTTCTAAGATAGATCTTAGATCGGGGTATCATCAGTTGAAGGTCAAACCTGAAGATGTGTCCAAATCAGCTTTCCGGACAAGATATGGACACTTTAAATTTTTAGTCATGCCTTTTGGACTCACTAATGCCCCGGCAGCATTTATGGACTTAATGAATCAGAATTTTCAATCATATCTAGACCAGTTTGTAGTGGTATTCATTGATGATATTTTAGTCTATTCAAAGACTATAGAAGATCACAAGAAACATCTTAATACTGTCCTTCAAATCTTGAGAGAGAAGCAACTCTATGCAAAGTTGAAGAAATGTGAATTTTGGCTAGAACAAGTAAGGTTTCTTGGCCATATCATATCTAAGGAAGGAATATCAGTAGACCCGGTAAAAATCGAAGCAATCCGAGATTGGCCTAAACCCACTAATGTTACTGAAGTTCGAAGTTTCTTGGGATTAGCCGGGTACTACAGAAGATTTGTAGAAGGATTTTCTCTGATTGTAGCACCAATGACTCAATTAACTAGAAAGAATAAGAAGTTTGCATGGGGAGAAGATCAAGATAGGAGCTTCCTGGAGATTAAAGCTAGACTGACATCTGCTCCTGTCTTAATTGTACCTTCGGGGACTGAAGGATTTGTCATCTTTAGTGATGCATCAAAACTGGGATTGGGATGTGTGTTAATGCAACATGGAAAAGTCATTGCCTATGCATCCCGACAATTGAAGACCCATGAAAGAAATTACCCCACTCATGACTTGGAATTAGCCGCTGTGATTTTTGCTTTAAAGATCTGACGACATTATTTGTATGGAGTGTCTTGTGAAGTTTTTACTGATCATAAGAGCTTAAAATACATCTTCACACAAAAGGAACTGAACATGAGGCAGAGGAGGTGGTTAGAACTAATGAAGAATTATGATATCACTATTCAATACCACCCTGGGAAGGCCAATGTGGTGGCTGATGCTTTGAGCCGGAAATCAGGAGGGACCCTGGCCGCCTTGATGACTCGTCAAGCAAGAATATTAAGGGATCTAGAAGAAATGCAAATAGAAGTGCGAGTCATTGATCCTTCTAATTCTGAGTATCAATTGAATCAAGTGAGTATTCAATTTAATCTATACGACAAGATCAAAGAAGCCCAACAAGGAGATACTCAAATAAAAAAGATAATGAAGAAAGTGCAAGAAGGAGAACTCAAGGAGTTTCAAATAGAAGGTGATGTACTGCGGCTTGGACGCAGATTATGTGTGCCAGATGTAGCAGAGATCAAAGAAGAAATAATGAAGGAGGCTCATAGTACACCTTATACAGCTCATCCCGGAAGCACAAAAATGTACCAAGATCTGCGACATAACTTCTGGTGGGATGGAATGAAGGTGGACATTTCAAATTTTATCCACAAATGTTTAGTCTGTCAACAAGTAAAGGCGGAACATAAGAAGCCCCCAGGTTTGTTGGTGCCTTTATCTATTCCTGAATGGAAGTGGAGTCAAATCGCAATGGATTTTGTCACTGGACTTCCTCGGACGTCCCAAGGACTGGATACAGTCTGGGTAGTGGTAGACAGACTCACTAAATCTGCTCATTTTCTGCATATCCGGATCAATTATTCAATGGAAAGACTGGCTCGGGTCTATATCCGAGAGATAATTAGATTACTTGGAGTACCTGAATCCATTGTATCAGACCGAGACCCAAGATTTCAATCAAGATTTTGGAAGAGTTTGTCCAAAGCTATGGGCACTAAATTGCAACTCAGTACAGCAGCCCACCCCCAAACAGATGGACAGTCAGAAAGGACCATTCAAATATTGGAAGATATGTTGAGAACCTGTGTACTAGATTTTGGGGGAAGTTGGGACAACTATTTACCCTTAGTGGAGTTTGCTTATAATAATAGTTATCAGTCCACTATTGGTATGCCTCCATTTGAAGCATTGTATGGGAGGAGGTGTAGATCGCCAATCTGTTGGGAGGAAGTTGGGGATAGAAGACTGTTCGGCCCCGATGTAATTCAAGAGGCTACGGAGAAGATCAAGCTAATCAAAGAAAGGATGAAAGCAGCCCAGAATAGACAGAAAGCTTATGCAGACAATCGTCGCAGACCACTGGAGTTTGAAGTAGGGGATAGTATTTTTCTGAAGGTATCTCCAATGAAGGGAGTGAGACGCACCGGCAGTAAGAACAAATTAGCCCCTAGATATGTGGGTCCATTTGAGATACTGGATAAAATTGGACCGGTTGCTTACCGCCTGGCCCTACCCCCTACCTTAGAACGGATGCACAATGTATTTCATGTATTTCAGCTGAGGAAGTATGTGCCCGATCCTGATCACGTCATCTCCTATGAACCCCTGCATATACTAGAAGATATGTCTTACGCGGAAGAACCAGTACAAATTCTTGATCGCAAGGAGAAGCAATTGAGAAGCAAAAATATTCCCTTGGTCAAGGTCTTATGGAGAAATCAAAATAAAGAAGAAGCCACTTGGGAACTGGAAGAGGAGATAAGAAAAGCCTATCCGCAATTGATCCAAGGTACGTTAAGTTTCGAGGACGAAACTTTCATAAGGAGGGTAGAATGTAACACTTGCCTTAATTAAAGCATTACTTCCCCTAAATAATCATACCTTAAAGGAGTAATGGCAATTAGTATGCATGCATGATACCTTAGTTAAGCCATGCTTATTATATGAGTATGTATAAACAAGTGTATACATAAGTATTTATACATCCATGTATATAGGTATAAGAATACCCCACATGTGTTTGACTTATTACCACCATCCCCACCATGCTTGTACCTCATGGAGAGGGGGGAGAGATATGGAGCTTGGTATAGGGTATGGAGTAGAGTAGAAATAGGGGACACATGGCACATTATTATGGGGAGTTAGAGGCTATAAATAGAGGGGGATGAAGAGGATTAAACACTTTGATCAAACACTCTCTCTCTCTCTTCACAAACTCTCTCCCTCTCTTCCCTTTCCTGCAGTTGCAGCAGCAACAACAAAGGAGAGCAGCAGCAGCACAGCAGCAGCAGGAGGGCAGCAGCAGCAACAACAAGGAACAGCAGCAGCAACAACAAAGGCAGCATCAACAACAGTTAGAAACAGCCAAAAATCAGACCATATTACTTAAAGAGTGAGTAGAACATGCTAATCTTAACAACATGATGAGTAGAAATAAGTAAGAAATGAAATAAAGCGTAAGAGATACACAAGTATTTGACCTTATGTATATTTTGGGATCATGCATAGATTGTGATATCTAGAAATGCTAGCTACTTCACAAAGACTCATATGTTTTAAATTCCGCAATTACTTGCTACTTTTGTTTACGAATTCATGATATTACTATATGTCTTGCATATTGATATCGTATGATGGTATGATGTGATGGAGGAAGGGACCGGGTTGAACCGGAGGCGTAGAAGGGGAGATTTTATATTTATGTAATGGAGGAAGGGACCGGGTTGAACCGGAGGCGTAGAAGGGGAGATTTTATATTTATGTAACGGAGGAAGGGACCGGGTTGAACCGGAGGCGTAGAAGGGGAGATTATGTGTATGTATATGGATATTACTAAGATATAAGTCCTATGATATAATCATACATAAATCCTTAACTTTTAAATCTGGAATCACTTCTTAACAGGCAATTTCTATGTAGAGTAGTCGACTTGGTCCCTGGGATAGTCGACTAAAAGTGTGATAATTAGGCAGATATTCTGCTGGATAGCAGGATTAGTCGACTACATATAGACTGTAGTCGACTAATCCCAGATACAGAGAGCAAACAGAAAGTTAACAATCTGTTTTTGATAGTTTTAGTCGACTATAGTAGACTTACTAGTCGACTAATATATTGGATTAGTCGACTACACCAGGAGGGTAGTCGACTATAGGTGACATCCAGAGAGTAACACAACTTTTGACAGTTTTAGTCGACTATAGGGGAATTCAAGTCGACTAGTACTTGAGTTAGTCGACTATACCAGGAAGGATAGTCGACTACATAAATCCCTGGCTGTTAGTAAAGAAGCAGGTACGTGTGGAGCAAAGTTAGTCGACTATAGCTTTAGAATTAGTCGACTTACAGATAGTCTTAGTCGACTATAGGGTGGTCTAGTCGACTAGGAAAGCCTTGTTACTGTGTTTTGATTGGGTTCTTGGCTAATAATAAAATCTTATAAAAATAGTATAATGACACACTTGTCAACCGAATAATTTAGCCATGTATACCTACTTGATAGATATATTTAAATATTGTTTTACTCACTGAGCCGTCAAGCTCACTCTATTCTAACTCCACCTACAGGTTTGGACAAGGGCAAGGGACCCGCTTAAGGGCAATTGCGCGGCAACCATCACCGGAACTACTGTTTTAAAAGTTACTTTTGTTATGTATATGATTTTGTATAAACATGCGTACTTTAGCTGGGTATCACCCTTGACTTGTAATTTATAAAGGACCTGGTGTTGGACTCTAACTGTGTATATATATATATATATCCTGATATGGTAATTATAGACTGTGTTTCTTATAGAATTTTGAGCCATGGCGTTATCATGATAAGTCTCGATGTTATCTTAGTAGAAATTCTGAAGGATAGTGAAGAGTTCTAATGATTATATTGGTAGTATTATACCTTGATGAGCCCCACGTTGGAATTATACGAGATGATTGTGATTAAATGGAAAATCTAAACTGGGACCGTTACAGCCAGAGCTGTGTTCTGATTAGACCAAACTCTATTCTTGTCTACTCTATATGTATGTTTGTTTGGGGATATTTTTTGGATCATTCCACTTCTAATCTCCAGCCCCTTTTCTCTACAGAGCTCAACTAATAACCTTGAAATAGATAGAGAATAACTAGAGAGAGAAAGCAATATTTTGAAGGAAATTTCAAAAGTGAAGCTCTCAGATCTCTTTTGGATTGGATGCTATGTTAGTAATGGATTTCCTCTTCAAAATTCTTCATCAAAACCATCTCCTTTTGACCCAGCAAGGCAAGACTTTCTCATTTGGTTGCCTCTTGCTGTGTTCTTGATGTTTAGGAGTTTACCTAAGAATAGAGATATGAGTTTGTGATTGATCTTCATGATTAGATTTAGGTAGGTTAAGTCTATATGCATCTTATAATTAGTAGTTCAAACACATATGAATATAAAGTGGTGTGAATCCATAAAAATGTGATTTTTTATGAAATCTATAGAAGAAATGAATTAAAAGATGAATCTTTATATCATGTTTAGCTTTAATTTGGGATTTATACATATTCACCATGTGTTTGATAGGTTGCATGTACATGAATGACGTGTTTGAATTCTAAATTTTTGAATCATGAAAATCTATCTATTATGATTAATTGAAAAGTTATATCTTGCTTGGTGTGATCAGTGAATTAAATTCATATTTTCATATATATGATGGTTGGTATGTTATGATTTGTATGAGATGGTGTATCTCGATGTTTATGTATATTTGTATTACATTTCATTTATGGTTGTGAGGAAGATACAAATAGAATACATGGTTGCATTACCGACATTCGTAAGTGGGGGCGAACGTGAATGATTACATTCGTAGGTGAGGGCGAACGCGAATGAAATCGTTGAACGATTATTCGAATATTTATATATGATGATTTATAATGTTATGCGTATGGTGCTTGATTGAGATTATGTCCTTGGTATTATTTTGAGATTTGGCCGGGTATAAAGTATCATGCCGTAGATATTTATGTTGTTTATTATTGTTTATCATGCATACATCTCTCATGCTTCATTTCATGTTATATGATTACATGTTGTATGTGGACATCTTTTAGCTGTCCCTTCGACCTAGTACTGAGTGAGTTTTAGGATCATGGTTGGAAGGTATCCATTTGAAAATAGACTTATTGGCGCCTAAAATTGATTGATTTATTTTTCAGGTTGTTCGGGGGTCATCCATAAAGACGCCGAGTGAGGAAACGTTGGTAGTCGTTTATTCTATGGATACGTAGAAAAAGTGCTCTATAGAGAGTCTTTCTATTATATACATGTATCCATATTTTGATATTGTGTACGTTTTAGATTTAGCCTTTGTATTCATATTGAGACTTTCCTACATTTGATGTTGGACCTTGCATCTACATGTTTAGGCTTTTTTGTATAAAGACTTACACTTAGTTTTCATATGTTGAGATTCCTTGTATATGAGATATGTACTTCATCTCATGTGGGGAATCTTACTCTATATGCTTAGTACTCATTCTTTACATCAGATATTAATATTTGAACTGTTTTGAGTTATGTATCATGTTATAAGGGTTCTAAATTTTTGTCCACTATACTCTAATTAGCGAAATTGGAATGCAAAAATTTAAAAGCGAATAACACAGTTTTTATCCAACACTCCACGATCTATATTAAAAAAGAAAAAGTATTGCTCTAAAAAATGAGCTAGCATTGCCAGTAGGATACCAGCAGCTAACGTGAATCACTGTCTCAATCTCGTGTGTGCGCGTGAAATTTTGCCTCATAATGAAATGAGTAATGATAACGACCGCGCCGTCCCCATCAAGTCACGGGCTGTTCTACTGCAGTGCGCGCCCTCACAAACAAACGAGCGGCTTTTGTTTAAGATGAGCATTGTACTAGTCTTTGGCCACTTTGGCGGCCCACAGACAAAAGCTGGGGGAAGGGGAATAAAGAGCTCAAGCCACTTGATGAGAGGCTCCCCATTTGAAAGTGGGCCCCATCCCACCGACTGAGGTGGGCCCCGACAAGGGTCTCCCCGCTGGATCTCCACTAGGGCCGTTTGTTTCGCGTAAAATTTCGTAATTTGTAAATGATCGTAATTCGTAAAAGACTTACGTAACTCAATTAACATTCACTTGCAACCCAGTTACCACTCACTTACAACCCAGTTACAGTTAATTTTGTGGTGATACAAATTTATATTATTTTTTATATTAATATTAAACATTTTTAATATTTAACTTTTTTAATATTTATTTGCAGTATTAAAACTTTTAAAATCACCAAATAGTTAATTTTGTGGTCAACTTTTTCACTTACCACTTATACATTACGACAACCAAACACCGTAAAGTACAATACACTTTTCCACTTTACAATTTTATATTACCAACCAAACACCGTAAAATTTACATACATGTAACTCATTTACAATTGTAAAGACTTTACCAAATACAACTACGAATTACGACCAGTTACGACAACCAAACAGGCCCCTAGAGAAAAACTGAGGCGACTGGCACAAAGATGTTTCCCAAGTGATAACTTATAAATCTAAGTTATTAGAGGTCAAAATTTGATGCGCGTAATATTATTTTTTATTTTTTTTTCTTTTGTCATGTTACATTTACGTGTATACTAAAATTTTTATTAAAATTATGCTCACACTGAAAAAATATCTTGCATTTATATCCTGAGATAACGTGTATAATTTTAAAATTTGAGCCTTAAACCCCATGGCTTTCCACTGTATAGTTCATACCCACAATGGATTTTAAAAAATAATAAAATAATTTATATATATATTCTTAGATTATTATTTCTAATATTAAGATACTTTTGAGTTCTATTTTAAGTGATAACTTATAAATCTAAGCTATTGGAGGTTAAAATTTTGTAGGTGCAACATTATTTTTTTTTTTTATTTTTCTTTTTTTATATTACTTTTACGTCTACACTGAAATTCGTACTATAGTTTCATTCATACTGTAAATACATTATGCTCCACCACTACTTAGATCCATAGCTAGTACGGTAAACTTTTTGTGCCTTAGATCCCTAGCTAGTAAGGTAAACTTTGAGAGGGGGAGAATGCTCGAGGGTTTGGAGACGAAGGTCCCCACCATTGATGCCAACATATCTTAAGATGAATATAAACTCGAGCATACGAGATAGGTTTTATGTGATTTGCCTGTTCAACCTCACCTACTTTTAGGAAAAACAAATATGATATTATCTATGGAGGAAAAAAAACCAATTACATGGATTTGAGGAGAATCAAGTTTGTCTCGTGTTATTCTTCATTCCTTTCATCTTTTCATTTTCACTTCATATCTTTCTAAAATTTCACATTTCGTCACACATTTGAAAAATATATGCATTGTGCTACTAGCAAACTTTGAAAACGCTATTGATCATTAGTGATAGATTCCACTATTAAGTGACCATGATCCTCAAGCCAATCTCTGAACTGAAGGAAGCAGACTTAACTTAAATTGGGCTCGTTTATAAAACCGAGTGTATGCTAAATCAAATACATGTCTTTGTTTGGTAACTAGAGGACTTGAGGTTATTAGAGAGGAGATGAGTTAACTCTTGCACTAATTTTAAATTGATGCAGGAGTTAAGCACTTGCACCCTCAAAACTAGGGGGTAAAGTGCATATTTATTTTTCAATAATCTCAAAATATATCCTTGACAAGAGTCTTCATAATTACCGTCTAACTCTTGTATAATTTGAGTGCTTGAAAAAATTAACAAGAGTTCAAAGTCTACCTCTTACTAACTCTTATTGCCAAACAAGACCAAATTGTATGCGAGCAACTCGCTCATCTCATAGCCTAGACCAAAGATGGAGCACTTATTAGATTATTACCTAAAAACTGAAACAAAGTACATCTATTTTTGAGAATATATAATGGATAGACAGTTACAATTTTGAGATAAATGATGGAAGAAATATGAGGATCTTCAAACAGTATTTTTGTTCGTTAAGGAGCATTAAATATTTTTGCCACATACAGGGATTAAGGAAAATTTAGCAAAAACGTCACATAAAACCTTTCATGTTTCTCATTCAATGAACAAACACCATTAATATGAGTAGAAGATCAAGTGCAATGCAACCATTTGCAATGAGTGTGTTTAAATGTATTGAGTAAAGTGATTAGAAAAGAAAGAAGCTCCCTGCAGTCAAGGCTTTACCATAAAAAATTTCCTTTTATTTATAAGTAAATACCAAACTTTGTTTTGTACATTAACAGACAATTTCAGACAATTTCAAAGTACTTGGCAGAGGTTTGATTTATTTGCTTCTGTCACTGCAACAAAAATGATTATTAGAGATCAATTCTGAAAGGCTTTTTTTTTTATTTTTGAAATATAAATCCTAAATTGATGCAAGTGAGATTTGAATCCGTAAATAGAAATATGTAGTGATAGTCATTTAATTACTCTTAAATATAAAAATAAAATTATGAATATGTCTATTTGGACTCCACAGAAAAGATATTTTTATATCATATATATTTATTGTGACTTCAAAATATCATATATGTTTACTGTGACTTCAAATACAGAACTTCTAGTTGACAATTTTGTTGTAGTGAATCGATATATATATATTATAAGAATAAATAAATGGAGGAAAAAATTTAAAGTGATTTATTGTGAAGACATGGCACATCATAAACCATTACTAGCTATATGACGATGTAGACATCAGCTTAAATAAGATACCCAATGTATAAGGAATATGACAATCTGTAAAAATTTCGACTATCTCTAAAAGATCCAAAGAAAATTGACTATCTGTGAAATAATTCAAAGAAAATTGATTACTGGTCTATAAAAAGATCAATATGAGGCACAAAAAGCAAAATCCGTTTAATCGATTTTTTTAAAAATTGATAAAACGTTCTTCTCTTCAAATAAATCACTTCAGTGCCTGTCACATCTAAATAGTCACTAATCTACCAAACAGTCCAAATTAAAGTGGCCTTAAACAAATTCATTGAGGATTACACTTGCAAATTTCCAATTCACTTCCCACTCCGAGACTTGCACATAAACAAAAAGAAAAAAAAAAAAATGAAAAAGAAAACCCTAGCTAGGACGCACACAAAATACAGTCTTATTCACGGGCAGTGACTTGACAACTCAACAAACAAGAACAACGTACACAAGCAAAGCAATTTTCCCCACATTGCATTAATAAATAAATCACACCCAAATTAATCTCACTCAACCTTAATTATATAATTCAAGCGCATTGGAAGCCAGCAGGCACCTTCTTCCCACAATAGTTCAAGAGGAGGCTGAGTTGATGGGAACGTTGAGGTTGATGCCGAGGATGTTGGCTTTGAGCGCAGTGCAGAGGCAGACGGCGGCCTCGAGGTTGGCGAGGTTTCCGAGCAGCAAGCAGCAAGGGACCTTGGGAGGCTTGCCGATTTTGAGGTTGATGAGGCCGAGGATGTTAGCGCACACGCCAGCTTGAGGGTATCGACCGGGCACTTGCTCGGCCCGGGCGTCGGGGGCTTGGGGCTCGGCCCGGGCTTCGGGGCTTCGGTGTTGGGCACGGGCACGTGCTCGTGCCACATGAGCTGGCGATGACGAAGAAGAGGAGGTTGAGGGTGAGGAAGAGAGCAAATGAGGAGGATGCTGCCATGACTCACTCTTCTTGCAAAGCTCTGGCGTAGTGAGTCATGGAGCGAGTTTGGTGAATGGGTGGGGCTTTTTATAGGGATTTGCAATTTTATTATTTTATTATTTTTATTTTTAGGGAATTATGGGGCAAGTTTTTTTATAATATGTAAAATGAGGGGATTATTGAGAGATGATGATCTAAGAAGATCAATCGGATTGGAGAAGACGATAGCTTAAAGCAGAAGAAACAAATCAAGGTGGAGTAGTCAAGTCGACTTATAAGAAGTATAAAGCGAATAATCCACAGACCAGTCAACTGGACAGATGTAGAGAAAAATTGGTTATACAGCTGTCGACTAATAATTATAAGTCGACTAATGAAAGAAGTCATAAACTAATCTGCATAATAAGTTGACTAATCAGCAATTCTGAAGCATGAGCAGTTTTCAATTCAGAGTTGGTGTAGGTTTTCTTTTCTGGAAGAGTATGAATAGTATTTCAGATTCTATTCAATAAAGTTTTGTCTCTAAAGATTGAAAGGTCTAGAATTTTTCTAGATTAATAGATCAACTCCTAATATAATTAATCAAGAAGATTAACTCTTAATATGATTGATCAAGATTCTTCAGCATACAACTGTCAAGATCATCTCATATTCTAGATATGAGTTGTATTGTAAAATTTTATAAATAAAGAGTGTAATCCAGCATTGTAATATATGGAGAAAATGTGGAGAACACCAAAGAAGTAAAAAAAAAAGCAAGTTGAAGATGTATAGAGAGAAGGTATACTAATATAATCTAGATCTAGATTCAAAGAAAAAGTGAATACTCTTGTGGGATCAAGTGAATGTTATCTTTTTATATCAAGTTTACTAATAAAAGCTCTCTCGTTGTGGATATAGGCCAAGTTCGAGCCAAACCACGTTAAATCCTCATGTTTGCTGTTACTCTTTTTGTCTAGATAATACTAATTTGCTTTACAACAATTTTTCCTCTACAAGTATTATCATTTTGCCAAGCTCCACAACATCGATCCTGGATTCAATAATTGGTATGAGAACTAAAGGTTGATGAAGGGTGATACGTCAAAGATAGAAAGTGCTATGATGAAGTTCGAAGTCGAGAAGTTTAATGGCAAAATAAATTTTAGTTTATGGCAAAAAAGGGTGAAGACGTTGCTGGTACAACAAGATCTTCACAAGACCTTACAGTAAAATTCAGTAAAACTTGCAGATACGTCAAACGAGAATTAAGAGGAGATTGATTTAAACGCGCAAGCACGATCTAACTATATCTCGCAGACAAGGTTATGTACAACATGTTGTATGAAGAAAAGGCTATGGGATTGTGATCGAGGTTAGAGATATTGTATATGACGAAAACCTCTCCAATAAGCTATATCTCAAGAAACAACTATATGGCTACGTATGAAAAAAAGGACAGCTGTGTTGGAGCATTTAAACTTCTTCAATAACGTCATCAGCGAGCTTCTAGCTGTTGATGTCAAGATCAATAAGGAGGATAAGCGTTGATACTTCTCAGTTCACTTCTACAGTCATATGATCATATCATCACCACCATACTCTACGGAAAGGAAAGTCTCATCTTAGAGGAGTTCACGTCAACTATCTTATCTAATGAGATCTCAGGAAAAAAAAGTCAAACCAAGAGGAGTGGAAGGATCAGCTTTGGCGGTCACAAGAAGGAAAGGAAAGAGAAAGGAGAAGGAAAGAAATGTTCGGGCTCATCGAAAGCGTGTCACATTTATCACAGAGTGAAAGAATGATTGCAAGCATCAATAAGAGTGGCTGAAGAAGAACGGGTAAGCTGCGAAGGCAGACATATCAAGTGATGTATCAGACATCGAAGTATTAATGGCTTCTTATTTGAAGATAACACTTCTCAAGGTGAAGACAACACTGTATATTTGATTAAGATAGTACGGTTCATGTATGTTCCTAGAAGGAGCTATTTAATAACTCCATAGTTGTAAAGGAGGAAGGGGCTGTCATAATGGTACATGGCTCAATTGTGAGGTCATCAGTACTGGCACAATCAAGGTTATAAAAAGAGATGAGACGGTACATTCTCTGGAGGCAGTCCGGTATGTCCCGAAGGCAAGGTATAATCTAATATCCATTAGGGTGCTCAACGAAGAAGGATGTTGGATTCAAGTGCAACAAGGCAATTGTCACAGTTAGCCAAAGGAACAAGGTAACCCGAGAAGGAGAGAAGTGTGAAGGTTTATACAAGCTGAAGGAAGAAACTCACTTCGAGGTGTAGCTTTAGGGATAAGCTTGGAAGGGAGTTCATCGTGAGGTAGAGCTTCAAGAAAGACTACAACAAGATGTGAACAGGTTCAAAGTGTTGCAGGAAGGTGAAATGGTGCATTCGAGCAAGCCCGAATGGCCCAAGTCATAACGAAAAATCATCCAAAGGCCTTGGAGAGAGGGTCAAGAATTAAAGGTTTCATGGTATGATTACAACCAAGGAAAGAATCAAGGTAATAATCCAAAATCTAAAGGTGTTTTGTTAAGGCTTGAAAAGCAAGTTAAGGTAGAGATTGTTAAGATTTTGCCTTGTTTACAAGAAGAGAAATGGTTCAAAAAAAATCCAACCTGATTGGAGAAGACGATGGCTTGAAGCAGAAAAACAGATCAAGGTGGATCAATCTAGTCGATTTATAAGATGTATAAGTCGACTAATTCACAGTCCAGTCGATTATACAATCGACTAAGCAGATACAAAGAAGGATTGGTTATACAATAGTCGACTAATAAGAATTATAAGTCAACTAATGGAAGATGTAGTCGACTAATCTGTATGATAAGTTGACTAAGCAGTCATTTTGAAGCATAAACAATTTCCAATTCAGAGTCGGTGCAGATTTATTTTCTAGAGGAGTACAAATAAGATTCAGATTCTATTCAATGAAGATTTGTTTTTAAAGATTGAATGGTTTAGAATTCTTCTAGATCATGGATATCAACACTGAATAGGATTGATCAAGATCCTTAAAGCATCCAATGGCCAAGATCATTTTATAGTCATAAATAAAGATTGTAACTCAACATATACTGTGTGAAGAAAAAGTGAAAAAGTGGAGAACACTAAGGAAGCCAAGAAAGAAACGAACAAAGTGAAGATGCATATAGAGAAGGTATACTCTTGTAATCTCGATCGAGATTTAAGGAGAAGGTGACTATTCTTGTTGGATCAAGAAGAGTGTTAATCTCTTTGTATCAAGATTATTAATAAAGTTCTCTCAATTTCTCTCCTCGTGAACGTAGGCAAAGTTTTGAACCTAACCACGTTAAATCCTCGTGTTTGCTATTATTCTTTTATTTATGTATTGCTACTTTACTTTACAGTTTTTCTTTTACAAGTATTATAATATTGTCAAGTTCACAACATCAATCCCGGGTTCAACAAATGCATGTGGAGAGCTTGGTGGATTTAGCTGGCAAAGGGAGGCGAGGACAACGGAGGGTTTTGGAGGGATGTGAAAGGTTCTTTCTTGCCTCTTTGAAAACAAAAATATCAAGTTCTCGTTGCTGTTGAGTGTTGCCCTTGTCTGGTAGTAAGCTAGTGAGATTGTGGCATGCATTAACATGTAGACTAGCTAGCTAAGTATAGTATTGGGAAGTGGGATTGGACAGGAGCCAATTTAAGTCCTTTGGAGCCACGTTTTCTGTATGTGCTTCATATGCATGACATATATATGATGTATTTTTCTTAATTAAATTATGGACATACAAGATTTTTGGAAGTGTACACTGTTTGCACAATGGTGTTTGGTTTTTTTTTTTAAATTATTTATTTATGGAAAATGCTAATTAAGCATTGGTGCATACATGTATCTTGTTCTCTAAATGAAGAAACAACGAAAGCTTCTAGTCTCTGCTAAGAAAGACTTTATAAGCAACATTTTTTTCCGCTAGTCAACCACGGCACAAAGGGCCAGTGTAATTCGAAATAATATGTCGGTAGGGGACTTCAAACTCAGGACCACACAGCAGGGAGCGAAGCTCTACGGCTCGGCATGGCCAGTGGGCCAAACAAACAGTTATGAGACCCAACTGTATACATTCCAAAAATCTTCTAGCCTCTACAAAAGCTTGTAGTCTTAATAGTCTCTACAAAAAGCTTCTAGTCACTATTTTCTGCTGTGGTTAGCCATACTGTGCTCTCCTGCAATCAATCAGTTGAATACAAATTCCATGGCCATTTGGCAATAGTTTGGACATCACTCTCATATTTGGATCTTCTGTCTCTTTGCATTGGATGGGCTATTGCGTTGATTTTTACCATTTACTATCACATTGGGAGGTTAAATTCAATGTAGTCTCAGTGAGATCATTTTTTTTTATTGTAAATTAACACTCATTTCTTAAATTTAGACTTAAAAATCTTGATAAATCTCTCTGTTAAAAAAGCGCTTATTTCAAAGACAGGTTAAATATAATCAAGCAAGGAATATAATCAAGCAAGGAAACTAAGTTAAAGTATTAATAGACTTTGTCTGCCCAGATGTGATATTAGGCATGTGAGATTCCCATGAAATAGGTTGGTAACTGAGAGAACTTCTGAGCAAAGGCCTTCTATATTCAGGAAGAGATTGAGACCTTTTAAATGGTTGAATTATTGCGTGAGAAATTCCTTATAAGAAGTACTAGCTAAAATGTATGTGAGGAATAAGACTGGCTATGCAATATTCCTGTTTTTCTAGGAAGGTGAATGAATCCAACAAGTAAAACAAGAAAAAATCTACAAGTTTTTGTACTCGAGAGAGAAACATATTAGTTGGAATATTCATTTATTCAAGTCTGTTTGGCTGATTATGAAAACCCCACAGTATATATTCCCTTGCACCCTCTGAGTTTCTCGGGTTCATTGTTAGAAGGGTAAATTACAGAAAGAACTTTTATACTATTGACTATGTAGTACTAATACCTTCAAAGTAGATTATTAGCCTGTACACTCTCTAAGTTAACATTGTTTAATTTTTTTTTAACCATTTTGCCCTTCTCTTTCTTGTCTTTCTTATCCCCATCTTCTTCCTGAAATCACCAGGGGGGGGGGGGGGGTGTAGGTTGATAATGCAAATCTAGAAACTAAATACGGAAGCTAAAAACTATTTTGCAATCACACTTAATACAACCAACAAGTGTAGCCGAATTCCCCGTGAAGGGCTCTGGACTAACTCCTCTTGATTCCCCTAGATAAGGGTTGAGGTGCTATATGAAGCTCTTGTGGTTAAGTACAAGTGAGGCACACAAACACAACCAAGCATATAATATGAATAGGCAAAATGAATAATGCAAGGCACAACACAAGCAAATATGATATGATGCTAAGAATGACGCTTTGCACAAATGTAAAGAGAGAGAGAGTTAGAGAGACAATGGATCAAACGCAAACACAAAGATATGTTTCGAGGTTCGAGCCCCTAGCTCTACGTCCCCGCCTTCACCGAGAAGGATTTTCAATCCACTAACTTGTCCACTGAGGACTCCCACCGAGGGAACCTCCACCGAGGAGGATTTGTACAACAAGGGAGTACCGAACTCCTCTCTCAAACACCGCCTCACAACTGAGGGGTAGGCCCGTAGCCAAACAACAACCAATCAACCTCACACTTGAGGGATACAAACTAACTCCAACTCCACCTCACCAAGAGGGAGTAAACCACAATCTCAACCTCTACCAAAGAGGGAGCAAACACTAACCCAATACAACAACCTCAACCTCTACCAAAGAGGGAGGAACACAAGAAATCAAGGGTTTACAATTTGGTGGTATCTTTTCAACCAAAAACTACTTTCCTTTTTTCACTAAACAAGATCCTAACAGAAGAGGATAGAAGATAAGTTCAAGTGTGGAAAACAAGTGTTTTGATCAAAGAAAATCTCTTGAGAAAAACCAAATGAATATAGAATTTTAGATGAAGAAACAATTCTCAAAAACCAATTTTCTTTGAAATAAACAAACACTTTAAAACAAACAAATGAATCTTTTGAGCACAAAAACTATTTTGAAAACTTGTTTAAATACTAGAGAAACACTGAAATTTTTCTTTTCAAAAGTCTTGTCAAAATCCCAAAGAGATGGGGTATTTATAGCCCAAACAGAAAACTAGCCGTTAGGCTGATCTGACAGCCTGACAGGCTGGCGGTCGACCGGCCGGTCGACCGCCAACGGTCATAAATATGACCGTTGGGCAATCCCGGTCGACCGCCCAGATACAGAGAGCAAAGCTCTCTGTCCGGTCGACCGCCCGGTCGACCGGCCCATGTGTCTGCCAGACGTGCACAAGGTTGTGCACGTCGGTTGACCGCCAGGTAGACCGGCCCTTGGTTCGGTCGACCATGCGGTCGACCGACCTGGCCTGTCAGCCACTGTCCTAGGTCAGAAAAACATGTTAAAAAATATTCTAATAAATCTTGTAAATCTTGTAAAAATCCCCAAAAATAGTTTTATCATTTTGCATTTATATATAAACATGTGATAAATATTTCAACTCAAATATCAAGCAATTTGAACTATTTTTGTGTCTTATTTTTACCAAAAAACAAAACTTGTATTTTATCAAACTTTGATTTTTCAATAGGAAATCTGATTTTTCTTAAAACTCATAGAAATACAAAAACATGATATTTAAACACATTGAAGCATGTTGCATATGGACATAAGTTCAATATACATTAAACATATATATATCATAGTTTTTCTCTTTAAATCCAAAAATATGTTTTGTTAAAAATACCAAAACATAAAACTACATGAATAGGTATGTCAAACTAAGTTTGTATGTCATGTAAGCATGTATGTATATAGAGCACATCTAATATACATAAAAATAAAGTAAACTTGTTTTGATCAACTATTCATGAAAACAATATCGGTTAAACTAAAAACCGAAAACCAATATCCAAACATAAAACTTGTGTGTGTTGTGCACCTGAGCATATCAACTATTCTTATCTTTACAAATGGATCTAAATTACACTCTAAACTAAACTAGGGTACCTAAGTCTTCTTGACGATCTTCATCTTCAAGTCGACTCGACCTCAAACGTGATCCACCGAGTGCAAAGGTATGATCTTGATGCTCAGGCACTGGAATCACCAAGTGAAGGCTTCCAAACTCCTCTTTTTGAAGCAATCACCAACTAATATCTTGTTACATGATCTGAAACTAAAATCACAAGGTTATTAGTAAACATAACTACATGAGTTAATCATCATCAAAACTAAGAGAGGAAGACCTCCGGGCCAACAATCTCCCCCTTTTTGATGATGACAAAATTCATGGAGTTATATATGCATGGATTAAAGTTAAGCGTCAAAGAACCTCCCCCTTAACTCATGCATAAACAAATAAACATAAATATGCAATGAATTATGAAACATGAAACATGCATAGATATGCATAAACAATAAAATGACTCTAGATACCAATGAAATTTTCAAAAAAGAAACATGCTCTAAATATCAATTAAACTTAATATATGCAAAACATTAAATATGCATATAAAACTCACAACTAATTCTCCCCCCTTTGTGTCAATCATCAATAAAGGGGTAAAAACCAAAACAATAAATTTTTTATTTTGTTCGAAACAAAAAATCAACAAAACAATGTTCTCCCCCCTTTTTGTCTAAAACAAAAACAAAGTCAATAAGGGGTGACATTAAACATGATACCAATTAAAAATATGTCAATGAAGTGCCTCTTGATACCAATGAAAAAATGAAAACAACATCTTGATACCAATTGAAAAAATTGTTCATTTAAAAATATGATATCAATTGAATTATTATTTTCTATCATAAAGTAAGGGAACAAAATACAATTGAAAAACTAAAATATGAGTTTTTCTCCCCCTTTATGAAAAACCAACTAAAAACATGTATAAGCTTGTTTAATGATACCAATTAAAACTAATCAATTGAAACAAAATTGAAACTAAAGCTTAGCATAAACACAAACATATATATGTGTGTGGTGTGTGTGTGTGTGTGTGTGTGTGTGTGTGTGTGTGTGTGTGTGTGTGTGAAAAATAGATACCAATTGAAATTGATATTCTTTGAAAAACAAGCATACATATACGAAAATATATCAGTATACAATAAAAGTCAAAATTGATACCAATTGAAAGAATCCAATGATACCAATTGAAACAACAATAATATCAAAGTATATCTCATATTTCCTAACCTCCCAATCATGTTCAAGTTAAAATGATTTTCACTATAAAGCATACATGAGCATGATCTCCCATCCAACCACCCATGGAAGGTAGGGGTTTTCAAAAATGGATTTGAAAATATTGTATGTTTGAAAACTCTACCATGTGAAGAATACGAACTAGTTAAAAGAAAATTTTGTAAACTAGTACGAAATCCTTCAAGTAAGGAATAAAATAAAAATATTTTTCATGAAACACATGTAAATCACATGGCACTAAGACACTAGAAATCTATAAAGCTCATATCATACTCATGAAAATACAATCATGAGAAACATTTAAATGTAGTGAGTGAATAAGTGTAATGTGAAAGATATAATCATGAAAATTGACAATTAAGCTCAAAATTCCTTAAAACATGAAAATATGAAAATCATCAAAACTATTTAATCTTCAAGGTATATGTATGTCTTATACAAACTAAAGTATACATACATCTCCAAACACAATGAGTCCACAAAGATATATGCATGAAGGCACGTGGCTCAAAAGGTTATACATGTATATCTAATAGTTTGGACAAGATTGACATATACATGAAGTTTAACATAGAAACATAAAAAACATGAATAACTAAATTTTCATTAAAACAATTTTATTTCAAGGTATATGTATGATTTGTCAACATAAGAAGTATACATACATATCCCTAAATACAATTGAGTCCATATATATAGATTTGCATGAAAAGCAAATGACTCAAGGGGTATACATGTATATCTTAGAGTTTGGCAAAATAAACATATACATGAAATGAAAACACATAAACATAAAACAAATCAAAAATAGGAATACAAGTTTAAAATGCATGAATCATCAAAACTACACTATACTAACACATCTAATGGGAACAAATAAGCATTCAAGCCCAAACATATATAGATTTATTTGTGACCCACTCTATGTACAAGTATATACCAAGTTTTAATGAAAACTAACATCTAAACAAGTAATCAACGCATGAAGCATAAAAAAAGACAAAAATCAATCATGATAAACATAAACATGATTATTATGAAAATTCACATGTTATTAAACCTATGATAAACATGATAGCTAAACAATGGTGAGAACACAAAATAATAGTCCATTTTAAACATGGGTGTCTCAAATGCTATACATGCATGTCAAGGATCTAATAAACATGGCATTAACATAATAATCTATAAACATCAAAACATGCTATAAACAATGAACATGAAAAGCATGCATAAATAAACAAGGAGTAAGAGACCGTTACCAAAACCTATAAGGCAACTTCTCTATGTCTCCAAAACACGGTGGTCCTCCCACCAAACATCCCTTAAAAGTGAAGCATCCAATGATTTCCATGAAGCTCGGAACGCATCCACTCCAAGGTACCTCAACTCTCACGTCATGCGAGAGCCCATTCCTATATCATAAACAAGAGGGGTGGTCTTTGGTACCCATATCTTATTGGGTCCATGGGGGTTAGTACCTTCTCTAACCCAAACAAATTTATTTGCTAAATTTGAAACATATATTCTATCAAAGCAAAATTTAGCAAGGTGGCCCTTACGTCCACAATGTGTACAAGTGTACACATGAGTATACAAAGTGTGATGGTGTCCGTGAGGAGCATGTGTATGCCGTGTATGGTGTGCATGAATAGATGTAACTTGTTTCTTTCGAAACAAAGTTTCCAAACGTGTATGGTTTAAAACACAATGGCTCAAAGTGGAGCCCAAACAATCAACACTCTTCTTAAGTAAGGATATATCATGTTCAATTAAAGAAGAAGTATGGCATGCAATAGGTGTTCTAGGTGAAGCATGGCAAACATGAGAAACAATATCATTTTTCAAAGATTTATTTTTATTTAAATAGATTTCTAATTCTTTTGAAATAAAGTCAATTTCTCTTTTCAAAATATTGTTATCTTTAAAAGTAGTATCTACTTTTGAAGATAAAACCTCATTATTTTTCAAAACATTATCACAATCATTTTTATTTTTCAAAAAATTATTTTCTTTTAGTGCAAGATCAAGTTGAGATCTCAATGAATCCCTATCATTAGAAATCTCCTCTTTCTCTTGCAAAATCATGTTAAGTTTAGAAGACAAATTCTCTTTTTCTTTATTTAAAACACAAGTCTTCTTTTTCAACAAATTATATTTTTCTATTAATTTTTCGCAAACAATAGATAGTTCTTCATTTAAAGCATGGGCATCAATATTCTCATCACATGAAGAACTAGCATCAAAACTATCTAGTTGAGTTTCTGATTGTACCTCGAGGGAGTCATTCCCTTGGACCATGTGGCATTGAGACTCGGATTCTCCACTAGACTCCTCTTCTTGTTGGATAGGCAATTGAAGCTTGGAGGTGGTTGTGGTTGTCAACATGTTCCACATTGCAAATGCGGAATCAAAGTTAGAAACAAGCATAAGATGTTCTTTTGAAAGCGTGCTTCTAATGGCCTCAAGGGCTTGTGCATTGGCCCCTATATGCTTGCTATCATTAAGGTAGGATTTCTTGGTAATGGCAAGGTGAACCTTATATCCTAGGGTTTGTAGGTAAATGGACATCCTAGTCTTCCAAACAACAATGTTGAAAGGGTCAAACATAGGTGGGGTTATGAAGTCCATGGATGTAAACTATATGTGTGCAAACAAGCAAAATGCAAATGTAGATTAGTTAAATAAGGATCTCACTCCTAGGATGTTAAGCCTAAGTATCAGGAGCGTAGGCTCTGATACCAATTGAAATCACCTAGAGGTGGGTGAATAGGTGATAATGTTAATCTAGAAACTAAATGCGGAAGCTAAAACTATTTTGCAATCACACTTAATACAACCAACAAGTGTAGCCGAATTCCCCGTGAAGGCTCTGGACTAACTCCTCTTGATTTCCCTAGATAAGAGTTGAGGTGCTATATGAAGCTCTTGTGGTTAAGTACAAGTGAGGCACACAAACACAACCAAGCATATAATATGAATAGGCAAAATGAATAATGCAAGGACAACACAAGCAAATATGATATGATGCTAAGAATGATACTTTGCACAAATGTAAAGAGAGAGAGAGTTAGAGAGACAATGGATCAAACGCAAACACAAAGATATGTTTCAAGGTTCGAGCCCCTAGCTCTACGTCCCCGTCTTCGCCGAGAAGGATTTTCAATCCACTAACTTGTCCACAGAGGACTCCCACCGAGGGAACCTCCACCGAGGAGGATTTGTACAACAAGGGAGTACTGAACTCCTCTCTCAAACACCGCCTCACAACGAGGGGTAGGCCCGTAGCCAAACAACAACCAATCAACCTCACACTTGAGGGATACAAACCAACTCCAACTCCACCTCACCAAGAGGGAGTAAACCACAATCTCAACCTCTACCAAAGAGGGAGCAAACACTAACCCAATACAACACCTTAACCTCTACCAAAGAGCAAGGGTTTACAATTTGGTGGTATCTTTCAACAATAAACCACTTTCCTTTTTCCACTAAACAAGATCCTAATAGAATAGGATAGAAGATAAGCTCAAGTGTGGAAAACAAGTGTTTTGATCAAAGAAAATCTCTTGGGAAAAATACCAAATGAATATAGAATTTTAGATCAAGAAACAATTCCCAAAACCTATTTTCTTTGAAATAAAAAAAATACTTTAAAACAAACAAATGAATCTTTGAGCACAAAAACTATTCTGAAAACTTGTTTAAACACTAGAGAAACACTGAAAATTTTCTTTTCAAAAGTCTTGTCAAAATCCCCATAGAGATGGGGTATTTATAGACCAAACAGAAAACTAGCCGTTAGGCTGATCTGGCAGCCTGACAGGCTGGCGGTCGACCGGCCGGTCGACCGCCAACTGTCATAAATATGACTGTTGGGCAATCCCGATCGACCGCCCAGATACTGCTCTCTGTCCGGTCGACCGCCCGGTCGACCGGCCCATGTGTCTGCCAGACGTGCACAAGGTTGTGCACGTCGGTTGAGCGCCGGGTCGACCGGCCCTTGGTTCGGTCTACCGTGCGGTCGACCGATCTGGCCTGTCAGCCACTGTCCTGGGTCAGAAAAACATGTTAAAAAATATTCTAATAAATCTTGTAAATCTTATAAAAATTCCCAAAAATAGTTTTATCATTTTGCATTGATATATAAACATGTGATAAATATTTTAACTCAAATATCAAGCAATTTGAACTATTTTTGTGTCTTATTTTTACCAAAAACAAAAACTTGTATTTTATCAAACTTGGATTTTTCAATAGGAAATCTGATTTTTCCTAAAACTCATAGAAATACAAAACATGATATTTAAACACATTGAAGCATGTTGCATATGGACATAAGTCCAATATAGATGAAACATATATATATATATATATATATATATATATATATATAATATATATATATATATATATATATATATATATATATTATATATATATATATATATATATATATATATATATATATCATAGTTTTTGTCTTTAAATCCAAAAATATGTTTTGTTAAAATACCAAAACATAAAACTACATGAATAGGTATGTCAAACTAAGTTTGTATGTCATGTAAGCATGTATGTATATAGAGCACATCTAATATACATAAAAATAAAGTAAACTTGTTTTGATCAACTATTCATGAAAACAATATCGGTTAAACTAAAAACCGAAAAACCAATATCCAAACATAAAACTTGTGTGTGTTGTGCACTTGAGCATATCAACTATTCTTATCTTTACAAATGGATCTAAAACACACTCTAAACTAAACTAGGGTACCTAAGTTTTCTTGACGATCTTCATCTTCAAGCCGACTCGACCCCAAACGTGATCCACCGAGTGCAAGGTATGATCTTGATGCTCGGGCACTGGAATCACCAAGCGAAGGCTTCCAAACTCCTCTTTTTGAAGCAATCACCAACTAATATCTTGTTACATGATCTGAAACTAAAATCACAAGATTATTAGTAAACATAACTACATGAGTTAATCATCATCAAAACTAGAGAGGAAGGCCTCCGGGCCAACAATCTTCCCCTTTTTGATGATGACAAAAACTCATGGAGTTATATATGCATGGATTAAAGTTAAGCTTCAAAGAAGCTCCCCCTAACTCATGCATAAACAAATAAACATAAATATGCAATGAATTATGAAACATGAAACATGCATAGATATGCATAAACAATAAAATGACTCTAGATACCAATGAAATTTCAGAAAACAAAATATTCTCTAGATATCAATTAAACTTAATATATGCAAAACATTAAATATGCATATAAAACTCACAACTAATTCTCCCCTTTTTGTCAATCATCAATAAAGGGGTAAAAATCAAAACAATAAATTTTTTATTTTGTTCGAAACAAAAAATCAACAAAACAATGTTCTCCCCCTTTTTGTCTAAAACAAAAACAAAGTCAATAAGGGGTGACATTAAACATGATACCAATTAAAAAATATGTCAATGAAGTGCCTCTTGATACCAATAAAGAAAATGAAAACAACATCTTGATACTTGAAATAATTGTTCATTTTAAATATATGATATCAATTGAAATTATTATTTTCTATCATAAAGTAAGGGAACAAAATACCAATTGAAAAACTAAAATATGAGTTTTCTCCTCCTTTATGAAAAACCAACTAAAAACATGCATAAGCTTGTTTAATGATACCAATTGAAAACTAATCAATTGAAACAAAATTAAAACTCAAGCTTAGCATAAACACAAATATATATATATATATATATATATATATATATATATATTATATATATATATATATATATATATATATATATATATATATGTATGTATGTATGAAAAATAGATACCAATTGAAATTGATATTCTTTGAAAACAAGCATACATATACGAAAATATATGAGTACACAATAAAAGTCAAAATTGATACCAATTGAAAGAATCCAATGAAACCAATTGAAACAATAATAATATCAAAGTATATCTCATATTTCCTAACCTCCCAATCATGTTCAAGTTTAAAATGATTTTCACTATAAAGCATACATGAGCATGATCTCCCATCCAACCACCCATGGAAGGTAGGGGTTTTCAAAAATGAATTTGAAAACATTGTATGTTTGAAAACTCTACCATGTAAGAATACGAACTAGTTAAAAGAAAAATTTGTAAACTAGTACAAAATCCTTCAAGTAAGGAATAAAACAAAAATATTTTTCATGAAACACATGTAAATCACATGGCACTAAGACACTCAAAATCTATAAAGCTCATATCATACTCACAAAAATACAATCATGAGAAACATTTAAATGAAGTGAGTGCACAAGTGTAATGTGAAACATATAATCATGAAAATTGACAATTAATCTCAAAATTCCTTAAAACATGAAAACATGAAAATCATCAAAACTATTTAATCTTCAAGGTATATGTATGCCTTATACAAACTAAAGTATACATACATATCCAAACACAATGAGTCCACAAAGATATATGCATGAAGGCACGTGGCTCAAAAGGTCATACATATCCAATTGAGTATCTTACGGTACGGCCTAGTTCAACGCTAGGAAACTGAGGCCGTGGTCCCGGGTATGTACGGGACCCGCCTAAAACATAGAAAATGTCTCCAACCAATCAGTATCAATAACTTAGGATCCTGATTGACACGTGTAGTAGGCGTAGTATGGGATGCATCTATTACATGTGACAATTGATATTCACTGACATATTAAATGATAATGAACTATTTATAGTATATTGTGACTGACCATAATTACCTGACAGTATATGTATATAATTATGATAGACATATGATTGTACTCATAATCGGATTGTATACCAGATTAGTGACATATGCTAGGTTACACATCTTGACATTTGCTGATTCTTTTTATCATGATACTAGTTATATATTGTTCATACCTTTGTTCTTGATATTGAGTATACTGTTATCTTTTATTTTCATTTATCATATTGTTATTGATTACACTATTTTTATGCGCGAGCACCTTTCCTTTTACACACACACTCATTAGGTCGCTTCTGACCACCCTGGATTCGCACGTCTAGGGTATTAGACATCTTCTTATATTATTCAGGTGTTCGTGTGATCGTACGCTTCGCGAGGAGATTCGAATTTCTTTCTTTTGATTCTAATATTCTTGCCTCTATTATTCCTATTTCTATACTTTTCTTGATTTCATGTATATCGGATTCAGTCTTTATTCCAGTCCTTTTATATGATATCATGCGTGGGTGCTTATATATAATATTGCAGTGATCGCTGATATATTATGGTTTAAATTTATAACTTGTTCAGGTCACTTTAGACTTAGCGTGTATGTGTATGGTATTTTCTTCGCGTATATGCGTCGCCGACTCTCGTCGCGACTTCAATTTCACGTATTTTTGAAAGTGGGACATGGCATATATATATATATATATATATATATATATATATATATATATATATATATATATATATATATATATATATATATATATATATATATATATATATATATATATATATATATATATATATATATATAGGGAGCTGATCCTCTAAGAACGGTTCTCACGGATTTCTGTGAGAACTTTCACGTGGGTCATCGGATCTGATAGATCAAATCAAATAAAAACTAGATCTCTATCAGATCCGACGGCCCACGTGAAAGTTCTCACGTGAATTCGTGAGAACCGTTCTTAGGGGATCAACACACTATATATATATATATATATGTATATATATATATATATATATATATATATATGTATATATATATATATATGTATATATGTATATATATATATATATATATATATATATATATATATTATATATATATATGTATATATGTATATATATATTATATATATATATATATATGTATATATGTATATATATATGTATATATGTATATATATATATATATGTATATATGTATATATATATGTACATATATACACACATCTACATACACACGTATGTGTGTGTGTATTAATGTGCATATATACACACACATTTATATACGTGCCTGCGCGCGCGCGCCCCACACACACACACACACATATGTATGTATAGATATATATGTATATATGTGTGTGTGTGTGTATATATATATATGTATGTATGTATATAGACTTGTGTCCTTCTAAAAGGATTTGAGACTGAATCCTTCCCACTTAACACTAACATTCATCATTTGAATATAAGAACCAGTCTGTTGAAGTTAATCTACATTATTTCAAGTATCTATAAACCAAAAATCAAGTGTTTTGAATTCTTTTCGCCCATGCATCAAGTTGGAGAAAAATGGACAGCCTAAATAGTGAGTTGGTTAGCTTAACGGTATAGAATATTTGAAATCTAACAAAAATTGATTTGTAGGTTTCTTAAATATTTAGATCACAACATGTAATGACCCACTCTCACAGATACGAAAATGTAATGGTGACGTAGGGCAGAAATACCCTCATGTACATATGCTAAGCCTTAGTACAGAAAATAAACACAATATACACAATAATTTCAGCATTAAATAAGTATAAAAATACTTGCAAAAGGGGTCAGTAATCATTATAGATATAGAAACCAGGATATATGAAGAAATAAAGATAAAATAATAAAGATACGTGTGCATAATAAAGCGTCGAGTCTCTTACTAAAATCTCGTGGAGTCACAGGTACCACAAAGTCCCGGATCTCCAACCTGGGCACGCAAACTCAGGATCATCAGAGAGCGACCTAGTGAGTGATAAATTGAAGAAAGCATTAATATATACTATAGTACTATAATCACAATAATATATAATACATGTCAATGTAACAATGATATAATATAAATATTCTAACAATCGATATATCAATATTATAAGTATTTAACAAGTTATAATAGTGTTACCTCTTAATACTATATAATACATGATTATAAACCATAATGATGTCAATTGGGAAAAGTTCTATATGTATCAACTAACTTTATATGATTATACCATTAACATATTATTATTGTTATGAATATGAGTAATAAGGTTTAGTATTAGTTATATACTGATAATATCAATGGTTTTATTAGCATGTATCAAGTCTTAGTTATTTAACATATAATACTTAAGTGAATAATAATAGTAACCTGACGGTATCAGTAAGAAACAATAATACTCATGTTATAGTGTCTTGAGTGTACAGAAATAGTATGTCTACTAAGAATATATGCAACAGAGAATACATAGAATGCAGATTATACTTGTACATGAATACTATGTCTCTATATGAAGTGCAAGATATACATGTGATATGGTGATGGATAAAATATCAAGTATAACTGAATAATAATACACGTGTAACCAGTAAGGCATGTTATTTATACAATAATAGCAATCTGTATCGTTTGATATTTTAATCAATCTCTTCAGTATCCCATATCAATGATAGTTCATACCAGAGCCCCCACTCCGACCGAACCATTATCCGAACAAGAGAGTGACCAAATAATAAGCATTCCTGATGTCACTATTGTTTATTTATTTTATTATGTTAATTGAAATCCTAATGGTTAAGGAGATCTAATCAGGTAGGTGTATCCCGTACATATCCGAGATCACGGTCTTACCAAGACTCCCTGACTACTGAGACCAGGGCCAACCTACTAGGGCAAAATAAGTAATGGAAAATGGGAAGGTAGTCAGCACTACCATGTCCTCTACAGTGGGACTAATATAGATTCAGACATCCACCCGATAAGATCTAGTCAACCATCAAGCCTTCTCCATCTTCATATTATATTTATTATATTTAAACTATACGTATTTTAGGAACATGAGCAGTGCATGGTACACGTAACATAATAAGAGGACATGAGCTTTCTTGATAGCATAAAATAAGATAAAAGGAAACAACAGATGTGAGATTGTAGAGGTGGCCCCCATGGTTTTGATCCACATGATACTTAATTTCACACATCGCGTATCAACAACACTCATGTCTAGTAACAAGAGTATCAATATTATTAATGGGAGACAGCCATGTAACGAAAATACAAGAATATTCATGTAGCAATAATCCATGTAATATAAGCAGTGATCCATGTAACAGAAATACAGATACAATTAATATACGTATACCGGTGAATCTATGTAACAATAATATATGAACATGATATAACTGTATACAGAGTATACATGTAGCAATAATACATATATATGAAATCTGTTGGCCCAAAAGGTTACACTCTCCAATTGTTTTGTGTTTTGATGATGACAAACCAAATATGAGCTATTTGGTACTAACAAATTTGTTAAGATAAGTTTCAGGTTTGTACCATGTTTAGAGACCATTCGCTTAGCTATTGCAAGAACTTCTAAGTTCCACAAAGCAAGGAAGGCAAATTGCACATCAAGGAAGGATCATAGAAGAGAAGGCACTAGCAAGGCATTGGATGGCTCAAAGACTTGAAGATAGCTCAAGAAGTCTTCATGTAATTTGTTTTTCAGTTTATAGTTTGTTAAAGAATAGTGGATAGGTTTGAAGCTCTATCACACACGTTTTTGTGCACATGCTTATTCCAAAATAATTTCTTATAAATTATACAAAAATATTTTGCATACAAGATTTTGCCTACAGATATATGTTTGTATTTTATACTAATCCCTGTTCAAAAGTATTTTTGATAAAATCAAAATCCTGTTTTATTTCTTTTTAAATTTGGCTTTTTGACCTGATCCGGTCGACCGGGTCGGTCGACCGAGCCTATGTCAGTCTGGTCCGGTCGACCGGACCAGTCGACCGAAGTCCTGGCAGATGCACGTATCCGTGTGCACGTCTGTCGGTCGACCGGGGCGGTCGACCGGACTATTTATTTTTTGTCACAGTTTGTATCAGTCGACTGGTCGGTCGACTGATAGCCTGTAACGGTCAAATTTTTATACTACCGGTCGACCGGCCCGGTCGACCGATCCGACCGTTTGAACAGTAACGGGCAGATTTTTAAGGGCTGTTTATTTTTGTCTTTTGTGTTTAAAAATTCGTTTAAGGATATATTTTGATCTAATTACCTCCTAAACATCAGTAAATATGTTTTATTCCTTAACCCTAGCCCTCTCCTATAAATAGGGGTGTTTGGGGAGAGATTGGTTACAACAACAATCTTTGCAAAAATTCAAAAGTTTAAGGCTTTCAAAGTTCTTGGTTTTTGTGCTAAATTCTCTCAATTTTCTGAAGGGTTTTCAAAAGTTTTTCTCAGATTTCATTTCTTTTCCTTACACAAAAAGAGCTTCAATTTTACTCATTATTCTCTAAGGACCTTTTGTAAGGGAAGAGATTTTTGAAAGAGAGAGTTTGTGGTCTTTTGACTACCAAGGAAATCACTTGTTCTTGAGATTGTAGGAGTTGGGTACTCCATTGTAATTGTTCTTTGTGATAGTGGAAGTAGCTAGAATCCTTCTGGGGAAGGCGGGGAGTAGAGCTGGGTGCTCGAACCTCGATAACATATCCTTGTGTTTGCGATTGGTTTACATTCTTGCAATTCTTACTCTATTTTGCTTGCACTTATTACTTGCTCATCATATTCATTGTCATACTTACTTGCTTGCATTCATCTTGTGATTGTTGTAGCTTTAAATTTTTAATTTGCCCTTGATTAGCATTGTCACCTATTCACCCCCCCTCTAGGTGACTTTTCAATGGTATCAGAGCTTGGACTCTAGGTTTGGCTTAACATCCATAGAGAGATCCTTAAAATATTGCTAATCAACATTTCCATTCATACATTCATACACTAGTAAACATGGCCGACAACATTAAAACTCACCTAAATTTGATGGACTCAACTTCCCTATTTGGAAGGTTAGGATGACTATCTTTTTGCAATCACTAGGTAGTTTAGTGGCTAAGTCTTTGACCAAACCCTATGTAGCACCCAATGAAGATGAGAGCACTTGGACCGACTTCAACTTTAGAGAATATGAGGCTAACTCAAAAGCCCAAAACTCCCTTTTAACCGCCTTGAATGAGGATGACCTTACACGGGTAATTCATTGCCAATCCGCCTATGAGATATGGCAACACTTATTGGTCACACATGAAGGGACTTCACAAGTCAAGAGAGCTAAGATAGATCTCTTGAGGTCTCAATATGAATCTTTCAAAATGCTTGATGAAGAATCCATTGATTGTATGATTACTCGTTTCACTAAAATTACAAATGGTCTTTCTTCATTAGGTGACGTCATCTTCAATGATCAAAAGGTGCGCAAAGTGATACGGGCTCTTCCACCATCTTGGGAGATCAAGGCCACCACCTTAAAGGAGTTGAACGACAAGGACGAGATGGACATCATTAGTCTCATTGGGAACCTAAAGACCCATGAGATGGAGAAGAAAGCAAGAGATGAGGCAACTACTTCAAAGAAGAAATCCATTGCCTTTAAGACTTCATCCACCAATGATGACGATGATGAAGACGAAGAAGAAGATGAGGAGCTAACCCTACTTGTGCGGAATGTCAAGAGGTTGTACCGAAAGAACAAGTTCAACTTCCGGAGAAGATTCGAAGGTAAAGAGGAGCGGAAGATCATATGCTACAATTGCCGCAAACCCGGACATATCATGGCGGATTGTCCGGAGTTCAAGAAGAAAATGACTTCCTCCTTCAAGCCAAAGAAGCCGGAGGAAAAGAAAGCCTACAAAGCAACATGGGATTCGGAAAGCGAGTCCGAAGAGGAGGTGGATCAAGCTAATATGTGTTTCATGGCAAACACACCTAAGGTAACCCCTCAATCCCATGATGATGAAGATGATGAACTAAGTAAGGAAGTTCTAGTACATGCATTTGTAGAACTTTCTGAAACTTATGATAATAAGAAACTTGAATGCTTTAAAATTGCAAAAAGAAGTTGCTTTTCTTAAAAATCAACTTGCCATTGTTTCTAAAGAAAAAGATGACATTTCTTCTAATTTCATTTCCATGCAAAAAGAATTTTGTGCCTACAAGAGTGCTTGTTAGGCAAAATCTCCTATTATTGATGAAAAAGAAATCTCTTCTTTTAAATCCAAAATGAATGATTTTGAAAAGTGTTAAATGATTGTGCTTTTAATACCAAGAAACTTGAGAACATGTTTTCTAAGAAGCCCACTTCACATGCTAACACTTCACAAGCTAAGAATTCTCATGCTCACAATGCCCATGCTCACAAATCACACACTCATTATGCATTTAGATATGGTAGAGTATATAGATGCACATATTGTGGTAAACATGGACATTTAGCTAAGTTTTGTTATGATAAATTGCATAGTTCAAATAATCTTGTTTGGGTTAATGGCTCTAACCCTCATGGACCCAAGAAAATGTGGGTACCAAAATCAAGTCCTAAAATGTTTGATGTAGGTACACACCAAGGCTCCAAGACGTAGGGAGCGGTGGTACCTTGATAGTGGTTGTTCAAGACACATGACATGGGACATCAACAACTTCACAACCCTATCAAGGTACATGGAAGGTGGCTCCGTCACCTTCGGGGATGATTCCAAAGGCACCATCATCGGTATCGGTAATATTCAAATTGGTTCATCTCCTATTATAGAGAATGTTGTTTTAGTAGATGGTTTAAAACATAATTTGCTTAGCATTAGCCAACTTTGTGATCGTGGACTTAAAGTTGTCTTTGATGATTCCTCATGCAAGATTTTTGATGTTAAATCCGATGTTTGTATTCTTACCGGTTTTCGTGATAATAATGTTTATATTATTGACATGCTTAATTTAGATTATTCTACTAAATGCTTAAATGCTTTTGATGAAAATTCTTGGCTTTGGCATAGAAGATTAGGACATGCATCTTTTGACCATATCTCTAGGATTAATTCAAAGGAATTGGTGAAGGGTATACCTTTCTTGATTTTGAGAAAGACCTCATTTGTAGTGCGTGCCAACTTGGGAAACAAACCAAGTCTTCCTTTAAACCAATCAAGGATATCATGTCAACTAGGCCTTTAGAATTAATTCATATGGATCTTTTTGGACCAACTAAAACTAAAAGTTTAAATGGAAGTAGATTTGCATTTGTTTTGGTTGATGATTTCTCCCGTTTTACTTGGGTTTTCTTTTTGCAAATAAAGATCAAACTTTTTCTCATTTTAAGATTTTTCGAAAAAGAGTTGAAAAAGAAAAGGGTTTTCCGATTTTGAGAATAAGAAGTGATAGAGGTGGTGAGTTTATTAACCAACTCTTCATGACTTATTGTGATGAAAAGGGAATTAAGCATGAAACGTCTTGTCCTAGAACTCCACAACAAAATGGAGTTGTAGAAAGGAAAAATAGAACACTTCAAGAGATGGCTAGGACAATGATAAGTGAATATGACCTCCCTCAATATTTATGGGCCGAGGCCGTAAACACTTCATGCTATATATCGAATCGTATTTATTTGTGCAAAAATTCTTCAAAAACATCATTTGAAATGTATCATTCTACAAAACCAAATGTTACATATTTTAAAGTTTTTGGATGCAAGTGTTTTGTTTTAAATACTAAGGATAATTTGGGTAAATTTGATGCTAAGGCTTATGAGGCTATCTTTGTTGGATATTCCTCTACTAGCAAAGCATATAGAGTTTTCAATAGATCTACACTAACCATTGAAGAATCCATGCATGTTAAATTTGAAGAATCTAATGTGGTTGTTGAGAATGTTGTAGAGATTGAACCACTAGGTGAAGACATGGAGAGACTATCCTTGAAGGACTCACCCACTCAAGAAGAAAAGCTAGATCCTATTGATGAAGTTCAAGAGGATAAGGAGGAAAGCACTCAACCGCTTCCTAAAGCTTGGAGATACGCTACAAATCATCCTAAGGAGCTCATCTTGGGTGATGCATCTAAAGGAGTCACAACGCGCTCCAAACTCCATGACATATGTGGTAACTTTGCTTTTATTTCTCATTTTGAATCCAAAGGCATTCTCGAAGCCGAGACAGACCCATATTGGTTGCTTGCCATGCAAGAGGAACTCAATCAATTTGAGCGCAACCAAGTTTGGCACCTTGTTCCTAAGCCCCACGATAGACCAATAATTGGTACTAAGTGGATCTTTAGAAACAAGATGGATGAGTCCGGAAATGTCATTAGGAATAAAGTTAGGTTAGTGGCCCAAGGTTACACTCAAGTTGAGGGAATTGACTTTGAGGAGACCTTTGCACCCGTAGCACGGCTTGAAGCCATACGGATGACACTAGCTTTTGCATGTTTTAAAAATTTTAAACTTTTTCAAATGGATGTAAAAAGTGCATTTTTAAATGGTTTTATTAATGAAGAAGTTTATGTTGCTCAACCTCCCAGTTTTATTGATCATGTTCATCCCGATTTTGTTTTTAAACTTGATAAAGCTTTGTATGGATTGAAACAAGCTCCAAGAGCTTGGTATGAAAGGCTTTCTAGTTTTCTCATTTCAAATGATTTTATTAAAGGCAAAGTAGACACAACTCTTTTTACTAAGCATGTTGAGAATGATATTTTAATTGTGCAAATTTATGTTGATGATATAATTTTTGGATCTACTAATGAGCTTTTGTGCAAGGATTTTGAAAAGGTAATACAACTAGAGTTTGAAATGTCTTCCATGGGTGAGCTTAATTTCTTCCTTGGACTCCAAATCAAGCAATTGCAAGACGGAACCTTCATTAACCAAGCCAAGTACGCAAAGGAGCTAGTAAAGAAGTTTGGGCTTGAAGGATCAAAGGCTTGCAACACTCCAATGGCAACTACAACCAAGCTTGATAAGGACGAACAAGGTAAAAATGTTGATATTAAATTATATAGAAGCATGATAGGAAGTCTTTTATATTTGACGGCAAGTAGGCCGGATATCATGTTTAGTGTGTGTCTTTGTGCTAGATTTCAATCGTGTCCTAAAGAGTCTCATCTTATTGCGGTAAAACGCATTATTCGTTATATTAAGGGCACTATTGGAATGGGTCTTTGGTATCCGAAAACTATAGATTTTTCTATGACTAGTTATTCGGATGCCGACTATGCGGGTTGTAGAGTAGATAGAAAGAGTACTAGTGGGACATGTCAATTTCTTGGTAATTGTCTTGTTTCATGGTCCTCTAGGAAACAAAATTCCGTAGCTCTCTCAACCGCCGAGGCGGAGTATGTTGCCGCGGGGGCTTGTTGTGCACAAGTCCTTTGGATGAAACATACTCTCCTTGATTTTGATTTGCACTTTGATCATATAAAAATATTTGTGATAATACTAGTACTATACACATGACCAAAAATGCAAATCAACATAGTAAGACCAAGCACATTGAGATTAGATATCACTTTCTTAGAGATCATTTGAGAAAGGTGATATAGATATTGATTATGTTTCCACGGATTTACAACTAGCCGATATTTTCACTAAACCTCTTGATTTTGCTAGATTTTCGTTTATTTGTGGAGAACTTAATGTTTGTATTATTGAATAAACATGTTTTTCATAACCCTTTTTGATGTATGACAAAAAGGGGGAGAATAAGTTTACATGGACAAAAATAAGTTCATTTGGTCTTGGTTCCATATGAATTTATATTTTTGTTGTTTTGTTTTTATGAGTTTTTGTGTTTTAAATAAATTCTTGTGTTTTAGTTATTTTTGGTATTTTCGGTATCAAGAGAAATTTTTGTTTTAATTGGTTTCAATAATTGGTGCATCATTTCAATTATTAGTTTCTAGAGCATATTCTTGTGTTTTAAGTATAGCATAATTTGAGGGGGAGTCTTCTCCTACCCTATATTTTTGTTAATAGCCTATTTGTTTTGTCATCATCAAAAAGGGGGAGATTGTTGGCCCAAGAGGTTACACTCTCCAATTGTTTTGTGTTTTGATGATGACAAACCAAATATGAGCTATTTGGTACTAACAAATTTGTTAAGATAAGTTTCAGGTTTGTACCATGTTTAGAGACCATTCGCTTAGCTATTGCAAGAACTTCTAAATTCCACAAAGCAAGGAAGGCAAATTGCACATCAAGGAAGGATCATAGAAGAGAAGGCACTAGCAAGGCATTGGATGGCTCAAAGACTTGAAGATAGCTCAAGAAGTCTTCATGTAATTTGTTTTTCAGTTTATAGTTTGTTAAAGAATAGTGGATAGGTTTGAAGCTCTATCACACACGTTTTTGCGCACATGCTCATTCCAAATAATTTCTTATAAATTATACAAAAATATTTTGCATACAAGATTTTGCCTACAGATATATGTTTGTATTTTATACTAATCCCTGTTCAAAGTATTTTTGATAAAATCAAAATCCTCTTTTATTTCTTTTTAATTTGGCTTTTTGACCTGATCCGGTCGACCGGGTCGGTCGACCGAGCCTATGTCAGTCTGGTCCGGTCGACCGGACCAGTCGACCGAAGTCCTGGCAGATGCACGTATCCGTGTGCACGTCTATCGGTCGACCGGGGCGGTCGACCGGACTATTTATTTTTTGTCACAGTTTGTATCAGTCGACTGGGTCGGTTGACCGATAGCCTGTAACGGTCAAATTTTTATACTACCGGTCGACCGGCCCGGTCGACCGATCCGACCGTTTGAACAGTAACGGGCAGATTTTTAAGGGCTGTTTATTTTTGTCTTTTGTGTTTAAAAATTCGTTTAAGGATATATTTTGATCTAATTACCTCCTAAACATCAGTAAATATGTTTTATTCCTTAACCCTAGCCCTCTCCTATAAATAGGGGTGTTTGGGGAGAGATTGGTTACAACAACAATCTTTGCAAAAATTCAAAAGTTTAAGGCTTTCAAAGTTCTTGTTTTTGTGCTAAATTCTCTCAATTTTCTGAAGGGTTTTCAAAAGTTTTTCTCAGATTTCAATTTCTTTTCCTTACACAAAAAGAGCTTCAATTCTACTCATTATTCTCTAAGGACCTTTTGTAAGGGAAGAGATTTTTGAAAGAGAGAGTTTGTGGTCTTTTGACTACCAAGGAAATCACTTGTTCTTGAGATTGTAGGAGTTGGGTACTCCATTGTAATTGTTCTTTGTGATAGTGGAAGTAGCTAGAATCCTTCTGGGGAAGGCGGGGAGTAGAGCTGGGTGCTCGAACCTCGATAACATATCCTTGTGTTTGCGATTGGTTTACATTCTTGCAATTCTTACTCTATTTTGCTTGCACTTATTACTTGCTCATCATATTCATTGTCATACTTACTTGCTTGCATTCATCTTGTGATTGTTGTAGCTTTAAATTTTTAATTTGCCCTTGATTAGCATTGTCACCTATTCACCCCCCCTCTAGGTGACTTTTCAAAATCACGGTATCCAGTAAAATAGTATATCTGTATATTAGTTAGACATGAACACGAAATAATAGTGTCGTGTGTAACAGTATTTGTGTGACGGTGATATATATTACACACACACACACACATGAAATAATTGCTTTCAGTGTAACATGTATTTACATGAAATATTGTGTCAAGTGTACTAGAATATCCGTGTACCATGATACAGGTACATGTAATACTGATATCCATAATCATGACAACTCATAATGTACTGTGGTTTAGTAATAGTGACAATGTCAAGAATGTGAATATATGTTAATGTATCTATAGATATATCAGTATTTAGCATATCACTTTTATGCTGTTACTATAATCGATATCATAAAAGAATTATAAATAATTATTATTTATTAATCTTGAATTCTTTAATCAATGGTCTAACATTTACCCGATATATATAATTCATTTATATTTTATATTAAAAACAAGAAACACAATAAACTATTATCTTATTGAACATGTTTAAAGTTCTATCATGCATATTCTAATTTCGGTACCATTAATAACAATTTATTATATAATATTACAGTAGTTTATCGATAATCATGTTTTAAATACAGCAATCAATTCCATTCAACAGAAAATAATATGATTTGTAAAGAAAAAAATACTCACATAGCTACATAAAAGGTAGCTCATCTTTCTACAATCGCAATGACTGGAGAATAGTCCAAATCGGACACGAATGCTCCAGATATCGCCCGAACATTAAAGTCGTAACAAATAGATTAAATATATAATAATAATATTTAATTGTAAATATTCTAAATGGGCAGGGGGTTTTAAGAAAATTTACCTTTCTATTATAGATGCGGGTTTGGCAGGCTAACGGGTCAGATTTAGGTCCAAAACACAAACCCAATAGACTAAAAGAAATATGGGTTGTGGGTTGATGGGTATGAACCTATTAAGAGAGAGAAAGAAGATAGAGTCAAGAGAGAGGGAGAGGAGCATGAGAGGGAGACTAAGGGGAGCGGTCCTGGACACTCGCCACCGGTTGTGCCTGGCCGGCGGCCACGCCGGCAATGACCATCATAGAGAGAGATGGAGTGTAAGAATGAGAGGAAGAAGGAAAAAGATTAGAGAAAGAAAGAGAGAGGAAAGAGTGGTAGTAAAAGTCAATGGCCAGTCTACACTAGCTGCCTTACCGATGGCCACGCCTAGCCAGAGACGTCCTCTAGGTTAGCCAGAGGAGGAGGAAGTGGATGGAAAAAGAAGAAAGAAGAAAGAAAAAAAAGAAAAAAGAAAGAAGGGGGAGAGAGAGAGAATAGAGAGGGGAGGTGGGCCATAGTCGGCAGCGGCCTGTCATGGTTTGCGATGGCCGACGGGCTAACGGGGGAGAGAGAGAGAGGAAAGGGAATGGAGAGAGAGGGAGAGAGAGATAGATAGAGAAAGTGATAGGAGAGAGAAGGAGAATGAGGGTGAATGAAAGAGAGGAAAAAATTAAGAGAGAAAAGGAGATTATTTGAGAAAGAGAGAAAGGTGGTTGGGTTTAGTCAGTGGGGAGGAAGTTTTTGGCTTAATGGGGAAGAAAAGAAGAAATTAGAGGAGAAAAGAAAAAAAGAATAAATTAAGTTTATTTAATTAATATTTTAATTGGGCCGAAATTTAACTAGCTCAGATGGGTCCCAAAAATTCTATAAAATAGCAAATATTACACTGAGGAGCAATATGAAATTAGATTCAAGAAATTTTATCTGGTTTGCAAGTTAAAAATCCTGAAATGTATCGTCGATACGGGGCGACACCGGTTTGGTCAGATTTTTGATAAATTCAAAAAAATCTCCAAAAATATGTTAAAGTAGAAAATATAATTTAAAGAATAATTTGAAAATAAATTCTTAAAATTCAACCTGATTGTGAATTAAAAATCCTAGAACCGATTGTCGGTATTTGTTGACACTTATACAAAGATTTTCCAAAATAATTCAAAAAATCAGAAATTCTGAAAATCTAAAACATTGAAAAAAATTTGAAAGTGAAACTGACTCAATCTGACTACTAGAAAGGTCAAATCAACTTTATACGCTGTATTTATTACTGACTCTATCATAAGTACATCAAGGATTGGGGGTTTACATAATCAAATGACTGTATTGAGTTATATGTCTAAAGACAGATCTAACCAACTCACTACTTTCAGCTGTCCATTTTGCGTCGCTTGATAGATGGGCAAAAAGTATTCAAAACACTTGACTTTTGGTTTATAGATATTTGAAATAATAAGATCAACTTCAATAGAGTAAATCTTGTATTCGAATGCTGAATGGTTGTATTTGAGTTGAAGGATTCAAGCTCAAATTCTTTTAGAAGGACACAAGTCTATATCTCTCTCTGCACACACACACACACACACACACACACACACACACACACACACATATATATATATATGTATATGCATACATACATATATATATATACATATGTTGGACGCGGAAGACTGTCGATGAGCGGACTGGAGCAACTTTTCCTTGAATCAGATGAAAGGTTACAACAGGCTAATCTTCCGGTTACAAGGGAGGGAGAATATTGAATCTTGAATTCCCCCTTTGTTTAGTGCTGGGTTCTTCGTGTGGCGGTGGAGAGTGAATCTTGTTCTCCGTTGACCAGATGACCGTCAATACCGTCGAGGGATCTTCTCCTTGGCAGGTAGAAGGAGTAACTCAGCCCCGTCCACCAAAACTCTAAAAGAGAAGGTAGGCGAAGAGCAACTTGTACGCAGCAAGCTGGCTTGAAGAGTCGAGCTCTCTCTCTCTGTCGTTGATCTCTCCTTTTTTTCCTTCTCCAAAAAATCCTCTTTGCCCGATAATTATCGTCGTCCCCTTCAATAGTGACGGGACTATTTATAGGGTTTTTAGGGGGTGATCGTGCCCCCTAAAAGTGCTCCACGATGAGGGCCAACTTCCCCGCTACATGGGCGGTGGAGGGGTGATCGTGCCCCCTAAAAGTGCTCCACGATGAGGGCCAACTTCCCCGCTACATGGGCGGTGGATGGCGCCATAATCGGGGTGGTTACAACCAAGGTGCGGGCACCTTGTTGCTGAGACGCGGGCGTTGAGCCAACGCGCCTTGATGCTGAGACGCGGGCGTTGAGCCAACGCGCCTGGATGCTGAGACGCGGGTGATAGTGCCAACGCGCCTTGATGCTGAGACGCGGGTATCGAGCCAACGCGCCTTGATGCTGAGACGCGGGTGATAGTGCCAACGCGCCTTGATGCTGAGACGCGGGTTTGGACTTTCGCGTCTTGATTGTCACATTTAGCCTTGCGCCTGGATCTTGGATCTCTGCGTTTTGGTGGCTTGTCTTGGTGATTTTTAGACAGCCTACAGAACCCCCTCCAAAGTTTTTGATATTCCGCAGTTAACTGAGACGGATTTCGAAATACTTTGGACTCTAGCTGAGTTCGCCTTCATGACTAGACTGTTGATGCTCCGGGTTTAATCTTATCTGGAGTTGGTCTTCGTGAGTGTACTGTTGAACTCTTTGAAGCCCCCAGAGTTGATCATGTTGAGTGCCTAGATGTACAGTCTAAACCTCCCCGATTGCTTTTAGTCTGTCACTGGCGCGCTTTAAGCCAGGAGTGGTTGGTCGTCTGCTTACGTCAGTGTACTGTTGAACTGATTTTGCAGAAGCAGGAGGCCGAACGCAGGTTCTTTTCAAAAAGCGGAGATGGTACTGCTGTAAAGACGCGATTTCTGTAAAGTGCGTCCTTTGGCAATGGAGACGCGACTGATCTTCATAAGGCAGACGCGATGTTCAGCTGAAGACGCGAACTTCGGAGAGACGCATATTTTGAATATAGACGCGATTGTCTGGGCGCATTTATGGCGATGCTGACGGGGCATATCCATCGAAGAGACATGGCCGTCGGGTGCGAGTCCGTGCCACGTCATGATTGCTCTGCCAGTTGGCTTGGGGAACCGACGGGATTTCGCCTTTTGGCGCGCGGATTTCCTGGCGCATTAAATGATCCGTGCCATGTGTCGAGCGACGGTTCGTGTAGAGTTGTGGCGCATGATCTTCTCTGTGCGTTAAAGTGATTTTGTTCCACGCGTCGAACAGAGATTCGCCGCGGACTTCATCGAGCCATACGCCGCGTATCTTCACGAATCCTTGTGCCTATAAAAGGCCACAGTTGGGAGGATTCCTCTTCTTCTCCGAACGCACTCGTTGATAAGATTAAGAAATAGAACTTCCTCTTCAGTTCATCTCCTTGAACCTTGGATCGAATTAGCCATGGCTCCCAAGACCAAGCCGATTGCTTCTTCTTCAAAGGCGACCGTCGCCGATGCCCGGAGGGGCAGTTCCTCCTCTGCGCAGGGTGTTGTTCTTCAAGGTCTCCAAGGTAAATGCCTTTTAGGTGGAAGTTTCGCCATTAAAGGAAGTTCCAAGAACCTTTTAGGAACCCTTAACACACGAATTTAAATCGTGTTTGATTCCCAGACGCAGTCTTTGGGTTGATAACCATGACGCGGGTTTGGACCCTCGCGCCATTGGGTCCTGCGCTTCAGATTCTTCACTTAGATGAATTTTCTAATTGTGAAGGGTTCAGACGCGGACTTAGTTTACAGAACGCGAATTTGATCCTTGCGTTCTGTTTCATCAGCTGTTGATTTTGATGAATCTGGCACCCGAGTCCAAGCACTTTGACATCTGGGGATGTGAAAGGAAGGGAGTTACCCTCCTTAACTTCTGGCGATTATGGTGGTGGAAGGGTTAAGGTGGATAACTCCCTTCTTTTCGCACCTCAGAAGTGACATCAAGGAGAATGTTGTGGAGACGCCGATCCCGTAGGTCTGGACGCGGATTTGATAATTCCTGCGTCCAGTGCCTCTTCTGCGTGGATGCGCAGGTCTGGACGCGGATTTGATAATTCCTGCGTCCAGTGTCTCTTCTGCGTGGATGCGCAGGTCTGGACGCGGATTTGACAATTCCTGCGTCCAGTATCTCTTCTGCGTTCGGATTATGAACACTTAGCATTTTTCCTTACTTTTGATAGGGTATCTAACTAAGTGTCCTTTTCTTTTTGCAGCGCCACGCCCTGCTACTTCACTCGCCAAGAAGCGCCACTTTGGACATGTAGGGGGTGCTGACCGGGACTTGACCTTTGTGTTACAAAGGACTGTTCCTGTGACAGCTGACAAGTCGCAGGCTCGTGGGGAGAGGCTCTCAAATGTTGACATGAGGACTCTTCGGGTGCTTATGACTGATGCAGCATTTGCAACGGATGCTGGCATCAAACTGGAGAAGCCTGCCTTCTTCTTCGGAGATCGTATCCACGATGGCGGCTATCGCGTATATGACGGGACTTACAAATGGCTCCGTCAAATAAGGGGTGGAAGATTCTTTCTTCCGAACATGGAGAGGATGTTCCCGCTGTCCTACTTCCAACACATGTCCGTCCCTCGGAAGATGGAATGGGACCTCTCTCGATATGTCCCTGAGATTACTCTCGGTGATTTGGGCTCCCACAAAGTGTACCGTCATGACAGCCATGACAGGTCAGTTATCGGCCTTTTCCCTGGGTCGCGCAAGTCTGATGTTCCGGCTGGGGAGATACCACAACTTGGTACTACCTTTCTCAACGCATTCATGGAAGCGGAGGGTGATTATCTCGTTGGGTTCCGTGCACCGGGGTGGGTCCGTTCCACGGAGAACTATTGGTGGGGCAGGATGGTCGGCTTTGTCCTCACCGAGCTCGGGGATCTACTAAAGCGTGTGGGACTGTACCCAGCGGTCAGAGCCGTGCAGTGGGGGATCCCTCAAAGCTCTCAGAACTTCTTCGGGATTCTAGAGCGTTATAATTCTTTGACGGGGACGTTCTTCACTCCGGTCGGGGAGATGGGCCTTGCTCTGCACGAGCTGCATGAGGTCTCGGGGCTGTCGACAGGGGACATTCCCTATGAGGAATATGTCCCGACCACGGTGGAGCTTCACTATTTGAAGGAGGAGTTTCCCCTCATATATGAGACCTACTGGGAAGTGCTATGTCACTTCCACATTTGCGGCCAAATAACCAAATGGCGGTCGCAGGGAGTCAAGCAACTGTCTTGGGCCAGTTACTTGTTCAACAACGTCAACACCAAAGACCATCTGATAACCCGATTGGCTCCCAGCTCCGACAGGGAGATTGAAGACAGGATCGACCAGGCTCCTGACAGTTTCTACACCACGGAGTCGAATGAGGATGGTTTCGACCCTGACTTGGTTTTTGAGAGCTTTCACCATCAAGCCCGGACCCCTATCTCCGATCGGGCGCTGTTGGCGGGCTTTCTGATGCTGTGGCTGAAGCGCTGTGTGGTGCCCACGCTGCCACATGAAGTCATTGTTGCTGACGTGGTGTACCCGGCGGTGCTCCTGGCTCATGGCAACCCCATAGCCCTTCTCCCGGCCGTGGCGGCTGGTATTCAGAGCGGGCTGCGGGCGCTCACTAAGAGTTTCTGCGAGCCACCGAAAACTGCAGACTCCGAGGGAAAGCCGTATGTTGACTCAGAGGGGAGTCCGACGGTGAAGCGTCCCAACCCTCGTGTCGAGCTGCCTTACACGTACCTCATGGCTTGGTACGTGATGCATTGCCCTTCCTTGATGACGGCGGTGCGTTGGAGGGAGAGTTCTGTCCCTTTTGTACAGCGATTGGAGGGTTCGAAATGGCGTGATCCTTATATATATTACGTCCGGAAGTGCCTTTCCGACCCTGCGAACTATCAGCTCAATCGCTGCCTCCCCCAGATCCCTGGTGCATCTCCCCGGATCTACTTGTTGATTCTGTTGGCCCAGATGACTTCACGAGGTTATCCGCGGGAGCCTTCTGGTGGTTGCTCAACATCCGTCCTGGATATGTGCTTTTCCGACAAGGGACGTCATGTACCATTGACTCGTACATGCCGAATCGCTTCGCTCGACAGTTCGGCTATGATCAGCTCTATGTCGGGAACCCCAATGCTCGACTCGCCTTTGAAGGGAACCTGTTCGAGGGTGCTCGGGCCTGGTACTATAGTGTGGCTGGAGGGACGGGAGTAACTTTCCGTCTACCTCTCGAAGGGCCCAAGTGTCGTACGAGCTTCAGCTTCTGCACTTGGTACTCCCAGGCCATCCAAACACCAGACTATTTTCCGGCGTCTTCATGCATCGAGAGCATCAATGCAAGTCTCGAGGCAAGGACGGATTCTAGTAAGCCGACGAAACTCGTAGAACAGTACCTGAAGGCCCAAAAGGAGGTCGGGCGAAGAATGAGAAGGGAGCCACGAGCCATGGAGCCGCGACCACCAAGGGCGGAGCCACAAGCGTCTAGGGCAGAGCCGCAAGCAACTAAGTCTCGACAGGCGGTGAGCAAGCGTCGTCAAGGCTCTACTCCCACTGCTGAACCCACTCCGAAGAAGGTTCGAAGAGACTTGGCAACCGAAGTCTCTCGATCTGAAGAGCTCCCTGCTGTCGTTGAGGCACTGAGGGAGGAAGACATAGCTGAAGAGGACATTCCTTTAGTCCGTCCCCCTAGGTCGCTTAGCAGAGGCCACGGGTCTGCGGAGGAAGGGGAGCTCGTTGATCGATCCGCCGCCACTGACGAGGATGAGCAGCTAGAGGTTGATATAATGAGCGGAGGAGATGTCAATATTCCGGGGGTGTCGGCTCAGCCCGAGTCTTCCTCGGCTCAACAGCCCGGGTCTCCGTCTGTCTTCGTTTTCAGTCCTCGGATGGCTGACCCCAGCCCTACCACTGGGGTAATTGGAGGCAAGGCTCCGGCTGCAGGAGTCTCGCGTGAGGCGCTATCGTCTTCCTCACTCTCAGGGGAAAGCGAGTTTGAAGACGATGTTGATTATGGTGATGAACCCACTTTTCCTGATCCGAAAAAGTTCTCCCATATCTCGGAGGAAGAAATATACGGGGGTGAGCCATCAACGGTATCGCAGCCGGCGGTTGTTCCTGTTGGAGGTACTCTTTTCACCTTTTGACCTGCTTTCCCTTTTATTTTGAAGAAGAGACCTTAACATTCTCCCTTTTATATTGCAGGATTGGCTGAGAACGTCGAACCCGCATCCTCCTCGCAGATCGAGGAGATGGTACAAGAGTTGACCCAGCCAGAAGGGGTTACGGCTTTAGTTGCCAAGATAACCCCAGCGGGGGCAACTACTGATGCCGGGGAGGCTTCTCCTTTGCCGGAAGAGGAGGCAACCCCTAAGGCCGGGAAGAACCCGCTCTGCAGGATGAAGGGGTTACCATTGGAGCTAGGGAGACTTCCACTCCGCAGGACTTGCCCAAGGATTCGGCGTCTCTGGACCTCCCAGATGGTAAGGAAGTTCTGATATATTAAATGTTTCGCTTTTCTCCTTTGTGGCTAATGTCACAATAACTTGCAGAGAGAACTGAGGGGGCTCAAATGGAGAGTCCGACGGTCGGTACCTTTCCAGCAGGCCACGCATCTCAGGTCTCGGCTGAAGCTTCTGAAGAGGTTGCGCCATCATTAGCTGTGGAGGTTCCTGCAGAGACAACACCTCTGGAAGCGCCAGTGGCCAGTCTCGCTCTTGACGTATCGACGGTCAGCACAACTCTTGCGCAAAAAGAGCCGGCTTGCACCGTGACAGAAAAGGGGTCGGGAAGCTTCCCAGGTGGTGACAATATGGGGGAACTGGCACGCCAGATGGTGCAACAATTCTTTGCTTGATGGGATCATGTATTGATCTCATCTTACGTGGAAGCAGCTCCTTCAATTTTGCTCGGACGCTTCTCAGAAATCTGGCCGAGAACGTCGAATTAACCGGAGGCCCCTCACTTGCCCAGGCGTGTCTGCGGGTGGTGGAGCAACTGGGAGACGACCTGCACGAGCTGAAGTCTTTGAAAATGCCAGCTCTTCTAGTGAGGCCCAGGCCACTCTAGCCCGGCTCTTAGCTGCTCAAGAACAAGAGCGACAGGAGGCAGAGGCACGAATAGATGCAGAGATCCGCAGCCTCGAATATTCCTAAGTTGAATGTCAGAAGCTAACTGACAATTCAAGGGAATCCGAGATTGTCATGCGGAGCACGGAGCACGTCATCCTCAGTGCTCGGGACACCATTGCCAAGGCTCGGGACACCATTGCCAAGGCAGAAGCTGTGCTTGCGATCAATGAGAAGAAGCTTGTTGCCATCAAAGAGGAGCTTGCGGAGCAACAGACTGCTAAGGCGCGAGCTGAAGAGAGTCTGTCTCTATATTCTTCCAGGGTGGAGTCTCTGCGAGCGCAGCTGGCTGCAAAACCCTTCCTATCTGAAGAGGAGCTGCGGGTCCAAGCCATGATGGAGGCTGAGAAGGCGCGTCAGATCAAGATGCATCATCTCAGGGAGCAAATCCGTTCCTTGGCGAGCCAAGATATTTAGCCTTCTTTTCTTTTTTTTTGTAAAGAAAAGGACACTCTGTTTATCAGAGTGTTTGTATCCACTTTTGTCATTCTTTTGATATAAAAGTTTCGAAGTTTTTGGCTCCACCTTCTTTGTTTAGCTGCGGATGAACCCAACTTCTTGATCACTGGCTGTGAATACTAAACTTAGATAGGACTAAGTTCTTTTAATGAGACGCGGCGTCAGTCCACCTGAACTTAGATTTCACTAAGTCCTTATGATGAGACGCAGCGTCAATCACAGAGTGAGACGCGGTCATCATTCACTAGGAACTTAGATTTCACTAAGTCCTTTTATGAGACGCGGCGTCAATCACAGATTGATACGCGGTCTTCTTGATGAGACGCAGCGTCAATCAAAAGATGAGACGCGGTATTGATCCATAAAGTGAGACGCGGCCGTCAGTCCATGGAGTGAGACGCAGCGTCAATCTCAAGGTGAGACGCGGCTCTGAATAACGTAAATATGTTTTGCGCAGATCGGGCAGGCGCAAGAGACGCAGCCTTGTCTGCTGAAGGGACGCGGCTTTCCCATCTGCGTTTAATGCAACCTGACTTAAAAGATTTTAGGAGATCTTTGAACGTCAAGTCTTCGCTGTCGATTGGGATTCTGGGTCGTTCGTTGCTTCCCAAGGCAGTTATCCACGCGTTGGCCTCTCAATGGATTTAGGCGTTAATGCTCTTGCATGCAGAACCGACGCTGGCGGTTGAAAAAACCGGCGCACTTCGACGGTTTCCAAAGCAGCGTTCCACGCGTCCGTTTTTGATTAGGCTTTGACAGTCGTGCGCGACGGTTCCGATTGACGCACCATTAATGGCAGTTGTTGAGAATTGCCTATAAATAGGGTGTGCCCCCTTTTCAATAATCCAAACTTGGATTGTTTTCTTTTGTTTGCTCTGAGAGACCACGCCTTGAGTTATCTTTCAGAGAACCGTCTTCATGGGTGAAGGTGACCCCGTGGATAAAGATGACCCAGAGCTCTCATGCTTCTGTTTGGTCTCTTCAGAAGGAATCCTCTCTCGGATCATCTTGCGCGCCCGCGTTTGGATGCAGAGAGGCCAACTCTGGACAGAGGCCTCTGCTGGTATGTCACCCCGATGATGTCCATAGCCTGTACTTTGGCATAGCCATCTGAATGAAATCCTGGTGCATTCCTATTCTGGAATTTGTGCCGGTGACTTGAACTTCTCTGAACGCGGGCTCTTGACGCTGGCTTTGCTCATGGCCATTGCCTTGGCGCGTTTCAGACTGAATCTTACAACTCCTGTTCACCCAACAGAGAGATGGCAATTTTCGGCGTTCTGAAGTTTTTCGCGTCTTGTGCATTAATCGCGGGTGCAAACTGAGGCCGCGTTTGAATCCTGTGCGTGGCACAGTTTTGACTCGCGTCTGTTTCTGCCGACGCGGTGGTTTGACCGTGTGGGTTGTTCCCGCGTCTGAAGTCTTCAATGACTGCCGCGTCTGTCACTTAGTTTTCTTTGTCGAAGTGTACTAAGTTCCAGATTTTCTAACTCTCTTGTTTATTCTTTGCAGGTAGGCTTGCTCGTCCTTTTTCAGGTTTGCTGGGCCCCGGAAAGAATATATCGGCGGGCGAACTTGCTCAATGTTCGTTTGTAAGAGAGTAAATTATGGTCCTCGTCGTTTGTGAGAGAGTAAATTATATCTCCGACGAGGACCCAAATCTCGCCAAGGTCTCTTCAGATCTTCTGCACCAACCATGTCTGATGGCAAGGGATGGTCAGGTCAAGTATGACGGCGAGGAGGTTCCGGCGGTTGCGGTGGCGGAAAGATCCTCTTCCTCTCCCTACTCCAGAAGTGACATCGAGGACACTCCGTTGGATGGCCTGCTGGGGAAAGGGATGGTGATGAATGAAGGGTTGCAGGACTTTCTGCTGCCGCTGGACCTCAAGAACACCATTGCTCTTAGCTTAGTCAGCTAGGGCGCTTTCGACTTTTGCGTCATCGCCATGGCGCAATCGGCTCCAATTGTGCACCTGGGATCAGATGCGGTTTCAAGGAGTGAGTACGGCCTCTGAGAGAGAGAGGGACTTCTTTGTACTCCTTAATTGTAACACTCATCTTATTGTATAAGAGAGCGTTTGTATCACTTTCATATGCTTGGATATATAAATAAAAGTGACACTTTTCTTTTTGCCTCCTTCATTGTCTTAACTTTTTGTCTTCAGTTAGACACGTAGAAGCAAGGAATCTTTTGACCTTATCAAAATTATAGTGGTAATCTTAATAAGTCAAGATTTGTAAGGAAAGATCCTATTTCAGGAGTTTTCATGATACTGTCAGAGGTGTGATATTAACTTGACAAGGATGTGAGTCAGAGGTGTGATATTAACTTAACTCAGAAGTGTCACTGTCATAGGTGTAATGTTTAACTTGACAATGAGGGAATGCTAGAGGTTTAATGTTGAACTTAGCATTGGTCATCTCGGCTTGGATAAGGAAGTTCGAGGGAAAGTCATGGCTATAGGTGTATTGTTGAACTTAGCAATGACTTGGATGCTAGAGGTGTGGTGTTAACTTAGCATCATCCATTTCAGCTTCGATATGGAAGTCTGAAGAAGAGTGACTGTCAGAGGTGTAATATTAAACCTGGCAGAAACTTGATTACTGTTTAGAGGTGTGGTGTTGAACTTTAACAGCAATTTGTCAGAGGTGTGATGTTAACTTGACAAAGATTGACTCATGATAAGAGCAATTTTGAGGACCTGTCATTCTATTGGTGAGAATTGACAAGTGAAAATTTGAAGTGCCAGAGGTGTAGTGTTAACTTGGCAAATTTGAAAATTTGGTACTCCGTGTGGAGTTGACAAGCAAAATTTGTACTCGACAAGGAATATTAAAAAGTTTCCATTACCAGAGGTGTAGTGTTAACTTAGTAATGGGTGTATTTTGTAGACCTACCATTCTGTGGACGAGAATTGGTAGGGGATTTTGGTGGAAAGAGTGGAGCCAAGTCCACTTAGGATTTTTAGCAAACCCTCAGCTATCAACGGATTTGAGGTGCCTTTACCAACTACCGTTTGAGTTGGGCTAGCCATGCTATTCCCCTCAGCATGATGAGTTGTCGAAGACTGATGTTGGGCTTAGAAGCCAACATTTTCCTCTATCCTTAGCCGTCGGAGGCGTCGGATCAAATGGGAACATGTCCCTTAGGATTTTTAGCAAATCCTCAGCTGTCAACGGGTTTGATATGCCTTTACAAACTACCGTTTGAGTTGGGCTTGCCATGCTATTCCCCTCAGCATGATGAGTTGTCGAAGACTGATGTTGGGCTTAAAAGCCAACATTTTCCTCTATCCTTAGCCGTCGGAGGCGTCGGATGTTTTGATCAGAGGTGTACTTTTAACTTGATCGGCGGAAGGATACCATCTAGGGATAGTACTTCTTCAGGAACCTGCCGTTAATAGGCATCATGAGTGTATCGCCATTCGAGGTTATGAGGCGATATGATCCATTTGAGTAGACTGACTCTACTACAAATGGTCCTTCCCATTTGGGTTAGAATTTTCCTTTTGTCTTGTGCGTCATTACCATGGGTCTTCTGACGGCTAAGACTAGGTTGCCTTTCTTGAAAGTTCGCACTTTAACTTTCTTGTTGAAGGCTCTGGTGATTCGAGCCTGGTAGAGCTCGATTTGCTGTTGGGCTTGCAGACGCTTGTCGTCTAAGGCCTCCAATTCTTGGAGTCGCTGTCGATGCTTCTCCTCTGTCGTCATCTCCGCTGTCAAAGCGACGCGTAGAGATGGAATTTGGATCTCTAGGGGAAGCACGGCTTCACATCCGTATATCAAGGAAAACGGCGTGGCCTTAGTCGGGGTTCGCACAGTTGTGCGGTAAGCCCATAAGCATTCACCCAACTTGTCGTCCCAGTCTCGCTCACTTTTCGAGACGAACTTTTTGAGAAGCTTGCCAATAGTCTTGTTGAAAGCTTCTGCGAGGCCATTGGCGGCAGGATAGTATGCCGTTGAGGACACACTCTGGATTCTGAACTTAGCGCAGAATCTCTGGAAAGCCTGGCTGATGAACTGGGGTCCATTGTCATGGACAATTCGCCGAGGTACGCCGAAACGGTAAATAACGTGATGTTTCACGAACTTGATCACGTTCGACGACTTGACCTCCTTCAAAGGGATGGCTTCAGCCCATTTGGAGAAGTAATCGGTTATCGCCAGAATGAACCGATGTCCTTTTGATGATGGCGGACTGATAGGACCAACCACGTCCATGCCCCACATTTCGAATGGCCAGGTAGAGGCCGTAGAGTGGAGATAGCCTGGCGCTTGATGGATAAAGTCGCCATGCACTTGGCAGGCGTGACATTTCTTGGCATAAGTGACGGCATCGGCAATCATTTTAGGCCAATAGTAACCCAATCTTTGGAGTCGATGTGCCAGTTTTGGGCCAGGTTGATGGGCTCCACACATACCGTCGTGGGCCTCTTTCAATACTTCTTGGGCTTCGTTTGGTGAGAGGCACCGGAGTAAGATCCCGTCATGCGATCGACGATACAATATTCGCGTAATCGCATTATAATAGAATTTGGGGGCTTTCCTTCGAATGGCAGCCGCTTCTTTGGCGTCCTCAGGCAGGATGCCATACAAGACGAAATCAATGTAGGGGAACCGCCAGTCTCTAGGCTCTGGACCGGTTGACGCTTCAAGTGCTTCTTCGCGGTGACGACCTCCCATTGACTCCTGATAATCCTCGAGAGCATTTCTCGGGCAATACAGGTCGTGGCTGTAGACGAATATCTTCTCCATTGCTCCAGCTGGAAGAGCTAAGGAGGCAGCCAGGGATGCGAGTGCATCGGCGTGCGCATTTTGCCTGCGTGGTACATGGTCAATGTAGAAGCTTGTAAATCCCTCGGCCATGCGGACAGTTGCATTGTAATAGGGTACCAAGTCTTCATGTCTGACTTCGTACTCCCCGCGAACTTGGCTGACGATGAGTTTAGAGTCACCGTATGCCTCGAGATTTTTAACGCCAATCTCATCGGCGAATTGCATCCCAATCAAAAGAGCGTTGTATTCCGCCACATTATTGGAACAAGGCTCGGTCAGTGAGACAGCTCGGGGGATCACATAATTTTGTGGGGAGACAAGTACTACTCCTACCCCCGCCACTACATGTCCCTTGGGGTTTGTCCTTGATGCACCGTCGAAGAAAAGTTGCCACACTTGACTTTCGAACGATGTCTGAGTCAGGTAGACTTCGGCCACTTCGTCTGGGAGATCCTCGTAGAGTTTGACTGCCCTCGGATCTGGGTGTTCAGCTAAGAAGTCCGCCACCGCTTGTCCCTTAATAACCTTTTGTGGCAGAAAATGCATTTCATATTGTGATAGCAATATGGCCCATTTTGCCAGTCGGCCATTTAGCGATGAAGGTTTAGTCATAAGTAACCTCAGAGGGTTGACTTTTGATATGACATTTATAGTTTGGCCTACCAGATAGTGTCGCATTTCTGGATAGCGAACACCAGTGCGAAACATTCCTTCTCGATCGGGTTATACCGATGTTCGGCTCCGATCATTGTTCTACTTAGATAGTAGATTGCTTGCTCACGTCCCTGATCGTCATTCTGAGCTAGTAGAGCTCCCAAAGAATGATCCATCGCTCGGACGTACACCAGAAACGGCTTTCCGGATATTGGAGCTGCAAGGACTAGTGGTTGGGTGAGGTATTGCTTGATTTCCTCGAACGCTTGTTGGCAAGCGTCATCCCAAATGAATGAGACACCCTTCTTCATCAGCTTAGCGAAGGGTTGGCATCTTCCGGAAAGGTTTGAGATGAACCTGCGGATGTACGCCAATCGTCCTTGTAATCCCCTGAGCTCCTTGAGGCTTTTCGGGGGTGCATCTCCTGGATAGCGCGGATCTTTTCCGGGTCCAAATGGATTCCTGTGGAAGTCACAACAAATCCTAGGAATTTGCCACTGGCTACCCCCAGGAAGGACTTGGTGGGATTCATCTTCAATTGATGAGCCCGCATGATGTCAAAGACCACCTTCAGGTCTGCTACGTGATCGCCTTTAGCGCGGCTTTTTACCGCGATGTCATCAACATAACATTCCACCGTTTTGCGTATTTGCTGATGGAAAATGGCATTCATGGCTCTTTGATATGTTGCCCCTGCATTTTTCAGTCCGAAGGGCATGACGGTGTAGCAATATACTCCTAGAGGTGTCCTGAAGGAGGTATGCTTTTCATCATCAGGATACATCTTGATTTGATTGTATCCTGAGAATCCGTCCATGAAGGACATTCGTTCGAATCCACAAGTATTGTCAATCATGACATCTGTGATTGGCAATGGGAATTCGTCTTTGGGGCAGGCCTCGTTCAGATCGCGGAAGTCGATGCAGATCCGGATCTTCCCGTTCTTCTTGGCGACGGGGACGATGTTGGCTACCCAGTCGGGATGTTGTTCTTCCCGGATGAAGCCAGAATCGATGAGCTTTCTAACTTCTGATTGAATTGCTTCCATTATTTCGGGACGGAACCGTCACTGCTGTTGTTTGACAGGTTTTACGTCCGAATTGATGTTGAGGCGGTGCATGGCCACTTGTGGATCAAGCCCTAGCATGTCCTCATAATTCCAGGCGAAGACGTCTATATATTCTTGTACAAGAGATATTAGATCCTTCTTCTCTGAAGGCGACAGGCCATCACTTATGAAGATGGGCTTAGGGTTAGCCTCATCTCCTAGGTTGATCTGAACAACCTTGTCTTCTGTGGGTGGCTCACGCTGTTCAAAGCGGGTATCCCAAAGAGCATTTAAATGTTTGATCCAAGGATCTGTATCAGATTGGATCATTTCTTCATTTCCATCTTCCAGGTGGCTTGTCGAAACCATGTTCACTGAAAGTTCCTTGAAGATGTTGCCGACACTGACATCTGACTCCCAAGATGATGTGTCTGAAGAGTAATCGTTGCTCGACGATTCTTGAGAATCGGAGGCTGATGGGACCGGAGTTGATACATAGCCCAACCCCCTGCGCGTCCGATGATAATAATCGGGGGCCTTCCCTTTCGGCACAAAGGATCGAAGTAGCGTTCTTCTTCCTTTGCCGAAGTTCAACCCGGGTCTGTTGGTTAGGTCATACCCCATGCATTTCATCATTTTGAGCGTTTTTGGTTCATAATGACTGAGCTGAGGGGATTCCTCCTCACTTTCTGATTCTTCGCGGGGAGTTGGTTCAGTCGTCATTCGCCCAAAAAGGATTGGTTTTTGGCCTTTTCGTCTTGTCGGAACCATAAATATAGATTCCTGCGCATCACCATTATCCTGGTATGTCCCGAAAGATGATTTTACTGGTACATGCAATGATGTCAAAGCATCCATTGCCGACCAGATGTCATCGTCTACGTCAGTACTAGTATCCGATGGTATTGAATCGGATGCACACGCAGAGAAGTACTCAAAGTCTAAATTCTCATTAATATACCAGCCGCCTGCATCGTCTTTACAAGTGGTTCCAACTTCCACAAGCACTCTTCTTGCTCGGTCTCAGTGTCGGCCTCATTACCAGAGTCTGGCACCTCCAGTTGCGGGGTTTCATCCACTGGATCCTGATATAGGAGGGAGTCCGTGAAATAATTTTCGACCCCCTTAAACGGATACCTTTCGGCAACCAACATTTGCACCTTCCCACTCGCGTCAATGTATTTCATGACTTGGTGAAGAGTGGAGGGAACGATGGAGTTGCGGTGGATCCATGGTCGTCCCAGCAGCAGATTGTAGGAAGTGTCGGCATCGATGACGTAGCACGTCACCTCCGACTTGAGGCTCCCAATCTGGCACTTGAGCTTGATCTTCCCCATCGGACGGGTACCGTTGGCATTGAACCCGTAAATGGTCGTCTGTGTAGGGCTCAGACGGTGGGTAGGGATGCCGAGGTGTTGCATGACTCGGCGGGGCATAATGCTCAATGCGGACCCTGGATCTACCTGAATGCGGTTCACCTCCGATGATCCGATGTAACCTGTGAAGTACAGGGGTCGATCATGCTTCCCTTTCACCTGCATATCATCTGCCGTGAAGGTGATGCAGGGGGCATTCTGGGAAGTGTGGAGGCAATCCTCTACATCTTCCTCCTTCGGCACCTGGGTCATGAAGACCTCAGCATTTGCCAGAGCTTCTTGCAGAGCTTCCCTGGTCGACTTTGATAGTCTAAGAAGTTCATACAAGGTAATGCGTGCCGGTATATTGGCCAGCTGAGCCAGGACATCAAAGCGGTAAGGTGCCGAAGACCCTTCCGCGATGCCTCTTTGAAGGGCTCGAGAGAATCGAGTCTCCTTCTGCTTCTCCACAGGTGGCTTCGTGGAGGGCCTAGTTGGCTCTGCAGCCGGTTGTGGAGGGTTTGCCGCCACTTCGCCGTACTGCTTCAAGTAGGGCTGTCCTGAACGAGTCCCCGTCATTGGTTGGTTGGGCTCTGCGGCCAAGACTATGGTTTCCTCTTCTGAATCAGTCAGTGAGGGAACATCATCCTCTGCTTCTCGGGAGGAAGCACATACCACATGGCAGGACGAAGCTTTTGCCTTGCCTTTGGACTTCCTGTTGGTTACAGTAGTCCACTGCTGGTTGTCCACTAGGTCGGGGTAGACCCACATAATTTCCCCTTGAGGCGTAGGGACGGGTACCAAGCCCTTCTCCTGCTGCTGGTGAGGGTCTGTGTTGACCACTCTTAATTCTCCCCTTGGAATAGGGGTTACCCCCGCAGGCGTTGGAGGTTGTCTCCCGAACTGGAGAACCGACGTCACATTAGCCGTGACCTTCTTCTGCTCTGGTCGGAGCTTTAGCACCTCCGCGTCAATCAAAGCCTGAAGGATGTCCTTGAAGACGTAGCAACTTTTGGTAGGATGTCCCAACATCCTGTGGTACATGCAGTAGTTGGGATTATCGGTCTTGCCGACTTCCTCCGGGCGCCTAATTTCAGGGAGCTTCAGTCGATTGCTCTTGTTGAGTAGCTTGAAGAGCGAATCGACATGTTCCTCCTTGAAGGAATACTGCTTGTTGGCGCGGGGTTGGCTTGAAGAGCCACTCGCCTTGCCTGTTTGAGGTTTGGCGGGAGATTTGGTCTCTGTTGCCAAATTATCCTTCCGCTTTGTTTGGAGGGATGTGTCTGGTGCCCGCCTAGTCGACCTTTCCGGCCTAGGCTTGCCTTCTTCTGCCCTGACGCGGGCAACAATCTCCTCAGCCTGTTCACCTTGTTGGACTAATTGTTTTCAGGTGCGGCTTTCAGCAACCCCTATTTGAGCAAGGAGTGAGGTTTGGAGGTTGTGGCGGCACGTTTCCACCAGGGTGGCCTGGGTCATACCGCTTGGACACCGGAGTGCCACGTTCCGAAATCTCTCCACGAAAGATTTGACGGACTCTCCCTTTCGCTGTCTCGTAGCCAACAGGGTGGGCATTGTGACCTCGGAGTCATCTTCAAAGAAGCGTGTTAAGAACAGCTTCTCCAAGTCGCCCCAGTTCTTAATAGAACCTTCCGGGAGCTTCATGAACCACTCAAAGGCCAACCCTTTCAGGGTGCCGATGAATAGTCGCGCCAGGATGGCGTCATTATCTACTACATTCCCAGTTTGGGATTTGAAGTAGTAGATGTGCTGATTAGGGGACCCCTTCCCATCGAAGGCTTGGAGGGTTGGAGCCTTAAACTTAGGAGGGTACGGGACTAGATCCCACTCAGCTGGATAGGGCCGGACCACTCCAACTTCTTGGAGGTCTTTGCGACTGGCAAGGGCATTGAGGCGTTGCTCCAGTTGACTCATTCTTTTAGTATGAGCCTTTTCTGGGTCGTGCGACGAAGATTTGGACGAATTTGAAGTAGATCGCCGCGCCTTCTCAGAAGGTTCGGAAGATGAGCTTCCTCCCTTTCTCCCTTTGCCCTTTGACCTCCTAGGAGGAGATTTCCTCCTGTCTTCCAGCAGTTGTGCAATCGCCTGCTTGAGGGAGTTAATCGACGCCTGCTGAGAAATAATCATGTCCATTTGTGCTTTCTGGACCTGCTCTATACGTCTTGCCGTCTCCTCAGGAGTGCCTGTCATGTAGGCAGAGGTCTCCTTCTCGACGGAAGAGTTCGAAGCCCCTGATTCCACTACGGCGGAGTGGGAATCATTCGCTCTAATGCCGTGGGCTAAGGCATTATAGTCAATTGGGGGAATGGCCCCCGTCCGGGTGCGAGTGTGTCGATACACCCCTTTCGGTTCAGAGTCAGACTCGGACTTGTCTGAGCTGACCGCAAGTTGTTTCCCCTTGCTCCTGCTTGTCATGTTCGCAGTAAGCTCCGGGTATTCAATGTCAGAGAAGACTCTCCTTCATGGGAGCGCCTTCTTTTGGCTGACGGGGGAATCGAGGTCAGTTGTCCAGCCAAGGACTGCTGTGCACACTCGACCCGCAACGGCACTCCGCAAGCATGGAGATAAGCCGTTGGCAGCAGCAAGATGAAGTGACCTGGTGGGCACTTCTTTTCTTTGTCAGATAATCCCTCAAATCCATGGAAGAGGGATCAAAGAGACTAGCCTCACAACGTCGAAGACGGGAGGCATCCATGTGCTGTGCAGAATGGACGCAGACTTCAGGGACGCGGTTTCCGCGTCGTGACTGTGGAACGCGCGTCTGGCGTCTCTGTTGAGATGAGACGTGAGTATTGCGTTGCTGCCTGGTGCGTCCGGGCTGAGCCGCGTGAGAGAGAATGGGCTGCAGGGCGCCTCGCCTCTGGGTGCGTGCTTCCTGCGTTTGACGATACGCAGAAGCTTCATTCTGGCGTTTGGTAAGTTGGTCTTCAGAGGACTCAACTTGAGGAGTTGCGCGCTTGGGCCGCCAAACGCGGATTTCACGTACTGGACGTGACGCGGGCAAGGCGCGAGACTGTACGTCGCGTCCAGCTTCAGTTGGACAACCAACGGTTCCAACTTGCAGTTGACGCGCACGTCTCCTCTGTCGACGCTCAGCATTCCGGTTGCGTCGAGGAGGTGGAGAGAAACCAACAACATCCTGATGTTGAACATCAGGGAGTTTAACCACGCGGGTCTCCTGAGAGACGCTGACGCGGGTCCTCTGTGCGACGGAGTTGGTCGCAACAGCAACTGTGCTTGGGATCACGCGGGCCTGCTGAGAGGCGTGGACGCGTGAACTTTGCTGGGCACAGTGGGCAGCAGAGGAGCTCGAGAGAGCCACCGATCGGGCTTCGAGGCCATTCCCTGTCGAGACCCGGCGGCAGACGCGGGTCTTTGGGCTCTTGGAGCCAGAAGAGAGAAACTCTTCATACTTCGCCTGGTCGAACTCGACAACGAGCGATTCGACCATCTTTCCCTCGTGGTGGACGTCATCTTGTGCCACAACATGTTCGTCGGTAACAAACAGATTCCCCAGCGGAGTCGCCATCTCTTGTTGGACGCGGAAGACTGTCGATGAGCGGACTGGAGCAACTTTTTCTTGAATCAGATGAAAGGTTACAACAGGCTAATCTTCCGGTTACAAGGGAGGGAGAATATTGAATCTTGAATTCCCCCTTTGTTTAGTGCTGGGTTCTTCGTGTGGCGGTGGAGAGTGAATCTTGTTCTCCGTTGACCAGATGACCGTCAATACCGTCGAGGGATCTTCTCCTTGGCAGGTAGAAGGAGCAACTCAGCCCCGTCCACCAAAACTCTAAAAGAGAAGGTAGGCGAAGAGCAACTTGTACGCAGCAAGCTGGCTTGAAGAGTCAAGCTCTCTCTCTCTGTCGTTGATCTCTCCTTTTTTTCCTTCTCCAAAAAATCCTCTTTGCCCGATAATTGTCGTCGTCCCCTTCAATAGTGACGGGACTATTTATAGGGTTTTTAGGGGGTGATCGTGCCCCCTAAAAGTGCTCCACGATGAGGGCCAACTTCCCCGCTACATGGGCGGTGGAGGGGTGATCGTGCCCCCTAAAAGTGCTCCACGATGAGAGCCAACTTCCCCGCTACATGGGCGGTGGATGGCGCCATAATCGGGGTGGTTACAACCAAGGTGCGGGCACCTTGTTGCTGAGACGCGGGCGTTGAGCCAACGTGCCTTGATGCTGAGACGCGGGCGTTGAGCCAACGCGCCTGGATGCTGAGACGCGGGTGATAATGCCAACGCGCCTTGATGCTGAGACGCGGGTATCGAGCCAACGCGCCTTGATGCTGAGACGCGGGTGATAGTGCCAACGCGCCTTGATGCTGAGACGCGGGTTTGGACTTTCGCGTCTTGATTGTCACATTTAGCCTTGCGCCTGGATCTTGGATCTCTGCGTTTTGGTGGCTTGTCTTGGTGATTTTTAGACAGCCTACAACATATGTGCGTGTGTGTGTGTATATATATATAGGGGTTACTGTACCTCAGCCGGCAGGCTGAGAGAGTTTCTCAGCTGGCGGGACATGGCTGAATATATGCCACATATCGGCCGCAGAGTGTAGGCGCCAAAAAAATCTAAAAAGATCCCGTCTAAACAATCGTGAAACAAATTGACAAAAATACCCCTGTTTTAATTCTAAACTGGAATAAAGTCATCAACAAACAAAATTTCAGTTGAATATATCTACAGTTATAAAATTCGTAATTTTACTACATCGAAAATATAATTAAAAAAATTTGGATCAATATAATGTAAAATAAGTAGAAGCATTGAAAATTTAAAAAACATGCCATGGTCGCAGATTTAATATAATATAACTTTCAATTTTATATGACAACTGCGACACAGTCGCAGTCATAGTATAACAAAACGTTTTTATATAACGTCTGCGACCCTAGTCGCATTCTATCGTACAGCAATGCGACCTCCTTCAGTACTGCGACCAAAGTCGCAATCTTCTTTCGCATGCCTTATGTATTAAATGAAAGTAATTAATATTCTTTCTACCATGATACAACAACAGTCTAGAAAAAAGAGATGCAATAATGTTAATATCAATAAAGGAAAGATGTGCACCATACGTAATCTAAAGATATAGGCAAACAATTCTATAAAAAGTTAATTTGTACTTCAAGTATTAAACCTCTGGCAAAAAGAAACTCTTCGGATTCTCCCGCAATAATTCTTCAATTAAATATTTCATTTTTTGCCACTTCCTACCATACTCAACCCTCACTTGTAACAATTATTATTACTATTCATGTTCTCCCACAATATTGACCTTTATATAATGCTTGTAACTAATATATTATCTCATACCTAAAAATAATTCATTCTTGAATCATGTCTTCCCTATCTTCTTCTTCTGAACACTTAGATTTCAACTTCAATCGTTCTCCCACCGGTTCTTTTTCTTCAGGATATTCTAGTGAATCTGATACCAGTCTGGACTGCACTCCTTTTGACTATCTCACTACATCAAATAATGTATTAATTGATCCTCCTATTCATGAGGATAATGAAGATTTCATGTGGGTTAGTGAGGAAGACATTATTCCTCTGCCACTTGATGGAGACATGCTTGATGAAAGCATGTCCTCTGATGCTGTAGGCTCGCTTTCCCGCAACGGATCAGACGAAGAGCTTGATAAAGACAATCCATTCTGGGAGTTTATCGGTGAAACAAAAAAACCTCAAAAATAGGAAGATGATGAGGAAATAAGTGATGAACAAGAAGAGCAGAAGAATGAAGACGACGAATCTGCTTATGATGGTGATAACGACGAGGATTAGGATTTCCTGATCTTCTGATATTCAACCTTATTTTGTCTTCTTTTAAAAGCTTTTAATTCTCTTTTTTTGTAAGGTCTCTTTCTCACTATATTAACTTATAAGCTCTTTTAATTACATATCAAACTGCGACTGCTGTTATTAAACACTGCGACCATAGTCGCAGTGCTACTACGCATGCAATAGGTAAAAATAATTCATACTTTATAAGCAAAACATATAAAAACATACGTAAACTGTGACTATAGAATCAGTACTTATTCACCGTTATTACATTTAACTTAGCAAAAAAAATTCATCAAGAAAAATGCAATCGAGGGTACTGCGACCATAGTCGCAGTCTATGATCGCATACTATATGTAAAAACCAATTTAATAGTTCATAGGAGGATCAGACAACAGTCAGAAATGAAGAACAAAAAATATAAAATAATACGTAACCTGCGTTTATACTATCGCTCTCGTTAAGTACTGCGACCATAGTCGCGGTAGTGCGACCATAGTCGCAGTCTATGATCGCATACTATATGTAAAAACTAATTTAATAGTTCATAGGAAGATCAGACAATAGTCAGAAATGAAGAACAAAAAATATAAAATAATACGTAACCTGCTATTATACTATCGCTCTCGTTAAGTACTGCGACCATAGTTGCGGTAATGCGACCATAGTCGCAGTCTATGATCGCATACTATATGTAAAAACTAATTTAATAGTTCATAGGAGGATCAGACAACAGTCAGAAATGAAGAACAAGAAATATAAAATAATACATAAACTGCGATTATACTATCGCTCTCGTTAAGTACTGCGACCATAGTCGCGGTAGTGCGACCATAGTCGCGGTCTATGATTGCATAGTATATATAAAAACTAATTTAATAGTTCATAGGAGGATCAGACAACAGTCAGAAATGAAGAACAAAAAATATAAAAAAATACGTAAACTGCGATTATACTATCGCTCTCGTTAAGTACTGCGACTATAGTCGCGGGTACTGCGACCATAGTCGCAGTCCCATAGTCGCAGTCTATGATCACATACTATATGTAAAAACCAATTTAATAGTTCATAGGAGGATCAGACAACAGTCAGAAATGAAGAAAAAAATATAAAAAAATACGTAAACTGTGATTATACTATCGCTCTCGTTAAATATTGCGACCATAGTCGGGTCCTTGATCGCATTATACATTACATGCGAAAAAAGTAAACTGCGACTATATTAAAAATCATTAAATATCAAATCAGATAAAAAAAATTAAAGAATCATTCAAATTAGTTTCGTGATTTAATAAAAAAATGTTGGCAGTTTAGCCGCAGTTATAAAAGATAATTGTCACAAAAATTGAATAACATCATAAAATATAAAAATATAATAAACTATACATATCCACTCTCTTTTACCGACAGAGTAGCTTTTCATAAGGGGTATCTGGTAATTTAACTTCTTCCTATAAGCGGGCCTCAGGTTAGTGGCGTGACAAATCTTGAGCCACGTCACCGTAGGCTGACAGAGTTCTCTCAGCTGCAGGCTGATATATATTTTTCTCATATATATATATATATATATATATATATATATATATATATACATATACATATGTATATATATACATATGTATATGTATATATGTATGTATACATATATAATCATTAACTTGAAACCTAGTCCTAATCTTAATCCTAACCCTAAAACTAATCATCTTCTTCAATCTCTTTTTTCCCTCAACCGACTCCCCCCCATCTTCACCCCTCAACGCAGCCAGCGTCACCGTCCTCCTTATTCCCACCTCCGATAGCCGCCGGCATCCACTGCGTGCTGTAATCACCCTGAAGCACTCTCTCCAACTCCATGATGGCACCACCATGCAACCTCCACACGCACCCAACCTCCCCTCGAGCTTTCCACGATGACTGTGCCAACATCTCCTTCCCCCCTCATCCACCTCGTCGGAGACCGTCGCGTCTACCTCCTCGCATAACCTCTATAACATCGGCCTCCACCGCATTGCTAAGGGGATGAACTCATCTCCACCATGACACCACCTTGCAGCCTGTCGCCTGGTCCCTGAGACCAGTTGCATCCCCAACACCGCACCACAGCAGAACCACCCCTCCTTACCGAGCATCGAGCGCATTTTTGCCATCGCCAACCCCATGCCCCCCATGTACCTGAGGTCAGTGAGCTCCCACAGCCCTCCACCATGCTTCTTCTCCCTTTTCCTATGCTCCCCTACAGCCGATCACTTCCCGCGTGAGTTCCTTTCATTCTCCATCTCACTTTTTTATCCCTCTCACTCTTGTGTCTTTTGTGTGTATGCGTGTGTGAATGTGTTAGTGTACATGTCTGTGTGATATGTAGGTGTATATGCGCTTGAGTGCATCTGTTTGTGTCTCATTCTCTCCATCTCTCAGTGAATGTATTTATGGGTGTGTTGCAATTATACGAACCAGATTTGCTTCAAGATCTGACCGAGAGAGTTCAGATTCAGATTCGTATTCGCAGAGTGTCAATACGCTAGGCGTTTTGAAGATCTGACACGCGAGACGATTTAGAGATCCGAAGCAGTTCGTGTAGTGCAGACCCGATTTCATGTGACTGTTTACTTTGTGTTATTATTTATTTTTAGTTGTTAGTGAGTGTTTGTCATATTTATTTATATTATCTGTGCACAATAAGTATTTGTCATGTTTTAAACAATGGGTATCAATTGATTAGCTCAGTGAGTGTTCACTTTATTTATTTAATTTATTTGAGCATTTATCTATATCATTTCATGTGAGTGTTTGTTCCTGCTATACGTTTTATCTATTTTGTTATTAATTAGTTAAATTGTTCGATTACTATTAGTTAGTTGTGTTTAATTTTTTCTATTTAGAAATGATTGTAATTGTTATGGTTTAGAGCTTGATTCTGATGATTGACTATTCTGATCAGGAGATTGGATTAATTGATAGTAAATGTCTCAATCATGTAGTAGATTATTAGACCTGTATTATTATACCATATGAGAGTTTAGATATACTACAGATAATTGATCAGATGTAATCTTAATGTTAAAATGTACATGAACTCCATATTTTGATACTGAGATATTAGTATTTCTATATCATTTTATTTTTAGTCATTTATCAATTCGAATTCAGATCTAGTTGTGCTAAATCTTAGAATGAAATTTGATTGATCTTCAATTTGATTGGTTTGGTTAAAGGTGTTTATTTTATGTGAACAGATTATAAGACATTTATTTGGTGATAGATCGGATGGGAATTTTTTGAAAAGCTCTTGAAGGTAAGTCTAGTGATTGCTCGGATCCACGTGAGGCAACTATCACTCTAAGAGTTTAGCATGATTAGTGAAGCAATTAGTAATTAGTAGTCATGAGTTTTTTTACTTTATTTTACAAATCATTATCTCAACAACAACACTGTTTTTATCTTTGTTTTCATCTTCTTCTCTTCCTTCTTTTGATTTTGTTTTCATGTTTGATTCTTTCAAAATAAGAACTCATTAACACTAACATGACACATGACATGACCGTTAATGTTTCTATCACCTCTTGTATAGCCACTTTGCTATCAGGGTCGTATCGAGAAAGCTAAAGCACCATAGCACTTTCACTGATTTCTAAATATACACATTTTTTCATGCATTGTTTACATCCGTGAATTTTTTCGCCATTGCCGGGGATTGAAACCGATTTAGTTCACATTTTTAGTAACATTCTCTTCTTTGTTTCTGTATACAGGTCAATTTTTATAGGAAATAAGAACTGCAGAATATAATGTAATCTTGTATCTCCCTGCTCAAGAAAGCAAGGAGATTTTGCTCTAATTCCTATCACGCTAAGGCAATAAAATCCACAAAAACATGACATTATTAGGTTTCTGACCTCTATCTTTTGCAGGGATATTAGTATTTGGACTGTATCTGCGGTTAGTTTTCTATTTTGATTGCCTATACATTGCAATAATTAATAACAAAATCACTAATTGGACGCGTTAAAAATGGTTTAGACATTAACATTATAGGCACGTGTCAATTTCAATTCTACATTAATGTATTTTGTTCTGTTGTTGTGAGCTGGATTGAGGTGTATATATTGTATTGCATATAGCTTAGGACAAACAAGTAGGTAATTCACTTGCTTTGAGTGTTTATTCTTGCCTATATTGCACACTTGCGCCAATCGAATTTGAGGGTAAAGCCTAATATAACATAAGGTGGGAAAGTCATTACCATCTCTTAGCCCAAAAATCACTTTTCTACTCACACAACTCAAGCCTAAATAAAACTTGCTTGATGTTAGCCCCTAGGGACATCTCAGACTCATTAAGAGATTGAACCGGGAGGAAGTTGTTAGTGTCGGGCTATTGCCAAATCAATGTCTAAGGATTAGGGATTAAGAGGCAACGCCTCGAAAATTCAGTGGTTTGGCGTAATTAAGATCCATTACTTATGCATGGATACCTCTCACTGAATTTTGCCCCTACCTAGCCAATTAGCTCATGATCAGATACTGAAATAGCCCTCTTCTGGACAGTCGACTAGTTAGGAGTCATCTATGTCTAGATCAACCCTAGCGTAGGCTTGTTTGATTTTTTTTTTTTTATTTGTTTGTTTTTTTCTCTTTTTTTGTTTGTGCTTGTTGTGAAATGGTTTATAACTGAAAATTTTCAACTTTAATAAGAATCCAATTTCACCCCGACCTCATTTGACTCGGATAACTCAAACCCAGTTTTATATAACATGAATAGGTCGGACTGGATTTTTCCGAATCAATATAATCCATACTCCAAATCTTATGACCAAAATTTTCAAAATATTCTTAACTCTTCAGAGAGTCAATGGGGATTTCACTCCCCCAAGCCAAATTTTTAATCACTTTATCCGCAATCATTCTTCAATTTTCTTCATATACTCTTTTTCTAGAACAACCAACTGAAGAAAAATTAGAGTTAAAAAAGAGTCTAGAAGCCTTTATCAGTCCGAGCGACAATTTTAAAATATTTTGGACTCACAATTTGCACTAAATTTTCAAGATTCATACTCACCCTTTTCAGTCCCACCTCCCCAAGAAGAAAAATCCAACTTAAAAAAGAGTATAGAAATCTTGCTTGAGTCTGAACAACAAATTCAACATTTGATGAACTCACAATTTCAAAGTTTCCAATACCAACCTTCCTACTCTTCTTTTCAAGAAAAACTGAATGACTTAAACAAGAGAATGGAAAATATGATTCAGATCCAAAAATTTTTTACTCAGTCTATCGATAAGTTAGAAGCACAAATGAGTGAATTGATCAACACTTATAGGAATGAAGAAACTCTCTCTTATCAATTTTTGACTAATCCTGATATATCTAACCCTATCAATTCAACCCAAGAATCATGGTGTTTTGAAAACCGAGATTCAAGTTCACAACATCCATTCCAACTTGACCAATATCAAAGTTTTGAGAACCGTATTGACATTCTGGCAAGATATCTTATCTATTTTTTTAAATTAAACTTGAGCATGAATGTGATCCTAATCATCAAGTTGGTAATTTAGCTCCGCATTTTAACTCCATATTGACTCTAGTATCTTTACCCAATTTTATCACTTTTTTGAATCAATATTGAATCCTTTGCTCGTACATCATGAAACTGAATAACCAATCTTTCAAAATCACATTCTGTTGATGGGGCAAGTGTGTGAACCATAATTTTTGGTTTGGATCCAAATTTTGAATCAATTTTGTCTCCTGAACATTTACTTGATTTCAGTTAGTTTCCCAAGTCGATATTTATTCCTGCAACTTTTGAGCCCAAATCCATCATCTTCCATAATTACACCTAGTTTTTGGATAAAGTATAAAACAAAATGACTCTAAGATTATTTTTCAAAATTGAAAATTTGATTAGGATAATTTTCTAAATAAAATCATTCATCTATACAATCAATTACTGGGTTATAATATAAGAGAGGTCACTAGTGGGTTCCTACGAGCTCCACTTTTCTTGAATTGGGCCACATTTTGTGCACCAATCGGACCTCCACCGGAATCACCACCCTGAGGTGAATTTTCTATCCCTCTTTATTTTCATGTGCACATACATTCACAATGCATTGAGTACAATGCATGAGATAAGTGTAAGGGAGGGTTTACTAACGTATATCTTTTAAAATTTCTTTCTTTATCACTTTCTTTTAGGATATTCTTAGAATTTTCTCTTTTGTAAAGGAATTTTTCTTTCTTAACAAACTTTTTGTAAAAAGAGAAAAAGATTTGATCCATTTTTAAGAAAATTAGATTGATCTTAGGAATTAGGGAAGCCTTATTATGATTTCTTAATTTAAATAAAAATAAGAGGTATTGTTAGATTTTTAGGTTAAGGAAGAAAGATTAGAAAGATAATTTGATCTTGAATTCTTTACCTTAGATATATATATGCGCTTATACATTGAGGGATTAAAATAAAGACTTTAATACACTTATAAAAAAATTATTATAAAAAATACTTGACCACTAAGTAAGCTGGTTAATTGTGTCATAGGTAGTAGATTAGTCACGCCTAACAGCGATCAAAACAAATAAACTCTTTAATTTTGTGGCCTTTTTTACTTGAATCCTTAACCCGAGGGATATTTTCTCATATGGAGTCCTAAAACCATATGGTCTGGGAGTCATCGGTCAAAGGATTACTACCTGGGTAGACTAGAAAGCCTAATGAAACTAAAAAATATATAAATAAAATAAACAAATAGTATCATAGTCTAAGTTAAATTCCAAAAATATACAAGTGCATATTTCTAGGTTTTATAAAAGACTAAATAATCAATTTAATCTTGATTTCTTAACCTTTATCAATAACAAGTCCTTGTATTGAGACTCAATTAGGGATGAATATTTTTGATTTACTTAAAACCGTAAATCACTAAATTTTTGCAAAAATATTTTAAAATTTTTCTCTCTTTCAAAATGTGTTTTCAAAAATACTAATATTTGTTTTCCTTTTTTATGGATTTTGTGGGTGTAATCTACTGAAAACTCTCAGGAGATTATAACTCCTCCTCTAGGGAAAATCTAGAGATTTAAAGACTTATTATACACGCTCAATGCAATCACGTCACTTGTGAAAATGGTGTAATAATAATTTTAGTTTAGTTTTTTATTTTTTCTTATTTTTCTCGGGGTGAGTAAAAGATAAATATGGGGGTGTGATTAGTCATCAATTCTGTTATTTTATCATCACATTTCTCTGCCCGATTTATATGTAAAATACTGCTAAATAACCTGTGTTTTGGTCTCTTATGTAGATAATAAAGGTATATGGGCAAAGTTGAAATAAGAGCTAAATTAAACCCACTTTCGGATAATTAATCGGATATCTTAGAGGCCAAGGCAAGTAGCTTTTAGAAGAATGCATTGGATCCTCGAATTAAAGTTGTATCTAGAGGAATACAGTCTAAATTACATAAAATAAAGTATATATAGAAGCCTCTCGAAGGAATACACAGCACCAGCCAAAATATCAGGAACTATTTCCCTGATAATGCCATAGAATGCGGCATATGCCGCGTGCCCATGGTAATACTAGAGAGCAAGCTTCCGATTTTCAACGTGTGGTATCATCTCATCATCCAACAACTCCTTTTTCCTATAAATATTGCATGTATGAGCCAGAATGAAAAGGTGAATAGTAGCTAGGGTTTCTTCTCCTTAGTATAGATTAGGATTTTCTCCACTTTTCTTCTTTTCTTATATATTTCTTTCTATTTTAGATCTATGATTAGACCACAAAGTGATTCATAGAAGAAAGAGAGAGTTATTTGTAATTAAGTGTGACAATCTATAGAAAATTTTCTTCTTTCTCTTCACTATTTCTTCTTTGATTCTTCCTAGATGCTTAAATAGTTTTCTCTCATAGTGATTAACTACTAACCACTAACAATCAACTCCTTGATTGATAACCCACATGAATTAATAGTCTCTACAAGATCTTGCTCTTGCAAGAGTCATTGATGGCTCATGATGATGTGTCCTAACTACTAACTTGCTAACAAGCTGACTTACAATGTTTACTTTACTTCATGCTTTGCTCTTGTGTAATTTTGATGGATTAGCTTGCACCTTATTAATTAAGTTTGAATGTGAAGAACAATCTTATGGACCATACTTTGAAAAGCTCTTGAAGTCAAGCCTAGTGATTGCCAAGAATACATGTGAGACAACTATCACTTTAAGAGGTTAGCATGATTAGTGGAACAATTAATAATTAATAGCTGTGAGTTTTCTTTCTCTTTTTAGTTTGTTTTAGAAATCATTTTCTCAATAATAACACTATGTTTTTATCTTCATTTTCATTGTCTTCTTCTCTTCCTTCCTTTATTTTTTTCTTTTCCTTTGATTTTTTCGAAACAAAGAAGAACTCATTAACACTAATGTGACATGACCGTTAATGCTTCTATCGCCTCCTTTTTTATATAGGCACTTTGCTATCACGGTAGTATTGAGAAAGTCAAAGAACCATAACACTTTCATTGATTTCTAAATATACACATTTTTCATGCAAAGTTTACATCCAATAAGAAACTATATAGTCAGTTTAAAGCCGATGTCATATATATGGCTATTTTTTTAAAATTTGTTTTATAGTATCAGTACAAGTCGTACATATTCCAGCTAACCAGACACATATAACCCAACACACAGTACAAAATATCAAATAGAATCCTACGCGCACACACACAAATATAAATATATATCAAAAACATATACAATTAGTCCAGCGAATCTAGACACAAATAAAAACTTATAATCCTTATACCAATAACATAGTAATCTAGAATCCAATAGAAACATAATTTAAAAGTGTAACTTTTTTAATCCTACCTTTAACTCATAACTCATGCCGGAGAACTGAGGATTCAGATGAATCATCCTCAATTGATCTCTGAATTATCTGTATTACAAAACATATAGACAAGGTATAAGTAATAATTTACTTGGAACCTTAATCTCAGAAAGACACTGACATAAGTTTATCTTTTTCTTTCTCGACAAAGTATAGCATGCTGGTGGTAAATATGCATTCTGCCTCTTCTGTTCTGGTGTCAACTGCTTGTGTATACCAATTTCAATCAAATTCTTTTTAGTTTTGACTCCATCCTTAGTTTTATCGAGTATATTAAATAACATGCCAATAATACTTTCACATACATTCCTCTCTATATGCATCACACAAGGCAATGTCTCACAGATAAAAATTTTCAATATAGGAGATCTTAAAATATTGATCTCTTCTTTCATACATTCTTTTCGACTATAATTTTCTTTGCTTTACCAAAACTTGCTCAAAGATGGTTCAGTTGTTAACATACCTCTTCACCAATCAATGCGTTTGGAGTCCTTCTTCTTCTGTAGATCCATTAAAAACTTTTCATAGCCTCCGATAATGATGGGCTTGGTGATTCAGATAAACCTGCACAGAAAAATATAGAAGTTTAAAAATAATACAAGGTTCTCAATTCTACCGCTATAGCTAATGACTATGCGGTTCATGATCCACAAGGAGAGACTTGCGATGAAAGCGTTTGAGTAAGTTACTTTTAGAGTCTACTGAAATTGATTAAAAGTTCTTTGTTTTTAGAAAGAAAAGAGATAATGAAGCTATGTTTATTTAGAGAAAATGGAATAGTAGAGAAGATGGTGATTGTTGATGTTTTGAAAAGAAAAAGAAAAACTAAGTTAAAGTAAAAAAAATAGAGATGTGTTTGGAGATGTATTTCTAACCTAATATGTAAAGAAAGAAAGAACTAAAATAAATACTTACTTACCTCTTTGAGGTTTGTTTACCTTGAATCCATTGTATATCTTGACTTGAAGGCGATCAAAGCATGGCGTATAGGATCTTCCCTATTCCCATTCTAAACTATGAAATAAATGTACAAATTTAAATTAATTTAGAAATGGCTATCCATCACCATAAGTCATCAATGGTACTTACAAGGGCAAGACAGTTTCGATGTTATAGGATTCATTTGGATTACAAGCACCTCAGAGGAAAGTAGGAAAAAAAAAAGAAATGAAGAACAAAAAATGTAACTTTAGATTCAATAAAGAAAAATGAAAGAAAAGAAGATTGCTTACACAGGTGTCACTCTCAGTACAAGCTTCACTCTTATTCTCTCATGAATCTCTTCTCTTCTCTGATTTATATAAATAAAATAAAAAATAACATGAAAAGAAAAATAAAAAGCTACACTAAAAAAGAAAAAAAATCTAGCCTAGAATTTGTCTCTGCTCATTGGTGCCCCTTTGCCTTCAGAAATACAGACATCTATTACCAAAACTGGATAAGAGAGAGCGTACAAAGATAAGGGCAAAATCTCTTACCAAATAGAAAAGATCTTCTGATAAGGTTGGAGATAAATTTTTATTTTATTCCTTGATCTATAGTTAGATTATGTTTTATCTCTCTGAATCTTCTGAATATACATCCCAATCCTTAGATATCCCTTTATATATCAATAGGATTGCCTCTGGACTTCTGGATTTGCCTCTATCTTCTTGATTTCCCAACTAATAAAATAAATCTAACTAAATTTGATTTAGTTGAATTAGATTTGTGATGATCTTTAGCTAATCAAATAGATCTATATAAATCTGATTTAACCGGTATTTATTTGGTATTATCTTCTTCGCCTTCATTAATCATTTCCTGCATGAATTAAATATTAAGATATGGTAATTAGCAAATTTATTATAAGATAAATGTAGAAATGTACTAATAAATAATGCAACATATATGTACGATCACACCCACACACCTATCTTTTTCTTATCCTCGAGCAAAACAAAAAAAACTAATCTAACACACTTTCGTAGGGATCACGGTTGCACTTAGCATATGCAATAAGATGTTAGACCTCTACATTACCCCTAGAGGACGAGTTTTGCATCTTGAGGATTTTCAGCGGATTACATCCAAAAATATTTGAATTATTACTGTAAAAATTCAAGTAAACTAAAAGTTATAGAAAAAAATGAATTTTTCATTCCTAAACTTAGTCTCTATTCAAAAACTTGTTATCAATCAAGGTAAGGAGTCAAACTATATTTCTCATCTAATCTATTATTTTATATTAAGTCATATGCACTTTCATGACCGTGAAATTTTGACTCGGGTTCTTCAATTGTAACTCTTATGCTTTATTTTTTAATTTTTGGCAGTACTATCTCTTAGATTGATTAGGCTTTTTAATATGCCCATGTAACAAGCTGATTGCACACATTTATTGCATTATTCTTTATTATATTTTCACATTTATCATATAATAAATCTGCTAAATTTCTTGTCTTAAATGTCTATTTTAGAAGATAATCATAGGGAGAAAGAGGATAAAATTAAATAAATATGAGTTAAATTCAGATTTAACTAGACTATTTGGTTAGAGGAGGATCCCAAATCGAATTAGTTAAATTCAATTTTTGGTGAATCAAGTGGTTAAATCTAAAGATCAACCGAGGATAACGTCAAATACAGAGTCCAAATCTAAAGGGATAAATGGATAGAGAGAAAATCAACGGATAAGATGAAGCAAATTTGACTCAGATTCTGAGTGGATACATTTTAATATTTGAATCTTGATTTTCGCTACTGAAATTCAAATCTAATGACTCAAGATGATCCAGAAAGAAAACTTAAAGGACTACAACACATAAATTGATCACTATTTCAAATTCTATCATTTGACAAGTTATATTAAGCAATCAACATGCCAATAAGCTGCAGATTAAAACTGAATATCCACATCAAATCAAGTTCAGAGATAAGGGGAGGATTCAAATTCAGAAATATCCAGCTTCCTCTATCTTCATACTCCTCTAACCTATGCATTTCTCTTATAAATACCTGCAATCTCAAAGGCAAAGGGAGACGACAAAGCAGAGAGTAGAATTTAGGCTATTTTATAGTTTATAACTTAGCTTTTTTATTTTCTTTCATGTAATTTTTATTTTCTTTATGTACCTGAGAGGAGAGGAGACTTTTATGGAGGAATGAGAACAAACTTGTACTAAGGGTGATATCAGTGTAAGTAATCTTTCCTTTCATCGTTATTTAAATCGAATTAAAGTTTCTTTATCTTCTTTACTCTTGTTTTCGTTTGCTTCCCTCTTCTTTGTTTGTGAATCAAAATGACTCTGATAGCCTCAAAGTTGCCTTGCCCTTACAAGTGCCATTGATGGCTTATGGTGGTGGATATCCATTTCTATGATAGTGTAGCTTGCCCCCTTCATTTCATAGTATAAATCAGGAATGAGAAAGATGTTATTTTTCATGCTTCGCTTGCCATCAAACAAAGGCACATTGTCGATACGGGTCAAAGGTAAGCAGGCGCCGAAGAGGTAAGTAAGTTTTTTTTAGGTTTTAACTTTCTTTTCTTTTAATTTTAGTTTAAATCACCAACATCACTATCTTTCAATTCTTTTATCACTCTTTTCAATTTCTTTGTATATATCCGTCTTCTATTTTCTCTACCTTCTCATTCTACCTTCTCATTCTACCACTTTCTTCCTAACTTGATTGTAATTTATTTTCCTTTTTCTTTTTAAGAACTAAAAGAAGATCTTTAATCATTCTTTGTAACCTAATAGAGAACTTACTAAAAAGCTTCCATCGCTAGTCCTTCCTTGTGGATCACGATCCGCATAGTCACTTGCTATAGCGGTAGTATTGAGAACTCACACTTTTTATTCTTAAGTTCTGAAATTCTGTATTTTTATGTAGGTAAAAGCTCAATCAAATTTTGGCGCTCAGTGACTCCCAAACTGGACAGTCTTAGGGCACAAGGTGAGAAAACACCCCAATGGCTTAAGGACTCAAGCAAATAAGGCCACAGAACTAATAATTTTTATACTCATATAGACCATTTTTAGGCATGAATACTCATACTTTATGAGGTACAAATATAAAGCTTAATCATATGATTTTTGATATATATATATGTAATGTATATATATTCTTTTTTAATAAGACATAAGAATCTTTGTTTTTGAATTCTAAGTGTGTAAGTGTATAAAATATGCACAAATCATCAAGGTAAAAATCATAACTAAATTATTTTTCAGTTTCTCTTCCTACCCTAAAATTCAAACAAATAATCTTATTTTGACCAAGTATAAGAAATATTAACTATGATTTTTCTATTCTTTAAAATTAATTTAATTTCTTACAAAAAATAGGTCAAAATATTGTTTCTCTTTCAAAAAGTTTTAAAAGTAAAGAAAATGTTTATAATTTTTTCCTTTTTCTATCAATTAAAAGAAAGCCTATGTTATTTTAGAACCCTCCCCCATACATATTCATGTATTGTCATCAATGTATGAATAAATGCATATGTACATGAAAAGAAGAAAGGAAATAAAAATGTTACCTCAAGGTGGTGGTCCAGTGGTGGTCGGATTGGGCCAAGCATTGCTTCCCACTCTAAATATTGTAGATTATCAAAGAGCCTATCTTTTATGACCTCTTTTTTATTTACATATTTATAATCCCTAATATGAATAGGATCATGCATGATCCTATCTTGAAAATCATCCCATTTATATGATCAATCTTAGAATATCATCTCAGAGTCATTATGGTCATACCTTGGTCCAATAATAAAATTTTATTTTGTGGAATGGATGACTTGGGCTCAAAAATAAAAAGTTTGGGAACCAATACTAACTCGAAAAAATCAAGTTTGGATTCGAGAGTCGGTTTTGGTTCAAGAACTGAGTCCAAATCAAAGAATTAAATTTTACATTATTTCTCATCAATGAAATATGACTATCCAAAATAGGTGGTTCAAATTCAAGCTCTATGGGTATAGGAATCAATGTTGGCTCAAAAGATGGGTCCAAATAAGATAAAGATACCAGAGTCAACATAAATTCAAAAACTGGAATTGAATCACAAAGTTATGGATCGGGGTCACATTCATATTCAAGTTCAATTTTCTTAAAATGAAAACTTACCAATTTGTCCAAGGTTTGGGATAGGTCAAGTTCAATATGCTATGGTGGAATTGAATTTTAGTTAAAATCTTCAAGACACCTTGATTCTTGGTTCCCATTAATATGGGTAAGGGAATCGAGAATGATCAAAAATTGAGTAGGGAGAGTTTTCTCATTCCTATCATTAATTATTTTGACCAAATGACCTGAAGGAATCATTTATATAATCATTTTGGGACTGAATCATAGATTCTATACTCTTTTCTAAATCAGTAGGTTCTTCTTGCTGTTGTGAGACTTGAAAAATAGAGTAAGGTTGAAAATTTTGATGGAATTGTGAGTCCTTCATGTTTTGAACTTGTTGCTCGGACTAATACAAAGCTTTTAGAATTTTTTCATTAAATGCATTCATCATCTTTTCAAAATCAGATTTTTCCTCTATTAGTTCTAGAAAAGAGGTATGTTGGTAAGGTGATTGATAGAATGACTCGAAGGAGTTGTATCTCCACTGACTCGGTGAAGAGTAGAAATGATGATTGTTCCAGTCTTGTTCCTAATATATGGACTGAGGCATATGAGGATTCGGATAAATCAATCCGGCATACTTGATTGGTTAATATTATGACATGCCGGGTTGGTGTTATGCGAAAAAGAGGTCGGGGTATAATATGGATCACTATATGCATTGAAAAAGTTATAATTATAATCTGTATCATACAAAAAAGTGTAAAAAACAAAAACAAACATACATACATACAAATAAAAATAAAGAAAAATCTATTCTAACTTAGGATAGACCTTAGACTTAAACGACTCCTAACCGGTTAGACTGTCCATGAGAGGTATATTGCAGACTTTGATCACAAGTTAATTGGTCAGGTAGGGGCAAGATCAGTCGGAGGTATCCGTGCCTAAGCAATGGGCCTAATTTCCTAAACCATTATTTTCAAGATTTCGCCTCTCAATGCCCAACCTTTAACACCAATTTGATAAGAGTCAAATTCTAATAACTTTCCTCTTAGGTTATTCTCCTATCTGAATCTGAGATGTCCCTGGGGCCAATGTCTACTTAATTTTAAGTTAGGATAGGTTAGTGAGTGAGGAGATGGTTTGTGGGTTAAGGGAAGGTAATGACTTCCCACCTTATATTGTTTATAGGATAAGCCCTTAATCGTTTTAGTGCAACGTGTACATGTGTATGAAAAGCAACACTTAAGTAATATAAATAATTCAAAAGTGCTCCTATACTATATGTTATGTACACATAACTTTGCTCCAACACTCTTCAGCAGTAATGTAAAATGTAAACGAAATTAAACAAATGCTGTAAATGTAAAGTCTAAACTGTTTTTTAGCATTTAACAAACATCAAGTTACTATTGAAATAAAACTAATGTGTACAGAGTATTAAATAAAAAATATAAACACTAGAGAATATGTATTTTTTCAATTTACCCACATTGAAAAAACAAAAGTGAGTAGTTCACTCTGTCTGCCGCGCCAACGCGACTTTTGCCACGTTTTCACGGCAGAACAGAGAACTTTTGGGCTCTACTTTCAAGAGAAGAGTATCAGAGCTTCTTATATGTCTACTGCGGCTCCTATTTTTCTGAAAGCAAACCATGCACACTAAAACAGAGATGAAAATTTAACCGATAAAGTAAATTAAAAAGATTTACAAACCGTCTCTTTCCGGTAATGGCGTCAAAATTTGATTGAGAGTAACCTAAACACAGAAACTACAAAATTTTAGAAAACATGTTAGGTTCTCAATGTTACCGCAATAGCAAGTGACTATACGGGTCGTGATCAACAAGGAGGGATTTGCAATTGAAGCGTTAGGTAAGTTTCTTTTAGAGTTTGCTAAAATTGGTTAAAAGTTCCTCTTTGCTTTTAGAAAGAAAAGAAAAAATGAAGCTATATTAATTTGGAGAGAATGGAAGACTAGAGAAGATGGTGATTGATGCTGCTTTGAAAAGAAAAAGGAAAACTAAGTTAAAGTAAAAAAGAATAAAGAGATATGTGTTTCTAGCCTAATAAACAAAGAAAGAAAGAACTAAAATAAATACTTACTTACCTCCTTGAAGCTTGATTATCTTGGATCCAATGCAATAATTTACCTTAACTTGAAGGCGATCAAAGCATAGCATATATGATCTTCTCTATTACCATTCTAAAATATGAAATAAAGGTACAATCTTAAACTAATTTAGAAATGGCTATCCATCACCATAAGCCATCAATGACACTTACAAGGGCAAGACAGTTTCGAGGTTATATGATTTATTGGATTACATGCACCTCAGAAGAAAGCAAAAGAAAAACAGAAATGAAAAATAAAGAATGTAACTTTAGATTTAATAAAGTAAAAATGAAAGAAAAGAAGATTACTTACACCGGTGTCACTCTCAGTACAAGTTTCGCACTCATTCTCTTATGAAACTCTTCTCTCCTTTGAGTTACATAAATAAAACAAAAAATTACATGAAAAAAAATAAAACCTACACTAAACTAGAACAAAAACCTAGCCCAGAATCTATCTCTGCTCAGTGGTGCCCCTTTGCCTTCAGAAATATAGGTAATTATAGTCAAAACTGGATAAGGGAGAGCGTACGAAGATAAGGGTAAAATCTCTTACCCAACAGAAAAGATCTTCTGATATGGAGATAAGGTTAGAGAAAAAATTTTTGTTTTATTCCTTGATCTTCAGTTAGATTGTGTCTTTTCTCTCTGAAGCTTCTGAATATATATCCCAATCCTTTAGATATCCCTTTGTATATTGATAGGGTTGTCTTTAAACTTCTAAATTTGCCTGTATCTCTTTGATTTCCCAGCTAATAAAATAAATCCAACTAAATCCAATTTAGTTGGGTTAGATTCGTGATGATCTTCAGGTAACAAAATAGATCCATATAAATTTTATTTAACTGGTATTTATTTGGTATTATCTTCTCTCACTTCATTAATAATATCCTGTATGAATTAAACATTAAGACAAGACGATTAGCTGATTTATTATAAGATAAGTGTAGGAATGTACTAATAAATAATGTAATATACGTGTACGATCACTTGGGCAAGAATCTTCAGGAACCAAGGTATACTGTCTTTCTGTCATGTTTTTGTTTGAGATAGAATGTAACTTTTTCACATACAGGACATACCTGGTGTCCGTTCACATTGCACTCTGATAAGATTTCATATGCTGAAAAATCATTGATTGTCCAAAGTAATATAACTCGAAGCTTTGAAATTTTCTTGATGATATGCTTCGAATACTTCAACACCTTCTTCCAACATTATTTTAATGTCTTCAATAAGAGGTATCAAATAAACATTTATATCATTTTCTGGCTGCTTGAACTCAATATTAGCAATGACAATATTATAAACTTGCGCTTTTATGCACAACCGAGGAGAAAAATTATAATAGTCAAAGCAACTTGCCTAGTACTTTATGTGTTACTAACGCTACCATGAGGGTTCATTCCATCAGAAAAAGACATAGTCGGAGATTTCTTGAATCACACCTAAAATCGAAAAACTTCAAATCAATCATATTTTATTGTAGAGAATCAGCTGGATGCTGAAGCATATTATTAGAAATTCTCCCGTCTGATTGTCACATCAAACTCTTTGCATGTTCTACATTTCTAAACATGCATTTAATCTAGGTATTATCAAAAAATGCCATGATACCCTAGCTGAAACTTTATTCCTATTTTTCTTGTACAGATCCACTTCACAAATCAAATATTTTTCCAAACTTTTATAATCCTTTTTGTACAGAAATAGTCATTAGGGCAAGCATGAATCCTCTTGTAATTATACCTATAGAGCACAAGATTTTTTTGACATCGTATGTATGATTCGAAAATTCATTAGCCTCGCGAAGCATATCCTTCAAGAGATTGAGTAAGACTGTAAAACTCTAATTACTCTACCCATTTTCTACTTTTAAATTGTACAATCTCAGCACTGCATACAATTTAGTGAATTTAGAACCAACATATAAATTTTTTTCATCATCTTTCAAATTCTGGATTAAGTTTTGGCGATCCATAAAGTGATCTTCTATATCATGGATCATGTTTTCTAATTTATCACCCTCAGTACAATCGATTTCTTCTCTTTCATCACAGATTTTATCATTGAAATTAATCTATCTATCTTTTTCACTCGCACCATACCATATCCATCTTGTACAACCTTTATCAATCCCATTAAAGAATAAATGATTACTAATACTATAACCGTAACATTCTAAAGGCAACCGCATCTTATACACGGTCACTTAACAAGATTAGAATTGTTCACACTTGATAATTGTAATTATCATTTATATTTTGTATTACTTTTATACCTATTTTATCACACATTTAGTACTACATGAGTGTTTTTGTTCATTTTTATGCAGAAATTAGGTCAAGAACATAAATTAGAGAAAAGAGAAAAAAAAAGTGAAAAATCGAAGATTACAACAGTATATTTTAAAATCCAGACATTTAGAAGCCTAATAGACTTGCCAAAAATATCTATAAGATGTAAGAAAGTATATAACAAAATTTTAAGTCAAATCAAGCTAAAATTCGGCTGGATAGCCGAACTTTTCGACTACAAACCCGAACACTATTCAACAGAAAATAAAATCAGATTCAGACTAGAGACTTTTTAGATCAATTTGAAAATAAAATCAGATTCAACAAAAAATACTCTTTTCTCTTAATTTACTATATGAAGATAGAAATCATGTTTATTGTTTCGCTTTGTAATTTTTTTTCATAAACTAAATCTCCACAGTTAGGGCGTTGACGTAGGCAATTATTATAAAGATTTAATCTTTTTATTTTGTATTAGTTCTATATTACTACTCCGTTCTTCATGTTACATTCCATACATGTTAAATTTTTAATCTCGATCTTCATGTTATTAATTGATGCACATAATTATATAGATGGTTTGATTTAAAACTTTTAGTAACGCTTCATCGGAATAGAAATCGCAAGTTAATAAGTTGAAATGTAAAAGTTGTGCAATCTTATATAAAGATTCACTGTCCTTAATGTTTCCTCTAACTTATAAATTTACTAGATTAAGAGATTGTAGGTTTTTGTATTAGATGTTAGAAGTAATATTGCTCGAGAGAGAATATTAGTTAAGCTAGGGACTTTGGATTGTTAATATGAATTGTATATAGTTACTAGAACAATCAACTTGTTAATTTGGACTATTAATTGTTGAAATCAATTGCCTTAGTGTTTTTCTTATCCATAGTCAACATCTTTCTTGTTTTTTTAATTTATCTATGTCTATTTTTTAATAAAACTTTGAGCCAATACACTTTTGGTACTTAATAAGATAACAATTCTCATTTGTTCGACACTCTACTTTATCACTTTATTACTTGTAAACAATTGGTGCACTTACCAATTCGCAATATCAAGTTTTTGGCACCGTTGTCGGGAATTATTTATTGATTGAGGTTTTACCTACACACAAAAAATACAGAATTTAAGAACTTAGAATAAAGAGTGCAAGTACTCAAAACTACCGCAATAGTAAGTGGCTATGCCGGTCGTGATCCACAAGGGACTAGCGATGAAAGCTTTTTTAGCAAGTACTCTTTTAAGTTACATTTAATAGTTAAAGATCTTCTTTTAGTTATTTAAAAGAAAGAAAAAAAATGGATTAAAGTTAAGTTAGAAAGAAAGTGGTAGATTGAGAAGGTGAAGAAAATAGAAAATAGATATATACAAAGAAATCAAAAGGAGTGATAAAAGAGTTGGGTGTTGATGATGTTGGTAATCTAAACTAAAAAATTAAAAGAAAAAAATTAAAACCTAAAAAAACTTACTTACCTCTTCGGCGCCTTCTTACCTTGACCCGTATCGACGATGTACCTTTGTTTGAAGGCAAGCGAAGTATGATAAATAGGATCTTTCGCATTCCCGATTTACACTATGAAACGAAGGGGCGAGCTACACTACCATAGAAATGGATATCTATTACCATAAGCCATCAACGACACTTGTAAGGGCAAGGCAACTTTGAGGCTATCGGTTTCATTTGGATCCACAAATACAAAAGAGGGAAGCAAACAAAAACAAGAATAGAAAAGAAAAGAAACTTCAATTCGATTCAAATAACAATGAAAGAAAAGATTACTTACACCGGTATCAACCTCAGTACAAGCTTACTCTTATTCCTCTATGAAACTCTCCTCTCCTCTCAGTTACATAAATAAAATAAAAATTACATAAAATAAAATAAGAAACCTAAGTACAAACTACAAATTAGCCTAAGTTCTACTCTCTGCTTGGTCGTTCCCTTCTGCCTCTGATGTGGATATTCAGTTCTGATCTGTAGCTTATTGACGTATTGATTGCAGAATATAACTTATCACAGGACAGAATTAGAAATAGTGATCAACTTACAAGTTGTAACCCTTTAAGTCTTTTTTCTAGATCATTTTGAATCATCAGATTTGAGTTTTGCTAGCAAAAGTTATGATTCAAATACAAAAATATGTCCAGTCAGAATCTGAGTCAAAATTGCTTCATCTCATCCATTGATCTTTTCTCTATCCATTTATTTCTTTGGATTTGGACTTTGTATTTGAAGTTATCCTCAGTTAATCATTAGCTTTAATCACTTGATTCACCCAAAACTGAAATTAACTAATTAGGTTTGGGATCATCCTCTTCTAACTAAATAGATTTAGTTAAATCTAAATTTAACTGATATTTATGTGATTTTATCCTCTTTCTCCCCATGATTATCTTCTACAAAATAGATATTTAAGACAAGAAATTTAGCAGATTTATTACATGAAAATGTGAAAAATATAATAAAGAATAATGCAATAAATGTGTGCAATCACACCCCCACACCTATCTTTTTCTCGTCCTCGAGCAAAACAACAAAACTAAACTAAAGATTATTAGACCACTTTCGCGGGTCAAGCGATTGTACTGAGCATGTGCAATAAGCTGTTAAACCTCTAAGCTTCCCCTAGAGGACGAGTTTTGTCTCGTGAGGATTTTCAGTAGATTACACCCACAAAATCCATAAAAAAAGAGAAAAATGTTAGTATTTTGATAACACATTTTGAAAGAGAAAAATATCTGAAATATTATTGTAAGAATTAAGTAATCTATAAGTATAAAAAATTGAAATTTTCATTTTTAAACTTAGTTTCTATTCAAAAATTTATTATCAATCAAAAGTAAGGAGTCAAATTGTACTTCTCATCTAATTTATTACTTTACCCTAAGTCATATGCACCTTCGTGACCATGAAATTTTGACTAAGGGTTCTTTAACTCTATCTCTTATGCCTTATTTATTTATTTATTATTTTTTATTTTTGGTGATATTATTTCTTAGGTCTATTAGGCTTTCTAATCGCCCATGTAACGAGCTTTTAATCAGTGACTCTCACACCAAACAGTCTTAGGATACCGGGTGAGAAGACACCCTAAGGACTTAAGGACTCGAGCAAATAAGGCCACAAAACTAAGGATTTCATTAAATGAACCGCCTTTAGGCGTGAATACTTATGCTTTATGAGGCACAAATACCCAGCTTAATTAGAGAATTTTTATATATATATATTTTCTTTTTCTTTTTTTTAATAAGACATAAGAATCTTTGTTTCTGAACCCTAAGTGTATAAGTGTATAAAACATGCATATATCATCAAAGTAAAAAATCAAGACTAGATTAATTTTCTAAATTTTCTTCTTAACCTTGGAAATCAAATAAATAATTTTATTTTGACCAAGTATAAGAAATCGTAATTATGATTCTCCTATTCCTTAAAATTGACTTAATTTCTTACAAAAATATGTCAAAATATTATTTCTATTTTCAAAAAGTTTTTAAAACTAAAGAAAATAATTTAAAAAAATTTAAAAAAAATTAAGTTATGTTAGAGCCCTTCCCTACACCTATCTTATGCATTGTCCTCAATGTATGAATTAATGCATAGATGCATGAAAAAGAAGAAACGGAAGGAAAATATTACCTTATGGCGGTGCTTCCAGTGGTGGTCTTATTAGGTCAAGTGTTGCTACCCAATAAAGAAAATATAGTGGTTCACGGGACCCACCTTTATTGACCTCTTTTCTATTTATATATTTACAGTCCCCAATATGAATAGGATCATGAAAGATCCTATCGTTAAACTTACTCCCTTTATATGATCAGTCTTGGAGAATCATCACGGAGTCATCATGGTTTATACCTATGTCCAACAAAAGAATGTGACTTGGTAGAATGGTTGACTTGGACTCAAGAATGATAGGTTCAGGAACCAATACTAACTCGAAAAAATCAACTTTGACTTCGAGAGTTAGCTTTGGTTCAAGAGTTTAGTCCAAGTCCAAGAATTGAAATTCACATTTTTTTCATCAATGGAATGTGATTATCCAAAATTGGTGATTTCATTTCTAGATCTATGGGTACGGGAATAAATGTTGGCTCGGGAATTGGTCCAATTGGGTAAGAATACTAGAGTCAATATAGATTTGAAGATGGAAACTGAATCACAAAGTTGGAGATCAGGCTCACATTCATAATCAAGTTCAATCTCATTAAAATGAAAAAATGTCAATTCGTCTATGGGATGATATTGATCAAGTTCAATTGAATTTTGATCACAGTCTTCAAGATACCATGATTCTTGATTTTCATTAATATGACAAGAAGTATCGAGGATAGTCAAAGATTGGTAGGGAGAGTTTCCTTATTCCTACGCATATTTTTCAATCTACTAAGTCTTTCTTCTATCATATCGAATGGATCATTTTTGGCATTGAATCATGTTTTTCATATTCTTTTCTAAGTTGACATGTTCTTCTTAAAAAAGAGTAAGGATCTGTGATTTGAAAATTTTAACGAGATTTTGGGTCTTCTAAAATTTGAATTCATCGATCAACCTCGTCTAAGGCTTTCATCCTCTTTTTTCAGTCAATTGATTCTTCTAATGGTTGTTTGGGAGAAGGAATATATGAAGCTTGATGTTGGTAAGGTGGTTGACGATAAGACTCGGAAGAGTTGTATCCCCATTGACTCTGTGAAAAGTAGTGATGATTATTCCAGTCTTATTCATAGTATTGAGACTGGGGCATGTATTGATTCGGATAAGAAAAATCCGGCACACTACGTTAGTTAAAGTTATGATATGCCGGGTTGGTAATATATGAAAAAGAGATCTGAGTGTAACATGGATTACAATTAAAATTGGAAAATTATTGTTATAAGCCATATCACACAACAAATATCAAACATAAACAAAGAAAAATAAATAAATAAGCAAACAAATAAAAAGAAAAAATCTAACCTAACTTAGATAAACTTTAGACGTAGACGACTCCTAACGGGTTATACTGTCCACGGGGGGTATATCGCAGAATCTGACCACAAGTTAATCGGTCAAGTAAGGGCAAGATCATTGGGGGGATATCTGATTGGTAGTGAAAAGTGCATTTTTATACATACATTTACCATCACATTTTCATATTTATTCATATAATTCTGCACATTTACTCATATTTTATTATTTATTGTGTGCAGGCCTTGAGTTCTTATTTTAATAATAAATAAAGCCTAAAAGGAAGCCCAAAAGCCCATATTCAAGCCCAAGTGCAAAAGTGCAAATATTAATTGTCAAAATTACAAATACACAAGGGCCAAAGTTGCAAATACAAAGAAGAGGGAAGGATAGACTTCTATTCAACTCTAAACACTTGCGGATGAGGATAAAAGCCAAAGAAGGATAGCAAATTTCGTTTAAGAGATATGGGAAGATTTGGGATCTAGTTAACTTGCTTCCCAAGTTATCTCGAAAATCCCAAAATCAAGAGTAAAGATGCAGCTTCCAGAAGCAAACACCCAGATGGACGGACCAGGGGAGGCCACGCGCCAAAGCGCGTGGCCAGCCGCCACTACCAGGCCGCGGAAACGCGGCCCAAGCCGCGTTCCCGCGGCATTCTTGACGTATCTGGCCAGCTGTTTTCGTATGAGAGTTGTGTTGGGACTCTACCTCCTTCTGCACCTATAAATACCCCTGCAGAGCAACCGTAAAGGCGTCTAGAGGCAGAGCCAGAGGGCCAAATCTAGGGTTTTAGGCTTTCTTCTTTTAGTTTAGGTTTTCTTTCCTTTTCTTTTTTGTATCTTTTATGTAAGTGAGGGAGATAGCTATGTTGAGAGTGACACCGATGTATGCTTCTCTTCTCTTCGTTTGTTTCAAGCAATAAAGGTAATATTTTTCTTCTGTTAATTGCTTTTACTTTTCTTTTTGTTTTCTTCTCTTTTTCTATTTTTATCTCTGTTGGTTTGTGATGAGTATGCAAGTGATTTCTGAAGCACAAGTATAACAAGTCTTAGCGAGTGCCAACGATACTTCATGGTGATGTTCTCCTCCTCAAGGTACGTATCAATTCATACTTGCCAATGCTTGATGATATAATGCGAACAGGGGACTGAGATCGATCCTATGGTTTATGCGTTCATGCCTCCAAAGTAAGGTAGAAAGTGTTAAGATTTCATATGTTTCTTCAACCAAACTGAGGTTAGTGTTTCTTCCTTTTCTTTTCTTTTCTTTTATTCTTGTAGATTAAATCACAACACTTCTCCCAATTCTTTCTTTTCCGACTCATTGTAAAATACCGCTTTCTTTCTAAACTAACATTAATTAATATTTTCTTATTTTCCTTTTAATTAACTAAAAAAAGGGAGAAATTTTTAGAGATAACTTACAAACGCTTCCATCGCTAGTCCCTCCCAGAGGATCACGACCCGCATAGCCACTGCTACCGCTGATTAGAATTGAGAACCTTGCACAATTACTTCTAAATCTAACATCTTTATTTTTGTGGGTAGGTAAAAACTCGATCAAAATTTTGGCGCCGTTGCCGGGGAGGGACGATAAGTTATTCTCTAATAATAAAAAAATTATTAACTAATTCTTTTATTCTTTTCTATTTGCAGGTTTGGAGAATAGAAAAACAACAGCAGAAGTGGACATATAGCAACTCTGTGCCTCTGCCCTCGAAGGCAGAGCATCAGAGCCTACTATAGTGCCGCGGATCCGCGGCAATAGCTGCGGAAACGCGGCCTTAGTAGTGAACTACTAACTGCAATTTCTGCAGGTTGCTAAAAAGTGCAAAATTTGTTTTCTGCTCTCTTAAAATTTGTTCTGTGATAAACCTGTATACTGCTAATTAATTCAACAGTAAAATATTTGTTGATAAAGATAAAAATTGATTAGACGTTTGCATATTAGGCACGTGTCTTTTCAATTTCTTTATTTTTACTGTTGAAGAGTGCTGGAGCAAGGTACGTTCGCATTGCATGTAGAATAGGACTCATCTCTTGGTTGATGCTTTGAGTGAATCTTATTTACATATTTTGTACACTTGCACAAATTTATTTAAGGGTATAACCCATTAACAAGATAAGGTGGGGATTTCATCACCCTTCCTTACCCAAAAAATCATATCCCAAGCACTCACTAACCCAAGCCTAACTTAAAATTAGTAGACGTTGGCCCTAGGGACATCTCGGACTCAATTAGGAGATTATCCTAAGGGGGAACAGTGCTGGAAATTGACTCCTGCCAAATCAGTGTCTAGGAAGGGGATTGAGGGCCGAAAGCCCGAAGATTAGTGGTTATTTAATTAAGGAACGTCTTTGACGGAAAACCTCCCACCACTCTTGCCCTGACCTGGCTGATTAACTTGTGGTCAAAGTCTGCACCCTACCTCCCGTGGACAGTCTAACCAGTTAGGAGTCGTCTAGGTCATAGGTCTACCCTAACTTAGGTTAGAATTTTTTTCTTTTTCGTTTGTTTATTTGTTTGTTTTCTTTTTCTTTGTTTGTGTTTGTGTGATATGGCATATAATAATAATTTTTCCAATTTTAATTCATATTACACACCTAACTCTTTTTCGGATATTACCAACCCCGCATATCATAATTTTGATCAACCTAGTGTGCCGGAATGATCTTATCCGAATGAATATAACCCATACCCCCCATCTTATGACCATAATTTTCATACTTTCAACTCTTCACAGAGTTCATGGGGTTTCGATTCCCCCGAGTCCAATTTTCAACCGACTTGTCCTCCGTCTCCACCTTGTCCATAATATTCCCAAGAGTCATACTCAGATCCACCCATTCAGAATAGAATACCATCTATCGGGGAAATGATAAGTATGCATGAGTCCAAGTAACAATTACCATCAATCGCAGACATGATAATGCGTGAGTCCACCGACTCACAACTTCATCACGATTACACTTCATCCTTTCAAGTCCAATCACAACATGATGCACCTATCAACTATGAAAGGATGCTTGCAGCCATGACTCAGGCTAGATTAGCCCGTAATCGTGATATAGATTTGATGGTTCAATCTTTACGTTCTCACCGTTCGGCCAATTCTGATATGGTTAACCATTCTGTTAGAGCCAACGAACCAAGTTGCTTTGGACAACAAGATTCTAATTCAGTGTCATCATGTGAACTTGCCGAAACTTCAAATTTTGATAACTTGGCAAGTTTTTCCTTTCCTGAAATAGAACTTGAGCATGAATATGATCATGATCTTCCACTTGGTGATTCAATTCTACTTCCTGATTCAGTAATGACTCCGGTGTCTCCACCTGATTTTACTTTTCCCGAGTCAACATTGGATCTTGTGCCAATTCATCATGAAATTGAGTCACTCATTTTTGATGAATATATTGAACTTGACCAATTTTGCAATTTTGAAAGTCCCATGGATAAATTGGCAAGTTCTCATTTTTATGAAATTGAACCCAATGAGATATGTGACCTAGATTCTCAAATCTGTGATCAAGTTCAAATTCCTGAATCATTATTGACTCCTGTTTTGTTACCCGACTTAGGTAATCTTTTAGAGTCAGTCTTGGTTCCCACACCTATCATTCCTGAACTTGAATCACCAATATTGAGTCACATTCCATTGTGGGAAGATTATTGTGGACTTGAGCTTCAACTTATTGATTTGGACCCACTTCCTGAACTTAGCCTGACTCCTGAACCCTTACTTGATTTAAGCTTCTTTCCTGAGTCGGTATTCGTTCCTGTACCTATGACGTCCAAGTCAATCATTCCATCTTTTCACACTCCATTTTGGGACAAGGAGGTTGACACAATTGACTCTGAAAATAATTATGAATTATGAAAATTGGATGGGGTCAAATTATTAAAAAATGATTATACATACATTTTAGTGGGTTATACAAAAAAGATTTCTGGTGGGTTCTTCCGAATTCCACAAAAAGTTGATTGGGCCGCATTTCGTGGACCAATTAGACCACCACCGGAACCACCACCTTAAGGTAACTTCTGCCTTCCCTTCTTCTTTTTCATGCATATATGCATTCATTCATACATTGAGGACAATGCATGAGATAAGTATGGGGGTGGGCTTTACTAACATACTAACATAGGTAGAAACTAACAAAAATCTGCTAATAAAAAAATCTGAAAAAAACTAAAAAGGACAATATTTTGACTTATCTTTTGAAAGAAATCTAAGTTAATCTTAAGAATTAGGAAAATCATGATTAGGATTTCTAAAAACTTGGTCAAAATAAATAAATTGTTGAATTTTTAGGTATAGGAGGAGAAATTGAATAAGTAATTAGTCTTGATTTTTACCTTAATGAAATATGCATACCTAATACATTTACATATCTAGGATTCTAAGACAAAGACTCTTGTGCCCTATTCTAAAAAAAGAAAAAAAAGAAAAAAAAGAGAGAGAGAAATTCACTGATTAAGCTGGATACATGTGCCTCAAGAAGCATAAGTATTCACGCCTAAAGGTGATTTTATGAAATAAAGCCCTTAGTTTTGTGGTCTAGTTCACTCGAATCCTTAAGTCCGCGGGGAGTTTTCTCATCCGGTGCCCTAAAGCCGATCGGTTTGGGAGCCACCGACTTTAAGTTCGCTACATGGGTGGATTAGAAAGCCTAAGAAAACTAAGAAAAATTACTTTTATAGTACTAACACATCTAATAGTCAATTAGTTAGGTATGAGGGCCTCAAGAAGCCTTGATACTTACACGAAAGAAAATTAGATGAGTTATACATTTTAAAAAAGAGAGAGAAAAAAATTATATTAACACATCTAATAGTCAATTAGTTAGGTATGAAGGCCTCAAGAAGCCTTGATACTTACACGAAAGAAAATTAGATGAGTTATAAAAAATAATAATAATAAAGAGGCATGAGAGTCCAAGTTAAGAAATTCTTAGTAAAAATTCATAAAGATGCATATGATTTTTGGTAACGAAAAAGACTATACAAAAATTCAATTTTGATCCTTACTTAAAATGAAAACAATTTACTTTATAAAGACTAAGTCTAAGAATGAATAAAAATGATAATCCTAAAACTTATAGACTACTTAGTCTCTTCAAATATAATTCGAATATTTTCCTTTTTATGAATTTTGTGGGTGTAATCCGCTGAAAACCCTCACGAGACAACACTCGTCCTCTAGGGTAACCTAGGGGTTTAACGGCTTGTTGCACATGCTAAGTGCAACCGTGATTCCTACGAAAGTGAGTTAGGTTAGATTAATTTTTCTTTTTCTCTTTGATTTTTACTCGAGGACGAACAAAAAGATAAGTGTGGGGGTGTGATTGGTAGTGAAAAGTGCATTTTTATACATACATTTACCATCATATTTTCATATTTATTCATATAATTCTGCACATTTACTCATATTTTATTATTTATTGTGTGCAGGCCTTGAGTTCTTATTTTAATAATAAATAAAGCCTAAAAGGAAGGCCAAAATCCCATATTCAAGCCCAAGTGCAAAAGTGCAAATATTAATTGTCAAAACTACAAATACACAAGGGCCAAAGTTGTAAATACAAAGAAGAGGGAAGGATAGACTTCTATTCAACTCTAAACACTTGCGGATGAGGATAAAAACCAAAGAAGGATAGCAAATTTCATTTAAGAGATATGGGAAGATTTGGGATCTAGTTAACTTGCTTCCCAAGTTATCTCGAAAATCCCAAAATCAAGAGTAAAGATGCAGCTTCCAGAAGCAAACACCCAGATGGACGGACCAGGGGAGGCCACGCGCCAAAGCGCGTGGCCAGCCGCCACTACCAGGCCGCGGAAACGCGGCCCAAGCCGCGTTTCCGCGGCATTCTTGACGTATCTGGCCAGCTGTTTTCGTATGAGAGTTGTGTTGGGACTCTACCTCCTTCTACACCTATAAATACCCCTGCAGAGCAACCGTAAAGGGCGTCCAGAGGCAGAGCCAGAGGGCCAAATCTAGGGTTTTAGGCTTTCTTCTTTTAGTTTAGGTTTTCTTTCCTTTTCTTTTTGTATCTTTTATGTAAGTGAGGGAGATAGCTATGTTGAGAGTGACACCGATGTATGCTTCTCTTCTCTTCGTTTGTTTCAAGCAATAAAGGTAATATTTTTCTTCTATTAATTGCTTTTACTTTTCTTTTTGTTTTCTTCTCTTTTTCTATTTTTATCTCTGTTGGTTTGTGATGAGTATGCAAGTGATTTCTGAAGCACAAGTATAACAAGTCTTAGCGAGTGCCAACGATACTTCATGGTGATGTTCTCCTCCTCAAGGTACGTATCAATTCATACTTGCCAAGGCTTGATGATATAATGCGAACAGGGGACTGAGATCGATCCTATGGTTTATGCGTTCATGCCTCCAAAGTAAGGTAGAAAGTGTTAAGATTTCATATGTTTCTTCAACCAAACTGAGATTAGTGTTTCTTCCTTTTCTTTTCTTTTCTTTTATTCTTGTAGATTAAATCACAACACTTCTCCCAATTCTTTCTTTTCCGACTCATTGTAAAATACCGCTTTCTTTCTAAACTAACTTTAATTAATATTTCTTATTTTCCTTTTAATTAACTAAAAAAAGGAAGAAATTTTTAGAGATAACTTACAAACGCTTCCATCGCTAGTCCCTCCCAGAGAATCACGAGCCGCATAACCACTGCTACCGCGGATTAGAATTGAGAACCTTGCACAATTACTTCTAAATCTAACATCTTTATTTTTGTGGGCAGGTAAAAACTCGATCAGTATCCGTGCCTAAGCAACGGGCCTAATTGTGTCAAATCACCAACCTTCGGGGTTTCGCCCCCTCAATTCCCAACCTTAGATACCGATTTGACAAGAGTCAAATTTTAATCAACTTTCCCCTTAGATCAGTCTCCTATATGAGTCCGAGATATCTCTAGGGCCAACGTCTACTCAGTTTTAGTTAAGCTTGGGTTAGTGAATGAGGAGATTGTTTGTGGGCTATGGGAGGATAATGACTTCCCTACCTTATCTTGATTTGGGTTTTGCCCTTAAGATTGATTGTGCAAAGTGTGTAAGAAATAGAAAAGTAACATTCAACAAGCAAATAATCACCCAAGAATGTTTTCTAAATTATATGCTATGTATACATATCTTTTGCTCCAGCACTCTTCAACAGTAATATAAAATGTAAACGAACTAGACACGTGCCTAAATACAAAGTCTAAACCGTTTTTAGCATTTAACAAATTTCATTTTACTGCTGAGGTTAGAAAGTAAGTACATTGAGTCAATTAACAAAATAGATAGCTACAGAAATCAGCTTTACAATTCAGCCAACCTGTAAAAATATAGGTGAGTAGTTCACTCAGATTGCTACTAGAATGTAGCAAATCTGAGGATTTCTGGGCTCTGCTTTCTTGAGTAGAGTCCAGGACTACTTATATGTCCACTGCAGCAAAACTTTTCTTATTGTTAAACCTGTACACCAAGAACAAAAAAGATAGTTAACCAAAAATATAAATCTAAAAAGAGAATAACTTACCGTTCTTCCCCAGCAACGACACCAAAATTTGATTGAGATTTTATCTGCACACAAAAATATAAAATTTCATAACTTAGAATAAAGAGTGCAAATACTTAATACTTTCGCTGCAGCAAGTGGCTATGCGGGTCGTGATCTACAAGAGAGACTAGCGATAGAAGATTTTTTAGCAAGTACTATTTTAAGTTACATTCAATGGTTAAAGATTTTCTTTTAGTTGTTTAAAATTAAAAAAAGAATGGATTAAAGTTAAGTCAGAAAGAAAGTGGAAGATTGAGAAAGTGGAGAAAATAGAAAATAGATATATACAAAGAAATCGAAAAGAGTGTAAAAGAGTTGGGTGTTGATGGTGTTGGTAATCTAAACTAAAAAATTAAAAGAAAGAAAACTAAAAACCTAAAAAAACTTACTTACCTCTTCGGCGCCTACTTACCTTTGACTCGTATCAATGATGTACCTTTGTTTGAAGGCGAGTGAAGTATGAAAAATAGGATCATCCTCATTCCCTATTTACACTATAAAATGAAGGGGTGAGCTACACTACCATAGAAATAGATATCCATCACCATAAGTCATCAACGACACTTGTAAGGGCAAGACAACTTTGAGGCTATCAGTTTCATTTAGATTCACAAACACAGAAGAGGGAAGCAAATAAAAACAAGAATAGAAAAGAAAAGAAACTTCAATTCGATTTAAATAATAATGAAAGAAAAGATTACTTATACCGGTGTCACCCTCAGTATAAGCCTGCTCTTATTCCTCTATGAAACTCTCCTCTCCTCTCAGTTACATAAATAAAACAAAAATTACATAAAAGAAAATAAGAAACCTAAATTATAAACTACAAATTAGCCTAAGTTCTACTCTCTACTTGGTTGTTCTTTTCTGCCTCTGATGTGTGGGGGGTATTTACAGGATAGAAATGGATAAGAAAATGAGTCTAATGATAAGGGGAGCTGACTATTTCTAAATTTGAATCCTCGCTTTATCTTCAAACTTGATTTGATGTAGATATTCAGTTTTGATCTGCAGCTTGTTAGCGTATTGATTGCTGAATATAACTTATCAAATGATAGAATTAGAAATAGTGATTGACTTAAGAGTTGTAGCCCTTTAAATCTTCTTTCTGGATCATCTTGAATCATCAGATTTGATTTTTGGTAATGAATGTTATGATTCAAATACTAAAATGTATCTAGTCAGAATCTGAGTCAAAATTATTTAACATTTATCCCTTTGGATTTGGACTCTGTATTTAACATTATCCTCGGTTGATCTTTAACTTTAACCACTTAATTCACCAAAACTGAATTTAACTAACTGGATTTAGGATCATCCTCCTCTAACCAAATAGATCTAGTAAACTCTGAATTTAATTGATATTTATTTGATTTTATCCTCTTTCTCTCCATGACTATCTTCTACAAAATAGACATTTAAGATAAGAAATTTAGCGGATTTATTACATGATAAATATGAAAATGTAATAAAGAATAATGCAATAAATATGTGCAATCGTTTATCTTTACTAATATCAATACCATTTGATTCTAGTTTTACTTTGAAAATTTATTTTTATCTTTATCTTTATTTATTTCTTTTTTTTAGTTCAGGTCTATAGAGTACAACAACTATCAATGGTCCTCATAAAGTTTGAGCCAATGCTGACATGTTCGTGGTGTGGAGGAAATCATGATCCTATGATTGTCCATATTTTCTCAACACCTACATTTACAATCCTGCTTGAGGAAATCATCAAAATTCTTCGTGGAGCTACAACCATCATGTTATCGAGCCTCAATACTTTGCGCATTAAGAGAAGAAGTCTACTTTGGAAGAAACTATGGAAAGTTTAAATAGAACTTTTGAAAGTTTTATAGAATTTTCACTTTCCTTGCTAAGTAATTCTAAGGTAGATCATGAAGAGAAAAAGGAGGAAATCATCTAGAGGCAATCACAAGAATTTTTCGAAGATGCCGAAGCATATGAGGATAAAGAATCAAGCATTAAGGAGGATTTTGAGTGATTTTCTAATTATGAGAAGTCTACCTCAACATAGAAAATATAAGAAACAGAGAACATAGAACAAGAAAATGAGGACATAATATCTTGCTGAAAAAATTTTAATAACAGCTACCCAAACAGTTTAGCTATGTAGCCAAATTTTTAGCTAGACAGTCAACCCCCTGCTGGTCTAGATCCTCATCCAGAAGCCACAGAAAGCATTGACTAACCTAAAGTTTTGATCAAGTCTAAAGTTCCTTATAAAAGAAGGAAACTTAATTTTCGTATTTATATGTTTGATGAGACACCGATGGAACAATTTATCAAGGTACCATACTTGATAAATCACCAAGTTTGAATAATTGCAAGTCTTTATCTAATCATGTTAGGTGTTTCTTTATGCAGGATGAAGATACTTTGCCAAATAATGCTACTATTGATGATGAGATGATTTGATGCATGGAAAGTTTGAAGAGGACAAAGCTAAAGGAGCATAGACCAAAATTAAAGAAAATAAAAAGCATAGTTGAGAGACTCAACGCGAAGTTGACAAAGAAGTTAAGCTCATCCAAATTTCCCGTGAAAAGAAAACATTGGGAGAGTGTCAAGCGCTCTCGCGTGCGGAATCAATGAGGTAAAATCAATGAGGTAAGGAGATAATTTGTTGTAAATATATATACTATCTTTTTTTCTTTTTATTTTTCTATGCTCTAGCCCAGAATTAGAGCTTCAAATTAAGAACAGAACTACATAATAAACCAACTTAATGAAACAAAATAGCCAAAAAAATTGAGGATCAAAAGAGTCAGAAGAACGACTATGTAGCTGAAGTTACGGCTGCATCGCTGAACAATTTCAGAATTACAGGTTCAAATTGTTTCCAGACAAGTATTTCGTTAATAGGTTATTCATGAACATGACTGTTTTCCATAAATTGATATACATGATTTTTCATTACTTTTACAATTTTCAATTAGCATACGTTGATTTTGGGAGTGGTATTTATTTCCTATTTTACATGTGAAATGGATTCATCTTGTACTACATGAGGATATGCCAAGATTTAGGTTTGGGGGAGGGATCTAAGATTTTTTTTATTTTTCTTTTATTTTTAGGTTAGAATTTTTTATTTCTTTTTTAAAGATTTTTTCTAGATTTTTCTTTTTCTTTTACTAAATGAAAAAAATTAAAAATTTTCTGGAAGTTTATCCACTTTTAAGGGACTTAGTGACCATATATTTTGAATTAGATAGGGATATCAATTTGATAGATTCCTTAATTCTTTGAGAAGAGATGAAAATTCTGAAAATTTATTGCCACCTATAATTTATCTACCTAAATATTCATCTTATCTACGTGAACATGTACGTATACATTGGTTTAAGATTGGGATGATGAGGATTACTGAATACTTAAAATAAAAAATAAAAAACTAAAAGTATAACAAACCTAAATTATTGATTAGCTAGAGACTTTGGCCTCAAGAAGCCTTAGTATTTACGTGAAAAATAATTAGGTAAGTTGAAAAAAAGTTAAATGTATTAACAATCTAATGATCAATTATTTAGGTATCTTAATCTCAAGAAGCCTTGATATTTATGATTATGCACGTGCATTGCACATTTTGTATCACATATGTCACATTTTCTTTATTTTTTAGATAAAATTCTGCTTTTAATGTATTTTCATGTTCTGTGGTATGTAGTATAATTAATGAAGAAAATAGAGAGATTGACAGATTTATCCAATTAAATTCAAATAATTCAAAAGATCAAGCAAATCAAGAGGATCTAATCCAGAGGTTCTAGAAGGCATCTTATCTGAATATCAGATGTATTAAATGGGATAATATTAGTCTAAATTCAAAGAAAAAATGAATTTTGAAGACCCAATCAGTTTCGCTGAAGATAAATGGATATCTCATCAATTCTATAAGACAAATTGAAAATCAAGAGGATAAATGGATAGAGAGAAGATCAACGGATAAGATGAAGCAATCATATTTGGAGATATGGAGGAAATCTAAGTAAATTCAGAGTTCTAAGTCAATTTAGATTTGGATTCAGACTATATACATTTTAGTATAGTAATTATAACTTTCACTACTGAAACTCAAATCTAATGATTCAAGATGATCCAGAAAGAAAACGACTATAATTCTTATATTGATCCTTTTTTCCAATTCTATCATTTGATAAATTATATTCAGCAATCAATATGCCAACAAGTTGCAGATCAGAATTGAATTTTCATAAAAAATCTGGGTAAATCTAATCAAGCATGGAGATAAAGAGAGCATTCAAATTCAAAAACAGGCAGCTCCCCCCATCTTTGTACGCTTCCTATCCTTCTAGTTTTCTCCTATAAATACCCTGATACCTCGAAGACAGAAATGGTACAACTCTGAAAGTAAGGACTCCACACAAGAACTCTGGAGAAAGCTTTAGGGCTAGGATTTTTTTCAAAAGTTTCATTGTAATATAAGAGAAAGAATTGTAAAGAGAAGACATAATGCTTGTAATGGATGGTGCCAGTTTCAATAAAGGTTTTTTTATTCTTTCAATTTATCTCTTTTTATTTTACTTGCTTCAGTTATTCTATTTATTTTTATTTGTTTTCTTTATACATTCTTTTAATCATGCCTTCTTATTAGCTTGGATTAGGGAGAGTTTCATGAAGAAAAGAGAGAAGAAATTATTTTTAGAATGACACTGATATAATCTTCCTTAAAAATAGTTGTATTCAGAGTGAAAGCTAATGGAACTATCCCATTTTTCTTCATCGTTTCTCAACTTAATTGATCGCTTATTTTCATTTAATTACTCCAAGTTATGTTCTTTCTTTTCTTGTTTGTTTTCTTCTTTTTAATTTATTAATCAAAACACCAACACCATTTTCTTCTTTCCCTTAGATTCTTCTTTAACTTAGATTAGCTTAACTCTTTGTATTTTCTTTTAAAACTGAGAAGAGAACTCTTAAATTTGTTTTAGTTAATTAAAAGAAGAAAATTACATAATGCTTCTATCGCTATCTCTTCTTGTGAATCACAACCCATTAGCCCTATGTTACACGGTAGCATCGAGAACCTAGCACTGTTCTTAAATTTTGTATTTTTATGTGCAGGTTTGGCTCGATCAATTTACACAAAGGAGAGTTAAATGAGTTATATGTATTAAAAAATTTAAAAAAATAAGTGCTTAAAGGGCAACAAAGTGGTAATACTTTGAAACTTCTATATTGTCAAAATATTTAAGTATAAAATTTTGAATCAAAGTCCCAAGTTAAGAGCTATCACATGCTCACAATGATGCATAGGATCAGAAAAGTTTAGGAAGGATGGTGGGATATATTAGGATTTAAATCTCTAAGATGAGATGATTGGTTTTCTTGATAGAAGATTGAACTTGAAGATAATTGCTTATGGAAACTATTGAATTTATTTACTAGTGATGCTTATTGATTATAAATATTTTTCTTTATTCTTATTTTTCTTTTTCTTTATTTTTAGTTATCCTTATTTTTCTTTACCCTTATTTTCTTCACCTTCTTTAAATTATTTTCTTTGAATTTTGTCGACATATTCACTGCAAATCCTCACAAGATAGTACTCGTCTATTAGGATAGCCTAAGGGTTTAACAGCTTGTTGTACGTGCTAAATACAATCGTGATTCCTACAAAAGTGATTTAAGACTTTTATTATATTTCTAGGACTTTTTTAGTTTTCCTTTTTCTCTTTAAATTAGGGTTTCACTCGAGCACTGGTAAAAGTTAAGTATGAAGGTGATAATTGTGATTACCATCTATATTTTGTACCATTTTTATACCTACCATTTTTATACCTTTTTTGTTACACATTTAGTACTACATGGGTGTTTTTATTTATGTTTATGTAAAATTAGGTTAAGAGCACAAATTAGAGAAAAGAGAAGAAAAAGTGAAAATCGATAATTACAACAATATATTTCAAGACATCCAGAGATCTAATAGACTTGCCAAAAAAATTTATAAGATATTAGGAATATATAACAAAATTTGAAGTCAAACTAAGCAAAAATTCTTAGAGATAAATTATTTTCTAATATTTTAGATTTTTTAGGACTTTCTGGAATTTTTCTGGATTATTTTGGAAAATCTCCGTGTCGGTGTCGACCGATACCGATAACCGGCCTTCCGATTTTTATTTCACAAACAGAGTAGAATTTTGAGAATCCGCTTTCACCGTGTATCTTAGAATTACATGAGCTACGTTTGGGTATTTTTGGGGATTTTTCAGAATTTATCGAAAATCCGGCCAAACCGGTGTCGCCCGTATCGGCGAGACACTCCGGGATGTTTAATTTGCAAATCGGATTGAGTTTTGACAAACCGTTTTCATATTACATCTTCGAATATTATTTTCTATTTTCTGTAATTTTTGGGTACCATTCGGAGTTCGTTGAATATTAGGCCAATATTATAATAACAAAATATTATTTTTATTTTACTTTTTCCTTTCTTTTCTTCTCCTTTCTTCCTTCTTCCACAAGCTTCATCTCCTCCACCGCCCTACTGTGTACCCACCGACTCTCTCTCCCTTTTTAATCCTTCTTCTCTCTCTCTCCTCACAACCTCTCTTTCAAACTCTCTCTCTCTAACCTCTCTCTTTCCTCTTCTCTCTCTATCTCTCTCACTACCCGAATCCTCTCTCTTTCTCTGCAGCCCATGGCCGGGCGGCGGCCTGGCCGTTGCCAACGGCCAGGCCGGGCCGGCGGTACGCCGGAGGCAGGCGGCAAGGGAGGCGCCGGCCAGGCGCTGGTGGATGGGGGGCGCCAGCCCCCACCCTCTTCTGTTCCTCTCTCTCACTTGGTGGGACTCCCGGCGGCGACGGGGTGGCGCCGAACCGGGGCCTGAGCGGCGGCCACGCTGGCGAGGTGGCCGCGCCGGTCGGCGGGCGCGCGGCGGCGGCGCTCGCGGGCGGCGGGCGCACGCGCAGCAGCAGCCCACGGCTGCTGCTGCCTTTGCTCTGTTGGGTGAGAAACCCAACGGGTTTCGGGTTTGGGTTCAACCCAAAACTCGACCCGTTTACACCCTAACCCGACCCGTTAAAGGTATAATTTCAATGTAACCCCTGTAAAATTTTTAATTACTTTTAGGCCCCTGTAAAATTACAAATAGCCCCTAGATATTTTCAGTATTTACATATTTAACCCATTTTAATTTATTTTAGTGTTCGGGCGATATCTGGAGCATCCGGACTCCGATTCGGGCGATTCTGGATCCGTTGCGATCGTGAGAACGAGAGCTACAGTCCTGTAGCCAGTTTCTGAGTGTTTTTATTTTATAAATTATCTTTTTAGTCTATTAATTGAACTTGATTGCTTTATTAATTACCGGTAAATCCTAATTGGTACACCATATTAAAACATTGTAATAAACACTGTACTTAAATATGTCGGATACGTAATAGACGTAGAGTGTAACACTGGATACCTATTAGGTCATGTTCATAGACCACTGACATCCGGCACACTATGTCACCATATGTTTGGACACTATCATGTCATGTATCGTATCACAGTAACGTTACCTGCATACGGTTCCACAGATACGCGATGACACAACACTGTCACTAGACATGCATGCTAGATACTGTTACTATAATTCACAAGACATGATATTATATGATACACGGACTACCATTATTACATGTACTGTTACATGGATTATGGCCACACATTTATGTTCCACTAGTACAAGGATAAGTACTGCATGTCATATTATTGTTATCATCCTTACACTGATACGATAGTTCACTGTACATGATATTAGACACTGCCCATAGGTATTACTTATACATGTTGCACCGATACTATGACGCGTCACATCAGTTACTCATATGCACTACTTCACAGACTACCGTCATCACATATATTGTGATCATCATTATATAGATTCTCTGCATATCACTGTTGCACGTGCATGTATGCTTTCTCTATGGATTCCTGTTCATAGTACATGTACTATTGTTCCATGTTACCGTATTCATGTTATGTGATTGTTTCCTGTTATTGATATGGATATTCCCGATACTGGACTTGAGAGCTGTTGATATGCTATATGTGGACTTCCACATCTATTGATCCTGTTTCCCGCTATATTGTTCCCGTTATATTGATCCCGTTATATTATTCCTGATTCCTGTTATATTGTTCTATGCTATCAACAGAGCTCTGGTCCAGTTATCATGTTACCCGTATCACATATTGTAATGGTACTTGTTACATTGTATATTTGACATATTAGATCATAAAGTTAACTCGGGTATGGGGGAGACTTGACGGTTGATTAGATCTTATCGGGTGATGTACTGAATCCATATTGTTAGTCCCACTGCAGGGGACGGTAGTGCTGCCTACCAATAGCTCCATGAGCTTCCGTTACTTGATTCGTGCTCCCCTCTTAGCGGAGGGCCCTGGTCTCAGCAGCCAGCGGTCCGTTTAAGGCCGTGATCCCGGGTATGCATGGGATACATCCACCCGATAAGAACTCCTCGACTATGGGTTTCCAATTAACATAATAAAACAGTATACACAATAGTGACGTTGGGAACACTTGTTATTTGGTCACTCTCTCGTCTGGATAATGGTACCCATAGGCCATGTCCGGATGGGTTCGACTGGAGTGCGGGCTCCAGTATGAACTGCCAGTGGTATGGGACACTAGAAGAGATTGATTAAAATATCAGGTGGTACTGATTTCTACTATTGTGTCAATCACATAACTTGCCTGATACATGTATACTAACTTGTTACTGTTCCTGTTATTTTGTCTGCTTTCATGTTCACTGTGATCTTGCTTACCTGTTACTGTTCCTTTTCATGTTATTGTATCCACTATCATGTTACCTGTAGACTTTGCTACACTACCTGATACCTATGGTGGCATACTACTCATGCACAAGTACACCTTGCATCACATATATTCTGCTTTGCATTGCTTATATGCTATTTAAACACAACACAGTAACATGTTCATATTGCATATACCTACCTGCATGTTCATTACATCACTACCATGTTCACTGCTTTTACTTCACCGCTAAATAACATTATTTATTATATAAACTCGATATGATTAGAATCATGACCTGATGATAACCGGCTAGGTAGTGATGGTACCAAAAGATGACATGTTTATATATTTCCACTGCTTCCTATATGCTTATGATATAATATCACTTGTACCACATCATGTATTATATATTAGTATCGTGCTTGTATTATTATGTATATATTACTGCCTCCTTCAATTTACCACTCACTAGGTCGCTTTCTGATGACCCTGGGTTTGCGTGCCCAGATTGGAGATCCGAGTTCTCGGAGTAGCAGAGAGTGCCTTGGCGTGACATAGGAGATTCCTCATCTGGCCTATTCATAGGTATCCTGGGCATTTATTTTTGTTATCTTAATTGTCCCTATTTTTTCATATCTATTATGATCGCTGACCTATTTCTGCATGTATTCTTATACTTATTTCATGCTGGGACCCATGTCTATATGGAGGTTATGTACTGTACTGAGGCTTAACGTACGCGTGAGCGTGTTTTCACCTCGCATATGTACGTTGCCATAACGTCTCCATATCTTTAGGATCGGGGCGTTACAGAGGGACGCCGCCACAGGGGAGAGGGACGTTGTCACTGTCGAGACCGAAGCGAGGAGAGCAGCAATGGGTGAGGGCTTTTTTTTTGGGCTAAAAACTTGAGAAAGGTGAGAGGGAGGGGCTCGAGAGAGGGGAGAGAGAAGTTAGGATTAGATTAATTGGCACTGGTTATCTTGGCGTGTTGGGAATCCAAACAACAGAGAACAGCAAAACCAGAGAATAGTTACCAATCACACGAACAAGTAAACAAAGAAAAGAAAGAGAGAACACAAGATTTAATGAGGTTCAATATTTTGCCTACGTCCTCAGGGTAAGGGGAGAGAGTTTTTATTGGATCAATCAATTACAATTAATAAATATTGGGAACAATACCCCTCTATATATAGCCAAAGAAACTACGAAGAAAAGAAAACCAAAAACACTAAATTTGGATCAGAAATGAACTCGGAATCTGATTTGGAAACAGGTCGCGCATCTATATTAGTCGACTAAGAAATACCCTAGTCGACTAATTACTCCTATTAGTCGATTAGGTATTTTGTCTAGTCAACTAGTCTATAATAAAACAGATTTGCCAACTTTCTGTTTGTATCATTAGTCAAATAGGCCAAATATCTAATCGACTAGCCTGTATTCCTTCTGTGCAATCCACCATTGATACGACTGAGACACTCTCGTATTTGACACCATGGATTGTATCGATCTTTGGCTAAACTCTAACAGAGTTTAAAAACTATATAAACAAGATTTTACCCTCTCTCTTCATAATTCTCCGCCTAGTTGAATATTTCTCAAATCTGAGCCAAACACAACATAGCACTATGTCGACTCCAATTTTGGCTGCACCATTGTGGTTGCTTATGTATCCATGCCCAACGGGATCAAGCCATGCGTAGTTCATCCAAACAAGCTCTATGAGATCAAACAACTGTGACTAAATTTTTCATCAGCAAATCGAACTGGCTGAGTCATATGAACCTCCTTACCAATGCTGTCATGGAGAACAATGACCTTTAATTTGAGATTATCACGCTCACTAACTTTAGATTCATGCTTCTTCACCACTTTCATGGATTTATCTTGGTTCTAATAGCTTAATTTGATAATCTCATCAATATCTTCTATCTGTTCAACATCAAAACTGGCTATATGATCTCCATCTGGTGTCACATCTGGTGAAGTCCTAACTGATCCCGAACTAACTAGAGGTAGTGGAGTATTATCAATCTCCACATGCTACAATACATCCTCGGTCTTTGTTCTCTTCACCCGTTGAGAGATGGTAGACTTCAATAATGAAGTCTCATCAAATGTGACATGCTTACTCAATACAATTTTCTTATTTTCAGGGTCCCATAACTTGTAACCTTTCATATTCCTCTTGATACTCAAAAACACAAACTTCTTTCCTCACGGATTTACCTTGCCTTCCTTGGCACTAAAGTAGGCCAGACCTCCAAGTACCCGCAGCAAATCATAATCCTGAGTACTCCACCTAACAAAATATCCAATGGAGTTTTGCCTCCTATCGTAGTCGATAATAGTTCATTTATGAGATGGCTAGAATATACAATCATTTTAATCAAATGATTTGTCTAATCGTGCATTAGATAACAAATACTAAACCTTCTCTAGTAAGGACCTATTCATTTTCTTAGCCAACCCATGTATTCTATTTGTGAAGTGAGTACCGATACCAGTGTTCTGGCCAAATTGTAGGAATTGGTTCTTATATTTTTCAATATTACCAATTTAGAGCTTCGTAATTTTCTACCAGTCTGTTTCTTCATCATGTCCTTCCACTTTGCCAGCATATCTAGGGCTTCAAATCTTTGTCTTATGAGATATATCCAATAATTCATAGATAAATTATCAATAAAAAAGACAAAGAACTGATGATCTCCAAGCGATGTAGTCTTGGCAGGTTTCCAAATGCTAACGTGAACAAAATCAAGAAGACCTTCCGAGCGGTGAGTAGTGGTGTCGAATCTCACCTTCATCTTCTTATCCAGAACGTCGTGTCCACCCAATTTCATGTTGCAGGTAGATGCACCTTCCAATGATCCCCTCTTTGCTAGAGCTTGTAAGGGTTTTTCTCCTGTATATCTGAACCTCATATGCCAAATCTCTGTCTAATCACCATCTGAAGAAATAGAAGTCGTCACTTGCCCTATAATCGTACTACCCTTCAAATAGTAGAGGTTATTGCGTCGAACGCCCTTCAAAACAAACATCGAGTCTCGAATCATCTTGAGAACACCATCTCTTATAGTTACTCCATGATTCAATGTTTTCAAGGCATCAACCGAGATAAGATTCCTTTTCAACTGAGGTACATACCTCGCTTCCTTCAGTTTTCATACCATCCCATCAAATATCTTAATACGAACTATACGTATCCCTTCCACTTTACACGGAAGATCATCACCTATGATAGTGAAACATCCATTAAGCTTCTCAAAACTAGAAAATCAATCCCTGTATGGGCACACATGATAGGTAGCTCCTGTATCTAATACCCACTCAGAATCACATAATTAACCAATAGTAGGAGTAGTAAAGGAGAATGCGAATACCGATGAGTCTGAGTCTGATACACCTTCCTGTGAAGTAACAGCTCATGTATTGATCACTTGTGTGAGATTTGTCTCAGTTTTTAACTCCTTCTTCTTATCTTTAATTCTTGGACAATCAACCTTTCGGTGCTCTATCTCTTTGTAAAAGGCACACTAGTTCTTCTTCAGATCTCTGAGACCTAGTTTGAACTTAGATCTCTCACGCTTACCTTTGCCCTTCCGATTGGAACCTCTGCCTCTTACAATCAACACTTCTACTGATATACCATTAGAAGAAGGTTGTTTGTCCTTCCTCCTCACTTCATAATTTACAAGAGAAGTCGAGATATCATTTTAGTTAAGTGATTATTTTTCATTAATCAAGCTGAGGACGAATGTCTTATACTCTTCATTAGGAAGAGAATTCAAAAGAATTAATGATTTATCCTCTTCTTCAATATCCATATTTACATTATTCAAATCTGTAAGAAGTTTTATATAATTATTCATGTGCTCAGAAATAGAGAGTCTCTTATTTAACTAGAAACGATAAGGCCTCCCTTTTAGATGCAGTCGAGACTCAATACTCTTTGTCAGATATTTTTCTCGAGAATCTCTCACATCTTCATTGCAGACGTCTCATATAGCAGGACCTTATAAGATCATAAACTGTTCTATTCATCTTGTCCTAATTCTTTTTAGAAGTTTCTTCCGCTTTTCTTTCAATCGTAAAGTGTCTTTAAGATATGATATCATCAATGCATCCATCTCCTCACACCACCACATCCTAAAATTGTTCGTGCCATCAAACTTTTTACCACATCGATCTTTATCAGATGTGGGTTCACTGATTTCACCGTGAATTGACTTTCTCCGGCCATCTTCTCAGTAGATTCCTCAACACAATGCAAAAAATGATTAGTGAAAATAAATCTAAATAGGAAAGATCAGATCTTTACCTCCGAATAAAACTATAGAAAGTCTTCAAGATGATTTGCTCCACCTAAAAGAAAAACTCCCCGTCGACCTAGAAAGCTCTGATATCATTTGTTAGGAATCAAACAAAAGAGAACAACAATACTAGAGAATAGTCACCAATCACACGAACAAGTAAATAAAAGAAAGAAAGAGAGAATACAAGATTTAACAAAGTTCGACAATTTGACTACGTCCTCGGGCAAGGGGAGAGAGTTCTTATTGAATCGATCAATTATAAGTTACAAATATTGGGGACAATACTCCTCTATATATATCCAAAGAAGCCACGAAGAAAAAGAAATCAAAAACACTGAATTCGCATTAGAAACGAATTTGGAATCAAATTTAGAAATAGGTCACGCATAGGCATTAGTCGACTAGGAAATATCCTAGTCGACTAATTACTCTTATTAGTTAATTAAGTATTTGGCCTAGTCGACTAGTCTGTAGTGAAACAGATTTGTCAACTCTTTATTATCATTAGTCGATTAGGCCAAATATCTAGTCGACTAGACTGGGTTCCTCCTGTGCAATCCACCATTGAAACGATTAATGCGCTCTCATATTTGACACTATTGATTGTATCGATCTTTGTCTAAAATTCAACAGAGTTTAAAAAACTCTATCAGTAAGATTTTATCCTCTCCCCATAAGGGCACGCATCTCAAAATTTCATTTAACGTCGTTTGTTACTGAACCGATGTTTAATATTAGTGATTCCAGTCGGTTCTATAAAAAACCGATGCGGAATATTATTTAATGTCGGTTAATAAATAACCGAAGTAAAATGTTGGATATTACACGTCGGTTCTTAAATTAACTGACGTGTAATATTCTTAATTTTTCCGGATCCCCGACATTTCTCCTTATATTTAAAAAAATGACATTGCATTTTTATTCATGTCGGTTCTTAATTCAACCGACGCGATAACAGTGACGTGAAAAATCAAATACGTACTAGTGTTTAGTGATTTCAAAAGTTACCATAATGTGTACTTTTTCGTGATAAGTTACTAGGGCTATTTTTTCCCCTGTGTGATAGTCAAGACTGTGCTATGGACCGTGTTTGGGACGAGCTGGGTTGGGATGTTCCCGCGATTATGATTGTTGATCTTTGCATCGAGGACTTTTATGTTTGATAATGGAGGTTGTCTCTTGAGCTTCTTTTTTGGGTGCGTGAGATCATTGTGTCCTTATCTTATTTTGTTAATAACAGGAATTATTGTGTATTGTATGTTGATTTACTGAGGGATGTAGGTACCAATGTTTCTCGCGTTTGGCATGTTTTTTGCATGCTCGTTTCCACTTGTGTGTTGGTCGATCTAACTTTGAATGCTGTTGTTTTGCTTGACTTGTGTGTTATTGTGTAGTTTTTGGCTGGCAGAATGTCGCAGTTCATGTTATGCATTAGAAAAATGATTTCTGAATGTTTGTAGATCCCAAGAAGACGTGTCCACGATGGTATGTTTGGTTGTCGTAATTGGCCGTAATTCGTAAGTTGTAATTGATAAAGTCTTTTACAGTTGTAAATGAGTTACATGCATGTAAACTTTATGGTGTTTGGTTGGTAATATAAAGTTGTAAGTGGAAAAGTGTATTGTGCTTTATGGTATTTGGTTGTCGTAATGTGTAAGTCGTATGTGAAAAAGTTGATTACAAAATTAACTATTTGGTGATTTAAAAAGTTTTAATATTACAAATAAATATTAAAAAATGCTAAATATTAAAAAAATTTAATATTAACATAAAAAAATAATAATAATTTGCATGACCACAAAATTAACTTTAACTGGGCTGTAAGTGAGTGATAATTGGGTTGCAAGTGAGTGACAATTGGGTTGTGTAAGTCTTTTACGAATTACGGTCCAAACAAACGCCGTAGTTGTAACTGGGTTGTAAGTCATTTATGAATTACGGACTTTTACGCGAAACAAACGGCCTCGACGCGAAAAATCAAGGGGAGAAGATGCCTTTTTTCCTCTCCTCTCCTCTCATGTTTTGTTGGTCGGCAGTGAGAAAGAAAGCCGGTTAATATTGACCCGGGGTCTGGCTATGGTATGTTGGTTATGTGTTTGTTCGTGTGTTGGTTACAGTATGTAGAGCTGTGAAGAAGAAGTTGCTTTGGAATGAAGCACTATATATTGCAAGATATTGACTTTGTAGAATATTTGTCGTTTGTAATGCTTCTTTGACTGAATGATATTTTACAAATATCAGTTACTCAATGAGGAAACAAATTGGAAGGGAAAAAGGCACAAACCCGAACACGTTAGGATTATGATGTGAATACGTCGTAAAGGTAGTCGATTAATTGCGAATCTGTCAGTTTTCTTTTTTGGATTTATTTTGAGTCCGAGTTGGGTTCAAGTTTCTATATTCTGATTGATGGAGTTTGCTGAGATAAATAACCCCTTAGGGATGACCTTCATTATATCCAAAGAGAAGCTAATGAATTTGTAATTTCTAAGGGTGTAATTCAACTAGGTGAGAGATTCGTGAGAGAAGCTTAAGCACAAGGGTTCGCTGTTCTTGGCAACCATCAAGGGTTTGTAATCTTCTCAGTGTGAGGTGTAAATAATTCTTATTGTACTCCTCAAAGTTTTAATAAAGTTTTTTTCCTCTTCTCTCGTGGATGTACATATGATCTATTTGATCAGTGAAATCACGTTATATTATTTTTTGGTTTTCTATCTATTTTGATATCTTCTGCTTCTCTTCTTCACGTTGTCTTAGTAGGTCCTGTGGTTAATTTCTGCTGCGCCTCCCCAGTCGATTCGGTCGTGGGAGCATCCTCCCCTGAAATCGAATCAATTGGTATCATAGTAAGGTCAACTTGAAGATGTCTGCGATCACGTTCGCTATAAGTTCGATGGCGTCATCAATTTCAATACGTGGCAGATTAGGATGAACGTCATCCTTACCTAGAGCGGGTTGAAGAAAGTACTACTCGGGGGGGGGAAAAATACTCAAGACATAAAGAAAGAAACTTGGTAAGAGTTGGATGAGAAAAACCTTGATGGCTATTCAGTTATGCTTAGCGGACAAAGTATTGGACGAGTTTTCTATACAGAAAATAGTATTCTCGTTGTGAGAGCGACTTCAAAACCACTATCTAAAGAAGTCATTGGCGAATCGGTTGATTCTAACGCAGCGTCTTTTTCTTCTCTCGCATGCATGAAGGTACACCTATCTAGTCTCACATTGCAGAATTTTTCTCTGTTATCAATGATTTAGATAAGATAGTGATTAAGATAGAAGATGAGTATCAAGCGCTTCTATCACTGTGTTTTTTTACCTTTTTCATATAAGAGCTTTAGGTAAGCTATCATCTATGGAGGCAAGTCAACAATTAAGATCAATGAGGTTTAGGAGCATTTGCTAAAAAAGGACAAAATTAAAAAAGGAAAAAGTGTATTGTGCTTTACGGTGTTTGGTTGTCGTAATGTATAAGTCGTATATGAAAAAGTTGATCACAAAATTAACTATTTGGTGATTTAAAAAGTTTTAATATTGTAAATAAATATTAAAAATGCTAAATATTAAAAAAATTTAATATTAACATAAAAAAATAATAAAAATTTTGCATGACCACAAAATTAACTGTAACTGGGCTGTAAGTGAGTGATAATTGGGTTGCAAGTGAGTGACAATTGGGTTGTGTAAGTCTTTTACGAATTACGGTCCAAACAAACGCCGTAGTTATAACTGGGTTGTAAGTCATTTACGAATTACGGACTTTACGCGAAACAAACGGTCTCGACGCGAAAAATCAAGGGGAGAAGATGCCTTTTTTCCTCTCCTCTCATCTCATGTTTTTGTTGGTCGGCAGTGAGAAAGAAAGCCAGTTAATATTGACCCGGATCTGGCTATGGTATGTTGGTCTTGTGTTTGTTCGTGTGTTGGTTACAGTATGGGGCCGTTTGTTTCGCGTAAAACTCCGTAATTTGTAAATGACTTACTACCCAGTTACAACTACGGCGTTTGTTTGGACCGTAATTCGGAAAAGACTTACGTAACTCAACTAACACTCACTTGCAATCCAGTTACCACTCACTTACAGCCCAGTTACAGTTAATTTGTGGTCATACAAATTTGTAATATTTTTTATATTAATATTAAAATTTTTTAATTTTTAACTTTTTAATATTTATTTGCAGTATTAAAACTTTTAAAATCACCAAATAGTTAATTTTGCGGTAACTTTTTCACTTACGACTTATACATTACGACAACCAAACACTGTAAAGTATAATACACTTTCCCATTTTACAATTTTATATTACCAACCAAACACCGTAATATTTACATACATGTAACTCATTTACATTGTAAAAGACTTTACCAATTACAACTACGAATTACGGCCAGTTACGACACCAAACAGACCCTATGTAGAGCTGTGAAGAAGAAGTGGTTTGGAATGAAGCACTATATATTGCAAGATATTGACTTTGTAGAGTATTGGTCGTCTTTAATGCTTCTTTGACTGAATGGTATTTTACATATATCAGTTACTCAATGCGGAAACAAATTGGAAGAGAAAAAGGCACAAACCCGAACATGTTAGGATTATGATGTGAATACGTCGTGAAGGTAGTCGATTAATTGCGAATCTGTCAGTTTTTTTTTTTTTTGGATCTGTTTTGAGTCCGAGTTGGTTTCAAGTTTCTTATATTCTGATTGATGGAATTTGCTGAGATAAATAACCCCTTAGGGATGACCTTCATTGTGTCCAAAGAGAAGCTAATGAATTTATAATTTTAAGGGTGTAATTCATCTAGGTGAGAGATTTGTGAGAGAAGCTTAGCCACAAGGGTTCGCTGTTCTTGGTAACCATTAAGAGCTTGTAATCTTCTCAGTATGAGGTGTAAATAATTCTTATTATACTCCTCAAGGTTTTAATAAAGTTTTTTTCCTCTTCTCCCACGTACACACGGTCTATTTGATCGGTGGAACCACGTTATATTATTTGTTAGTTTTCTATCTATTTTGAAATATCTTTTGCTTCTCTTCTTCACGTTGTCTTAGTAGGTCCTGTGGTTAATTTCTGCTGCGCCTCCCCAGTCGATTCGGTCGTGGGAGCGTCCTCCCCTGAAATCGAATCAATTGGTATCATAGTAAGGTCAACTTGAAGATGTCTGCGATCACGTTCGCTATAAGTTCGATGGCGTCATCAATTTCAATACGTGGCAGATTAGGATGAACGTCATCCTTACCTAGAGCGGGTTGAAGAAAGTACTACTCGGGAGGGGGGAAAATACTCAAGACATAAAGAAAGAAACTTAGTAAGAGTTGGATGAGAAAACCTTGACGGCTATTCAGTTATGCTTAGCGGACAAAGTATTGGATGAGTTTTCTACACAGAAAACATCATCCTCGTTATGAGAGCGACTTCAAAACCACTATCTGAAGAAGTTATTGGCGAATCGGTCGATTCTAATGCAGCGTCTTTTTCTTCTCCGCATGCATGAAGGTACACCTATCAAGTCTCACATTGAAGAATTTTTCTCTATTATCAATAATTTAGATAAGATAGAGGTTAAGATAGAAAATGAGTATCAAGCGCTCCTATTACTGTGTTTTTTACCTTCTTCATATAAGAACTTTACGTAAGCTATCATCTATGAAGGCAAGTCAACAATTAAGGTCAATGAGGTCTAGGAGCATTTGCTCAATAAGGACAAAATTGACACCCAGTTGATGGGTGAGTCTCATCATGATGATTATGTGCAAGTTCATTATTCAAGGGAGAAGAGTAATAATGAAAGTTCCACGAATAACTCAAAACACAAGAATTTAACGTGCAACTATTGTCACATTAAGGGGTACCTTAGAGCTGATTGTTGTTTTGAAAAAAGAAACAGTCAGATGCTAATGTCACTAAACTGATTGGAGAAGATGAAAAACAGTGCAACATTCTATCTATTACAGACAGATCAGTTGATAATAAAGATAAATGGATTATTGACTTTGGATGTTCACAGCACATCAGTTCCAATAGGAAGATGTTCTCTTCATACACTTCGGTTCGAGGAGGAGAAGTCTTCATGAGGAATTCTGCTACAAGTAAGGTGATTGGCGAAAGAACAATCCAATTACGGTTTCATGATAGAGGCATCACTACTCTTCAAGGCGTTCATCATGTTCCGAAATTAAGGTACAATTTCATCTTTATTGGAGCCCTAAAACTGGAAGGGTTCTGTTTCAGTTCGAAAGGTGATCTTATGAAAGTTTCTAAAGAGGCTCATGTGATGTTTCAAGTCGAATGTATCGGCAATGCGTACATATTGCGGAATTCGGATGTTACAGTTAGTGGATTGCAGTTATCCTCGGCTTCAAAAGCGGTGGTTGTGGAACAATCAGAGATTACGACGGATTCGAGCTCGGATGTTCAGCTGCACCCCAAAGACAGATTGGGACTAGACGCGCAACAAAGTAGTCCAGATAGTTACTCTTATGATGGAGCAAATTCTCATAAATCCTGTGTGGATAAGGAGATCGTTGGGTGATAAAGTTCAGGTTGGGGCTGAACTTATTCGACCTAATCAAGTTGTGAATCTCATGAGGGGGTTATGGAGAAGAGGGAGTAAGATGGAGATGAAGTCAAGTTTGTTCAATTGTGCATGAATGCGAGCACATGAAACATAGTGGCTATTCTCGGATTTGGACGTATTCAAATCAAGGAGGAGATTGTCAGGATTATGACATGAATACGTCATGAAGGTAGTCGATTAATGTCAGATCTGACAGTTTCTTTTTCTGGATCTGTTTTGAGTCCGAGTTGGATTCAATTTTTTTTATTCTGATTGATGGAGTTTATTTAGGATTAGGAGAGTTCTATGGTTTTAAATAACCCCTCAGGGGTGGCCTTCAATGTATTCCAAGAAAAGCTAATGAATTGTAATACCTAAAGGTGTAATTCATCTAAGTGAGAGATTCGTGAGAGAAGCTTAAGCACAAGGGTTCGCTGTTCTTGACAACCATCAAGAGCTTGTAATCTTCTCGACACGAGGTGCAAATAATTCTTATTGTACTTCAACAAAGTTTTAATAAAGTTTCTCCCCTCTTCTCCCGTGAACGTACACACGATCTGTTTGATCGGTGGAACCACGTTATATTATTTGTTGGCTTTCTATCTACTTTGGAGTATCTTTTTCTTCTCTTTTTCACCTTGCCCTAGTAGATCCTGTGGTTAATTTTCGTTGCGCCGTCCCAGTCGATCGTGGGGCATCCTCCCTTGAAAACACATCAGAACAACGGTCAGAGAAGCCATCTACAACAGTACACAAGCAAATAATTGGTTCAACTCGCCACTTCTGTTCCACTGTTGGGTCATGTGATGGTGGTTCAAAATATGGTGCATGTGAACTGTGCGTGGATCGATTGGTTTACTTGCTGTGTATCATGATTGTGTCTGATTGTTAGGGCACAGTCGCAGTCTTGTGACTTCCATGGACCACTTTGCTTTCTATGATGAGATCTTTTGAGCTCAATACTGTGGGTGGGGATTCATTCGTGGTTTTCATGGATTGGGTTCATGAGGTGATTTTGTCTCCCGGCGTGTTGATTCTATTTTGTAGTGTAGCTGTTGATTTACTCGTCAGTTGGGGATACTGTACGGGGTCATGGGTGTGCATATTGAGATTTTTTTGGCTTTGGGCTCTTGTCCTCTTTAATTTGTGTTTTTTCCTGCCTGTGTTGTTCAACCTTCTTGTATTGTTCGACCTTGATGTGTCCATCATCATTACTATGTTGCAGGAATTGCTGGGTCTAGCACTTACTGTTTTGCCTAGTGGTCCTGCATGTGTTGTTGGCCCTGCTCTCTACAGCAAGTGACGAGTTCGAGCCCTCGCCCGTGCGACGTTAGGGTGCCTTGATGCCTCCCCTACTCATTAACTAGGAAAAAGAAAAATTGTGTGAGAAAAGTGATTTTATATTGGACATCGGGTATGGGAAGGTTCATTGGCATTGGTTTGGCCTTTTTGGAAGTTCCGTTGAGCTACTCTTCGAGTAGTTTAAGTGGATGCTTCTTTGAATTTGTGGCTTTTTCTTTATTCCCATCAATTGCTTGTGCTGGTGATTTTTTTCTTCCTGGTGGCATTATTTTGTGCAGCACGCGGGTTGTGAACTGGTGGTGCTGTGCTGTGGGATGTGAATGTTTTGGTTTGAGGTGGTGTTTGGATTTAGTGTTTGGGGTGGCCCTTGATGTCCTCTATTTTATGTGTTTGATAAGTGGACCTCTGCTATTATTCTCAATCTGAGACTCAACAGAAAGTTAGGGGTGAAGACTGACATTAGCGACACATAGTCCTTGGCAGATGACCCAGGTCATGGCCGAGAGCACTGAGCTCTGGCGAATGATATGGAGCAGCCCAGGTGGTCGATCGCTTTACATTGTTAATCCGGTCGACCGTTCAGTTCTAGCGATCGATCCAAAAATCCTATTTTCTCAAAAATTTACTTAAATACCTTTGAAAAAATATGAGAAAATTTATATAAATTCTAATGGGCATAAAATTAAAGTAAATAGGATTAGAAAGGTATTTTAAATTCAATTTAAAAGCTTTTGGCTAAGTTAACAAAACTTGAGAAAAATCACACTTGTTTATAAATCAAAACATATATGCACAAGTATGAAAACGCAATCTAGTGCAAAATTAAGTTCTTATCTTAGTTCTTTTTAATACTAATCTTAAGTAGATTTAGCAATCTTCAATTAATTTTTTTCTTCAATAGATTTTGTAATCTTTGGTTTTTCACTCTAACTCCAGTTTGAATAACCTTGATAATTGATAAATCTTGAGCTAAAAATATGCCACCACCTCCATAATTGATATTACAATTTGAGCTCTTATTCTACCAACAACCGTTTAAGTGTTTTGATTTAGATCAAAATACAAAACAATAGAAAAAGAATTATTACCCCATAAGTAACTTAATGAGAAGTCATCATTAAAATAAAACACAGAAAGACTAACATATTCAGTTGGTCATGTTAGTTATAAGTATAGCAGTTAGAATTTTACTGGTGGTTCGACATGGAGCTGGCTTTAGGACTAGATTTGATTTCTGATCCGACGAAGAACATCCATGTTTTGATCGTGAAGCTCTGTTTTTAAACGTTCGTAAGCACACTATTTTCTATTACTGTAAGCATCATTTTTGGGCCCCCCTATCTTTTCGTCTATCAAGTTTAGTTGTCTTGAACCTAACAGCGTGACATAGTTCTTCACTGTGAATGATTGTTTCAGGATGATTTGATGCATCAATTTCGTGCGTCTGATAGTCTATCCACGTATAGTGAAGGATACATGCGCATCTACTTAATTATGGGAAACTTTGTAACCTATATGATGAGTTTGCTGCAGAGTGCGAGACTATAACTACACCTATGTTAATGTTCTTTGCTATCGAGTCCACTGTAACATGAGTGTCTTTTTTGCCTCTGCGATGCAATTGCGATCTTGAGTGCATGGAGGAAGTTTTGGGCGATGGATGTGTGTGTGTGTGTGTGTGTATTCGGAAGGACTCGAGGCCGAATCCTTCCACTCAAAGAGCATGTAGTAGTATTTTCCCTTTGCCTATGTATTCGATTCCCTCGACTTCTGTGTTTTTGAATCTTTACCGTTGGCATCTGCCGTCGAACTTATGTGTGCAAATGAAGAACTGGTGACCTTCATGCAATGTGTTTGCACATTGTTAGAATCTACAGATTATCCATCAACGGTTATTCGCGAGCTTTGTGAGTTTGGGCTAACTGGCTTCATAGATTGATGCGATATCATCCTCCCTTCTGTTCGGATCTATATGTCTGTGCGTTTGTATTGTTTTTAGTCTGGCAAGCTGCACTTATCCCCCCACTCATGGAGGAATGTAATCATGTAATCCGTGTCTGCTCTTTTGCAATCTTTTTTTACCTTGCGATCTCTTTTTCTTCTCTTTTCGGGAGCATCTGTTACATTCCTTTTCAGGTGTATCAATGTATTTGTAGATTGATATGCTAAAAGTATAGTGTTTTTTTTTTTGCAGGTTATAGTAACAGATAAATTTGATTTTTTCCCCCCCCCTAGTTTATGCAGTTTACAGTGTTGGCGTCGAATCATTTAGCTTGATTTGCATTCCGATAGATAGACGTGCTCTTTTTTTGTTATATTAGTTATCTACGGATGTTTTGGATATTTTTGCATTGTAATGTGTTGAAATAAGCGATGGTTGGGTTTAATTCTAAAGTCATATTGACCGTTAATTACTGATTTAATAGTTGGTCTTGAGGTGCCCAATTTTTTTTGTTGGATATCTCTCACTAAACAGGACTTCATAGGAAGAATTAACACATAATATATACAATATGAATTATTAGCCACACTAGCAATTAATGAAAGTGTCAGCATATCTGATTGGAATCTAATTAGCATTGAAGCTTCTTTGAAGTATAGCATTCCTTTCGAACACTAATCTCTCTTACATTGAATTTGTAATTTTTTTTTCCCAGAGCAAACTGGAGGTTACACTCACAACCTCATACACAACCTTCATAAATGTCCTTCAAAGGGAATTCGAACTGATGACCTCTGGGGAGCAAACTCAGGACCTCATCGGCGGGCCAATTTCGGAAGGCACATTGAATTTGTAAAAGGAGACTTGCGTAGAAAGATGGGAATCGGTAGATCGGAGCATAATACCATGGCGATGCCAAATGGATAAAATTAAAGAAATAGAAGGAGCTAGCTAAAGAATGTATTACTAAAAATACCTAACAGAAATGGATTTTGGAATAGATTGCAGTATATTTTACTTAGGCAGCGAATATTATTTTTTTTAAATATGAAAAGTATCTGAGTAATAAGTTAAATAAATTTGCGGTTCAACCTTGGTTTTCTGTCATTTGGAAATATTGTTTTTCTGTATAATGTCAATGTATTATCTTATTAGGGATGGGATATTTTCTTTGTACTTCGGCAGCGAGTAGTATTTACGAAACTGATAATTGCGAATGAAAAAAGATCATAGTTCCACATTCGAAAGGGGATGCGTCTCTGAAAGATAGCAAAAGTATCTTCACCCCGATCCCTAACCCTAACCCCTAACCCTAACTCTAAATCTCAGAAGCAATCCCTTTTACTGTTCAAAATTTGAAGGTTGTTCAGAGACAATCACTTTTACTGTTCAAAATTTGAAGGTTGTTTTACTCACAACATTTGCTGTTTTATTTTAACAATATATTGACCGTCTCCTTCTAAAAAAATAAATAAATAAATAAAATCCTGATTCCGGCCTTGCCTCTACGAAAAATTGACAATCAACCCGCATTGCCTCAATAATCACGTTTTAAACAAGAGATTCTAACTCATATCTCTCAGCTTAATTGCCAGTAAAAGTCAAATCATGACAGTGTGGCATCATCAAATTCTTTGTCTCTAGCAACCTTAAGTACTTGCCGACTTGCTCGTTTGATATGTTGAATCACGAGACAAATAGACGATGAGCTCAATATATATTCTTCTTTGAATTATGTGGGGAAGAATTTCCAACCCAAAATGTGATGTCAAGATCTGTCCTATGTGGAACCTCCTTGTTATTTATTGCTAGTTAATTTACGTATTAGTTTGTTAGTGTTAGGCTTTGAATTAAGCACAGCTGGTTGCTTCTGCTATTAATTTCAGCATCAAATCTAGGATAATGTTCCTTAATTGCGTGCCTAGGATAATAAAGTAAATGTTATGTCTGCAACAATAATATTGACCGTGATATTTTTGCCTGTTTACTAGCTGCCCTACCAAATAATCTATTTATATGCTTTCTCAGTCATTTATTTAAAAAGGAAAGATAAGTCAAAAAAACCTGAGCTCTATTTTCTAATTGGTTTATTTGATGGCGGTCGATCACATTCAACAGTTTAAAATATTTGGTAAGAATAATAACCTACTTTACTTTAAAACTGGGTAATAAGGAAAACAAATGCTTAAGTTTAGAAAACTATCATGAACTTTTAATCAATTTGAAAATGACTATCGAAAGTTTAAAATTATAATAAACTTCCTTGAACCTCCGTAAAGACCCTAGAATTTTTAAAATACAACTACATAGAAAAATCATAATTTATGGTAGTTTATTGTAATTTTAAAAGTACTTGGTGGTAGTTTATTGAAAGTTCGTAGTAACTTTATAAAACTAACCTAATAACAAATTTGGAAGTATTATATTTTGATGACTCTAACTAGTTATATACAATTAACCAAATCATGTGGTACATATAATTTAAAGTCCTTTCGGTAATTGATTTGGGTTAGTTGTGCTTTCAATTAATCTGAGTTAAAGGATAAATATCACATACTAATGTCATATCTTTTGACCCAAATAGAGGATAAATGCACTTATATATGGGGTTCCGAAAAAGAAAAGAGAAAATTACCTTTAACTCCCTGAGAAAAGATCCCCATTCTAAAAACACCCTGGTGCTTTCTCACTTTCCAAAAAACTTCTCTTGCACACGTTTTGTGTGCCCCGTGCCTGACTCGTGTATTGTTTATATGCTTTTTTATACAAAAATTAAACTTCTATTCTATTGAGACCTTCAAGTCAAATTACAAAGATACACTACTCAGAAGCTTGTTTTCTTAATAACTGATATTTTATGGAGTTACAAGTAATTCACCATATATCAGAAATATTTCTCTCTCGCTGGCGAGCGATCGCTCTTTTATCAATAGTAGAAAGCTTTTTGGTGGTTATTATTGTCCCCTTTCTCATTGTAACCTCTATTTTAAAAATCTCTGATCTCACTACTCTGAGGTTTTATGCAACTCTTTTAGATCTAGAATTATATATAGTTGAAAATCAAAGTAAAAATTGAGGGGAAACTAAATTTACCACCAAAATCCTTTTGCTAACAGTCTAGAATATAGATAGACACAATATCCTGTTTGTTTGAGACGTGAACCGGTGAACCCATGCATGCAACAAATTTTGGTACAGCTCACGTATAGAGCAAAATTAAACTGATCTCTGAACCAAGATGGTGATAATAATAACAATAATTAAGGCTAAAAATGTATAATGATGATAATAATAATATAATAACAACAATAATAGAACAATCTTTCATTATTAATTAATTTGGATTTATCACAACACAAATCCTTCATAAAAGGACAAACCAATGAAAAATAATTAAACTTCGTATATATGAATGAAAGAAGGAAACCATTGATTCTTACTATTAAGAATCCACACAACAATTGAAAAGCAAGGAATATTGTATAATTAGATACTAATTATGCTCCATTAACACTTAGTTAAACTAAACTAAGCGCACTTGTAGCCCTCGGGGACTTTCTTGCCGCAGTAGTTCAGGAGAAGGCTGAGATCAACGGGGACGTTGAGGTTGATCCCAAGGACATTGGCTTGATGGCAGTGCAGAGGCAGACGGCGGCCTCGAGGTCGACGAGGTTCTCGATGAGCGAGCAGCATGGCTTCTTGGGGACCTTGCCGATGTTGAGGTTGATGAGGCCATTGAGCACGTTGGCGCACACACCGAGCTTTAGGGTGTCCACTGGGCACTTGCCCTTGGATGATGGGCTCGGGGTCGCCGGAGTCGAGCAGCTGCCACAGGCGCTGGCGAAGGCGAAGAAGAGGAGGTTGAGGGCGAGGAAGAGGGCAGCTGAGGTTGTGGTTTTGTTAGTGGCCATGGCTAGCTAGCTAGCTTGTAGTAGAACTAGCTAGTGACCTTGTAATACCAACACTTGATGGGTGAGTCTAGGGTTTGGGTTTGGGGTAAGTATTATAGGGAGAGTGAGGGTTTGATCCAGTTGGGAATCAAGAGTGGAGACGAAAAGATGGCATGTGAATTAGCTGGCGAAAACAAGGCATATCAATTAGGTTTGGGTTTGGAATCTAGTAATTCTTTTTCGGTGGTTTTTTAATTTTTCTATGATCTGGCCACTTGTTATATGCTGCATGCAACGCATGTGTTAATGGTGAGTAATTGTTTGGTTGAAGAGGGGCCAATTGTCTTGTTTGCATTATGTACACCCCGTCTATATTGCTACTGTTATAGTTTCTACAACTGTGAAAGCACTAGTTTTCGATTTAGAACAAATTTAGGTCTTTTGAATAACGCAGCTTGAATTTGAAAAATAAAAAAAAATTAACAGGATGAAACTTAACAGTGTTGAAATATTTAGATTTGAGTGATAATTTAGATAAGCTTGAAAACTTATGGAACCGAAGGGGGCTGACCTGTTGCTGATCCCACCCTTTCTTCTCTAGGGGGCGGGGTTTGTTCGACCTTCAGGAATCTCGAGCAGGGGATTTAATTTGAGTAACCAGTAATGAGTGTGTGTATGGACTAGAGGTCACCTTCTACCCTTGTTTTTTCAAAAAAAATTATAATTACAAAATTTGGGAGGTCAATTAAATCTAAATGAAGGTAACGGCAACTAGTATTTGGACGTCGTTGGCACATACATAGCATAAATCACACTAGTTCACATGGCCACATGGAATTTACATTAGTTTAGTAGGATAATGTTCATATTGTATTAATAGAGATGATATTCACATCTGTTTTTAGGTTCCGATAAGATTGCCTTGGAAATGTATGGCCTTCTCACAAACTTTGAGACTGAAACCACGCATGCATGCAAGTCTGCTTGGTCAAACAGGAGCAGAGCAAGTTCCTTCACGGAAAGAATCAGGATGGTCCTTCATATGATGTGGATTGTCCATCACAGCTGATGGATGACCCGATGGGAAGAGAGAAACACATTTTATCAGTGAGGCTCACTAAACGATTTTTTTTTTTTTTTTTTTGGGGGGTGTGGGGGGGGTCATCCTTCTCCATCTGGGCCATAAATCTGCCTAGATGGACGACTCCTTCGCGCGAAGGACCGGATGGTCCTTCGCATAAAGAACCTAACCGAACCCATAGGGAGCAAGGTAAGCTCCTTCTCGGATGGTCCTTCGTGCTGGGATGTCCATCACAGCTGATGGATAGCCCTATGGGAAGAGTGAAACGTATTTTATGGGCGAGGCTCACAAATAATTTCTTTTTTTTTGTGTTCACCATTTCCCATTTGGGCCACAGATCCGCTCAGATGGACGGTTCCTTCGCGGGAAGGACCATTGATGGTCCTTCGCGCGAAGGAACTAACTCGAACCCATGTTGCAGACTCTTTATCATTTCTTTTCTTTTCCTCAAAAATTGACATGAACCTGTAACCAGCTGTTATTTTATTATATGTATTATTGCAGTGACCTTTGATTATTATGCTTCCGATTTATAGCTTGTTCAGGTTACATTTAGGCTTAGCGTATATACGTGGGGTATTTTTCTCGCGTATATACGTCGCCATAACGTCTCCGTATCTTTAGGATCGGGGCGTTACAGATTGGTATCAGAGCCCAGGTTCAACATAAAAAGAGAACCTAGTTCCTACCTGTAACCTGAGACAGCTATGTTGACACTGCAATATACATATACTATTCACGTGATAATATTGACTCCATTTGGAAATTGATCGTCCTCCCTTTGGAATTCCATTCTTAATTGTTGATATCCATGATTCCAACACTTCAATTAGAGTGATTTGGATGTCCATCTTGATTTCATCCTTCCTTCCTATTCATTCCTCCTGATTCTATCTCTTGAGATCGGTTACTCCTCGTTGAAGCTGGTAGCAGAGATCAGAGCGCGCAGCGGAAGCGTGGTGCCCCAGCGAGACGATGTGGAAGCTTGTTTTGTTCTCTCTTGATTCTTGATTCTTTTATCATTCCCTACCTTATTTGAATTTCGAGGACGAAATTTTTATTAAGGTGGGTAGAATGTAATACCCCTAATCTAATAATACTGTATTTTAATTTTTCACAAGTATTTATTTTGATTTATCGATTATTTTTAATTAATCAAGTTAAATTATTTCTCTCTTGATTATTATTGTTGAATATGCAGAATTAATTTCAGATAGTAAATAGCAAATCATTCTTCCATTATTATTTATTGCTATTTCTAATAGAGTTATCTTTATTTTGTTGTCAGTGTTTATTAATTATTATTAGTGATAATAATATATATTCTCTATTTAGTTTTAATATTGGCATTTGTGTTAATACTGATCTTGGTGGTGGAGGTGGATTGTGTTCTCCTTGTTAGCCCATGACCCGTTCCTATTACTATACCCATTAGCCTAATTGGATCCAACCCATTAGCATAATAGCCTAAACCCAACACCCAATTATTTATTGGCTTAACCCGTTATCCAAACTAGGCCCAATACTATATAATCCTTAACCTAAACCTATTTCCAAAACCCTAATAACTAATTCCTCAATCTCCTCAACCATCAGCCGCACAACTCCAGCCGCACAACCCCAACAGCCCTTGCTGCCGCACACCACAGCCCAGGCCGCACCCCTCTCTCTCCCCTTGCAGCCGAACACCTCCAGCAGAGCCCCCTCCATGTGCACCTGCGCACGAAGCACAGGCCATGGACGGCAGCCCAGATTTTCCTCCGACAGCAGCCCCGTCCAGATCTGCCCCCCCCAACAGATCAGCACAGCCGCAACCCCCTTTCCCTGTTCACCACAGCCGTCCTTTCCCTTTTGCAGCATGGCCGAGTCCTCTTGGGCGCCTCCACTTCCATCTCAGACCAGCCCCGGGTCCAACAGAGCAGCAGGCCGACCACAACAGCGACACCGCCCAAATCTCCCCAACAGTCCAGACTGCGCACGACCAGATCCAACAGGCGAGCGAGCAGGTCGTTCTCCTGATCCACGTCAGACCTTCGTCGGAGACCAGCGCGGTGACCTTCCCCAGTGTCTTGGCCACCCTCCCATGCAGTCCGATGGTAAGGAACCGCACCACAGAGACCGCAGCAGCGACTCGCCCGGCGACGCGCACAGCAGATCCAGAACCAGACCAGCAGCACAGGCAGCGAGCGAGCGGCGATTCCAGGCCCTTCCGGCGAGCGCGAGACCTCCAGATTGTAGCCAGGTCTTCCCCAGGACCCTGGCTACCGTTCTATGCAGTCTGACAGCGAAGAGCGGCGCCACGGCGACCGTAACGGCGACTCGCCCGACAACGCGCAGATTCCCCAAGGTGAGTGTCTCTTCCTCCTTCTCTCTTTTATTAAGTGACTGCAGCTGTTATTTTATATGTGATGTAATTGTTGAGTAGAATACTTAGATTACATGTTTATGTGTGGAGATCGCCGAGCATGAAGGTGGACGGTCATCTCCCGTTTATTTTACATGTTGGATGTATAGGAACATGATATGCATGATTCTTGATACATGTTAGAACCCCCATGTTTGTCCTATGTATATCTAGAGTATTGTTGTAGACATATCAGGATGTAGCATGAGGGTAATTGAGATGGATATTGGTGGTAATGACTTGATCAATAGAACTTAGATACATGTACATGTTATGGTACCTAGTATCAAGATATCATGATAGATCTTAGATGCATGTACATGATATATTGTCGAGTGTTGAGATATCATAATGATATAAATAGATATACAATCGGTGATTACAGTCAGTCACAAAGCATCAACAGTTTATTATTAATTATGTCAGCGAACACCAATTGTCACACGTAATAGACGCATCCCATACTACGCCTACCACACATGCCAATCGATGTCCTAAATTATTGAAACTGATCGGTTGGAGACATTGTCCATGCTTTAGGTGGGTCCCGTACATACCCGGGACTACGGCCCAGACTCCTGGCGCTGAACCAGGACCTACCGCCAGGTAGTCAAGAACATGTATAACAGGAATAAAACATGACGGGGTGCCAGTCACCCCACGGGAACCCTGCAGTGGAACCCTCTTTCGGCTGCGCAACCTATATCCTAGGTCCACCCAAAATACGGACGCTGTCTCCTCCATCAATCTCCCCAATCCCAGTGCAAGTTGTTTGTTATCATGTTTTAGTTATCAAGATTATTTAGTATATATGTTACTTAAATCTCTGGGATGACTCAGTGGTGGTCACGGTAACAATATCAACATGTGAAAGTCAGGGTACCGGTATAACAGGAGTATAAAATATCAAGGAACATGATACCGGTATAACAGGAATATATAACAAGTGAACATGCGGGTGTTGTTACCGTGTAATAATATTTTCCCAGCAAATTTCAATAACATGAACATGATAGTTGTCAGGTAGATATTAAGTATAATCAGTCAGGTTTCACAGGTAAACAAGATATCTACGGTGAGTAACAACCTTCTGTCAAGAATAGAATAATCTAGGCAAGTTATGGAATCAACACATATCCTCAAAGTCGTCAATAAATGATCTCACCAACTAATAAAGTAATAACTGTTATATGATAACTCTGAACTACAAGATCACCAACATCGAGTAGATCACCCTCATAATAGCTCAATCTCTATTAACTGATGTAATCAATAACTATACATGAAAGACATGGTATGTCCTTGAGATCAACAAATCAACATACACTACAATCATAACTAAATAAGAAACATCCTCAAATAACTGCAATCTAGAATAGACCACTTATAAGTCAATACCAACAGCTCATCCTTACTCAATTGATATAATCAGTTGATACATCCGGGAACTCTTGCATCAATAATCCAAAACCAATATGATATCACATATCAAAGTCAAAGGGTAAGATATCCACACATCTAGTCACAATCCAACAAAATCAGTCACATATAAATACTGATCAATATCCAATGTAAATAACATAAATTCCAGTTCGACTTAAACTCCAACTAAGTCCATATTCTGATCCAAACATCAAGTGATCTAATCTCTAACATCATAACCAGTCCATCATCAATATCCAAATGAATCATCACCTAAGTTATTACCACATGAAGGAATAACAAGTCTGTAAAGTACTCTACATGAAATATATCAATCTCATTTAAATGCAGATCAGGCTATTATAAAGAACGTAAATCCAATGTCATCTATAACTCAAGTTCAGTCCAAATCACAGTCCAACTCTGAATAAGTCCATGTACTGATCCAATCGTCATAATTTTTTAGTAAAGTAAGATCATATCTGATATGTCCTCAAATACCCGAATAAATTCTTAACTGATTTATCACCAAGTAAGGAATATCAAGTTTGATAATTGTTCAGGTAAAATATAGATCATAAACCACAATCATAAACCAATCCAACATAAGATCAACCTAGTGTACAGTCCAAGTTCCTTTACAATTAGTCCCAGTCTAAAACAGTAATCATCTATTCATGAAATGATATAACTATAATATCTCAATGTCCAAATACAAGATCATACATATATCTGATGCTCCACTCTGTAGTTAATTTATCCAATCAAGAGACCGAGTCAAGTCACAGTCTAAAGGTATATCAACTAGTCCTAAGCCAACAACGCTAAACTACCAAAACAGGAAGCTAATACAAGTAGATATCATCTACATGAATAAAGTGGACAATCATATATGTCTCATGAACTGGTACAAGTCATTAAACTGATAAAATATAACAGAAAGTTACATAAAATGATAAAGGCAACAAGTAAAGCATTCCAACAACGATAAATACATAAGAATGAACACTCACATGAAATGACGCGGTTTCGGAACCGAATCGCCGTCTGGTCTTCACTGCACGAACTGGCACTGCTCTACGGATCATCCTATGGTTCGGTTTTCGAATCTCCTGTGTGTCGGGTCCACAACGACACGAATCCGAATCGTGTCCGGGTCTCCTGCAACTGGTCCGGTCTCACCAAACAAATCCGAAATGCTGTAGCACGCAACCAATACATACAAATAAATATAAATGCATACTAAACACTCACACGTGTATACGGACGCATACGGGTATACCCACATACACATGCATATACACGTATAAACATATACTTACATACATATATATACATAAACCCACCTTTACATAAATATATAAATATATAATTATATACATTAATAGAAACTCACACACACCATGCAAAAAGCCCCACACATAAATAATTTCCCACCTACACACCCACGCATGCATCCAAAAGCCCACCTATGTACACACCAATAACAATTTAATGGACTTCTCAATTATTACACAAATGCCACCATACAATTTAAGTTGGAATTATGAGTTGGTTGTAATCTTGAGTTAGAGGTTATCCAGAATTTGTATTCTTCAAATTGGAGCCTGATTTGTATTAAGATGAGGCAGCTGTTATTTTATTATATGTATTATTGCAGTGACCTTTGATTATTATGCTTCCGATTTATAGCTTGTTCAGGTTACATTTAGGCTTAGCGTATATACGTGGGGTATTTTTCTCGCGTATATACGTCGCCATAACGTCTCCGTATCTTTAGGATCGGGGCGTTACAGATTGGTATCAGAGCCCAGGTTCAACATAAAAAGAGAACCTAGTTCCTACCTGTAACCTGAGACAGCTATGTTGACACTGCAATATACATATACTATTCACGTGATAATATTGACTCCATTTGGAAATTGATCGTCCTCCCTTTGGAATTCCATTCTTAATTGTTGATATCCATGATTCCAACACTTCAATTAGAGTGATTTGGATGTCCATCTTGATTTCATCCTTCCTTCCTATTCATTCCTCCTGATTCTATCTCTTGAGATCGGTTACTCCTCGTTGAAGCTGGTAGCAGAGATCAGAGCGCGCAGCGGAAGCGTGGTGCCCCAGCGAGACGATGTGGAAGCTTGTTTTGTTCTCTCTTGATTCTAGATTCTTTTATCATTCCCTACCTTATTTGAATTTCGAGGACGAAATTTTTATTAAGGTGGGTAGAATGTAATACCCCTAATCTAATAATACTGTATTTTAATTTTTCACAAGTATTTATTTTGATTTATCGATTATTTTTAATTAATCAAGTTAAATTATTTCTCTCTTGATTATTATTGTTGAATATGCAGAATTAATTTCAGATAGTAAATAGCTTCATCTTCTTCCTAATTTGTTTTTTTATCATTCCCCGCTTTATTGAATACATACTTGTGAAAAATTAAAATACAGTATTATTAGATTAGGGGTATTACAGAACCATGCCTAAGATTTCTTATTTTGATAGCTTTGTTGGTTGGAGGTTTAACATATTGCATTCTTTTTGAGAAATATTTTTATCATATATATATAATCACACACTTTTTTCTACACAACGAAATACATGTGTCAAGAAATATGTAAAGTCGTAAGCGTGCAAAAAAAATATTCTCTTTTGTTCATACTTAAGGTTTGAAAGTAATTGTGGTGGATAAAAATCAGTTTACCGTGAATCGAACTCACCACAAGTGATTTGAACCGGTCCCCGGATGGTGCGTGTCTGAGTACATATGGGAAAAAATACTTTTCAGATTAGGAGCACCAGTGTGGTGCCGGCCTAAAATCTTCGGGCGTGAGAATCAGTAAGTGGAATGAAAGGACGGGCCAGCATAGGGTAATTGCCGGTATAGTGGATGGAAGAATCATATAGAGGATAACTGCGGGTGTATTGGTGTGATGTGTTTGCTTTGAGGATTACAAAAGCGATCACCTTTTTTTGGGAGAAGAAGGATCATATATAGCTGACATGGATACTGGAGCAGGGGCAAAATTGACGGGCTATTGTAATTGCATGATCTACATGTGCTGGATTTGTTGTAATGGTCATGATCATTGGTGCTGGTTGGTGAGATACATGCCAATGAATCCACCACTATCTATCACTGCTCGCATTGATATAGATGTTACACGTTATGAACGTGAGGGAAGATGGCATTGCATAAGTATTGGCGGAGATCATGAATGATTTGTTATTGGAGATTTAGGTTCGGAGTTGAAACATTAGGGATGAGAAAGATCTCGAAGTGATAAAGACTTCAGGGGGGTAAAAGGCTCGGAATAGAGGAATGCGGCTCCAAACTGAGGATGACTTCTGGAGAAAGGGTAACTCTGGGATGGTCAGAAGTGGCAGAGGCTTCGGGATAACTCTGAGAGTTGTGAATCTCTAGAAGGAGTAATTGGTAGCCTGAATGTGTGTCATCATCCTGTTGAGGGTCAAATTTTGACCACTACAGATGCCCCCGCTTTTCCACTTGTCAGACTCTACGAAAGGGAAGTCGGGAAAACGAAGCCACTCACATGGATTACGAATGCCTTAACGCTCATTATGACCTTTGTGCGGCGAATCTCTTCGGATCACTGTGGATCTTCCGAATATAATTATTGGTTACACAACTGGTTGTCAGTTGTCACATCGGGTGGCTGAAAGGTTGTATCCTGCGCCTTTTCAAACACTGGCGTCATTATGACTGGGATTGTAGAGTTTTATGGTTTGACGATAACGGTTGATCTTCTGCGTTAACTATTGAAAGAAACACATTATAACTACTCCTATGGGAACCAGTAAGGGGGGTGAAGAAGTTGCCTTACTTGGTATAGGGTTAGATGGGTCCAGCAAGACTCTCAAAGATTTTTGGGATAGATAAGAGGAAGGAGAGAGAGAAGCGATTGTGCGGTCTAGAACAGGGAGGTAGGAGGGTTTCGGCAGCGTTCTCAGAGACTTGTGCGGAGACTTTGAGCTACTTAGAGAGGAGCTCCTAGCATAGTGCTGAATGAGATTTTCAACTAAAGTCCTACTCTAAGAGCGCATGAGGCGCGGTCAATACTGTTGTGCCCCCAGACACCACTCGTTGTGCGCAGCGGTTCGCGGAAGAAGAGACACAACAACCTCCACTGAATCTTGAGGAATCCGCCCAACTGGCGGAGACTCGATGCTGCCGGAGAAACAACCAACAAAGCAGGAATAGCAACCAATAGAGAAAAGTAATGAACGCACAAATTTAACGAGGTTCGGCCAACGTGCTTACGTCCTCGGGGTAAGGGAGAGAGAGATTTTATTGATTCAACAATCAATACAACTAATAAAAGAGAGAATCTTGAGGGAGGCAAGGGATTCTAAGTTATGGGATACAATACATGAGGCCTCTAGCCTCTATTTATAGGCACAGAGTCCCTGAATTTATGGAAACCGAGGTTAGACTCAATCCCATTCAAAAAAGGAATTCGAATCCTAAAAGGAAAGTCTAGACGCGTCTGTCGGTCTACCGGCCGGTCGACCGACCCATGCCACGGTCGACCGGCCCGGTCGACCGCGCCCAACCGAGAGCGAGGCCACTTCAGTCGGTCGACCAGGGCCGGTCGACCGCTCCTTCCTGTGCACGCCCGTGCACGCCGGTCGACCGGCGTCCTCCACTGGTCGACCGGGGGGTCGACCGGGAGCACAACTGGCCTGCTCCATGCGCCGTTTCTTACTCCTTTGTCTTCCGATCTCTGTGCTACCTTCTTCCATCTCTTCTATCTCCTCTCTCCCACAATTCTCTACCTCGGTGAAGATTTTTCAAATCGATCTCCAACGAACCCCAGTCTATCACCTAGCGAAATCGACACACGATCTCGGTGAAATCAACACACGATCTCGGCTTGCGCGCTCCGGACGAAATTGACACACGATCTCGGCGAAATCGACACACGATCTCAGCTTGAAATCTGTAGCTCAGCTATCTACTGGAATGCACCACACATGCCTTCCCTATACTTCACCTTAGGAGAACTTTCATACATGCCGATCACCGAACGTGTCTCCAACTCAGTAACTTCACGACCTCACGAAGAACTCATCATGAGCCAACACTGACTCTCCAACTGACTAGCTCTATCTAGTCTACATGTCTTCAGCTGACGATCCAACAAGTCTGAGTAGAGCACACCGAACACCATCATTGGCTTCAACAACTGGATGCACACCACTCCTTATGTAAGTTCAACATCTTCTCACCAGAAGATCAATCTATTCATCGAGATCACAACACCTCACCTCTACGTGAAGTCCAACTGGCCACAACACTTCACCTCTACGTGAAGTCTCTCCACCTCTACGTGGAGCTCCAATCGGCCACAACTCTTCACCTCTACGTGAAGTTCCAATCAGCTTCTCGAGAACCGAAACAGCTTCATACGGGTTGCATCACCAAATGGTTGCGCCTTTACGGCTGCCTACGTACCTTGCCCAAAAGATCAAGCCAACCATGGTTCATTGAAATGAGCTCCATCAAGCTCAAGCACTTGTACCTGGATCTGTAGCAGCGAACCTATCTGGCTGAGTCATATGAACCTCCTCACGACCATCATGGAGAACAACAGCCTTCAACTTGAGCTTGTCGCGATCACAAGCTTGAGATTCATGCTTCTTTACCCACAAGCGTGGTTTTATCTTGGTTCTAATGGTTGCAAACAACTCGACATCCTCAACAATATCTTCAACCTGTCCAGCATCAACCCTGGCTACATGATCTCCACCCGGTGTCACATCCGGTGAAGTCTTCACCCGGTGTCACATCACAGCCGAACCAACTGGAGATGGTGGAGTAGCATCAACCTCCACCCGCTGTGATACATCCTTGGTCTCCGTCCTCTCCACCTGCTGAGAGACGGTGGACTTCAACACTGAAGTCTCTCCAAATGTGACATGCCTACTCAACACGATCTTCTTATTTTCAGGGTCCCACAACCTGTAGCCATTCCTTTTGACACCCAAAAACACAAACCTCTTTGCTCGCGGATTCACTTTGCCATCTTTGGCACTGAAGTAGGTCGGACTTCCAAATTCCTGCAGCAAACTATGATCTTGAGCAGCTTTTCCAGACCAAATTTTCAATGGAGCTTTATCTCCTATCGCAGTTGATCCATTTATGAGATGGCTAGCATACACAATCGCTTCAGCCCAAAACGATTTGTCTAATCCTGCATTAGACAACAACCACCGAACCTTCTCCAGCAAGGAACGGTTTACTTTCTTAGCCACCCCATGTATACCTGTTGTGAAGTGAGTAGCAATACCTGTGTTCTGATCAAATCGTAGGAATTGGTTCATGTCTCTTTCAACATTACCAATCTGTAGCTCCTTGATCTTCCTACCTATTTGCTTCTCCATTCTTCCTCTCCACTTCACCAACATATCTAGGGCTTCACTCCTTTGTCTCATGGGATATATCCAACAATGCCTAGATAAACTATCAACAAAAGAGACAATGTACCTGTGACCTCCAAGCGATGCAGTCTTAGCAGGTCCCCAAACGCTTACGTGAACACTATCAAGAAGACCTTTTGAGCGGTGAGTACTGGTGCTGAATTTCACCTTCTTCTTGTCCAGAACGCTGTGTTCACCTTCCAAGTTGCAGGTAGCAGCACCTTCTAACGATCCCTTCTTTGCAGGAGCTTGCAAAGACCTTTCATCTCCATGTCCGACCTTCACCTGGCAGATCCCCGTGCAACCATCATCTGAAAAACTAGAAGTCTCCACCTGACCTGTAACCGTACTACCCTTCAAGTAGTAGAAATTGTCCTGGCGGACGCCCTTCATCACCACCATCGAGCCTTTGATCATCTTGAGAATACCATCTCGAACAGATATCACCAGACCCGATGCTTCCAAAGTGCCAACAGAGATAAGATTCCTTTTGAGTTGAGGTACATACCTCACCTCCTTCAATTCTCGTACTATCCCATCATCCATCTTGATACGGACTGTACCCATTCCTTCTATATTACACGGATAGTCATTTCCCATGACCGTGTAACATTCATCCAGCTTCTCAAAGCTAGAAAATTAGGCCCTATTCGGGCACACATGATAGGTGGCTCCGCTATCCAAGATCCACTCAGCATTATATGAGTTACAAACAGTAGGGGTAATAACAGAGAGAGAGAATACCGATGAGTCCGAGTCTGATCCATCTACCTGTGAGGTACTGTCATGAGTACTGGCCACCTTTGCCTCAGTCTTAGACTCCACCTTCTTACCTTTGGCCTTCGGGCATTCATCTTTCCAGTGTCCTAATTCCTTGTACAAGGCACACTGATTCTTCTTCAGATTTCTGAAGCCTGATCTGGACTTTGATCTCCCCCGATCGTCTCTTCCCTTCCTATTGGAACTTCTGCCTCTTACCTCCAATGCCTCTACTGTTGTGCTTCCCGAAGAAGACAGTCGGTCCTGTCTCCTTACTTCATAACTCACAAGTACAGCAGATACCTCATCGTAGTTAAGGTATTGTCTACCATTGAGAAAAGTAAGAGTAAAGGCCTCATACTCTTCCCTAGGAAGAGAGTTCAAAAGAATTACCGCCTTATCCTCTTCACTAGTCTTCACATCCACATTAACTAGATCTGTAAGAAGCTTCGCGTAGCGGTTCAAGTGTTCGTTGACGGAGCATCCTCTTTGCATCTGAAACCCATAGAGCTTACTCTTCAACCGCAATCGCGATTCTATACTCTTCGTCAGATACTTCCTTTCCAGGATCTCCCACAGCTGCCTCGTAGATGTCTCATCCAATACCTGATACTTGATGTCTTATGTCAGACAAGACCTGATCAAGCCACACGCCGAACGGTTCATCTTGTCCCAATCTTCTTCCGTCGTTGATGTGCGCTTCTTCTCCAACCGTAGAGTGTCTTCGAGGTTTGATGCCGTCAGCGCATCCATAACCTCAAACCTCCAGATACCAAAGTTGTTCGTCCCGTTGAACTTCACCACATCAATCCTTGGATGTGGATACGAGGATTTCACCGATGTACTTTCTCCAGCCATCTTCTCAACTGATTCCTCAAACCAATATGGAAACAAACAGAGTTAGATAAAATAAACTAGATAAAGACTGGACCTTTACCTCCACACGAAACCCTCGAAGAGTTTCCGAAGCAATCTACTCCACCAACTTGATTCCTCGAGCAATCTACACGCACTGTTCTGAGATCGACACACTATCCCACAAACAGTCCCAACGCTAATCTGAGATCGACATACGATCTCCGCCAATCAGCAACAGATGCTCTTGAATCAATAGATGATCCCACGATGAACCAGGGATGCTCTGATACCACTTGTTGTGCCCCCAGACACCACTCGTTGTGCGCAGCGATTCGCGGAAGAAGAGACACAACAACCTCCACTGAATCTTGAGGAATCCGCCCAACTGGCGGAGACTCGATGCCGCCGGAGAAACATCCAACAAAGCAAGAATAGCAACCAATAAAGAAAAGCAATCAACGCACAAATTTAACGAGGTTCGGCCAACGTGCCTACGTCCTCGGGGCAAGGAAGAGAGTGAGATCTTATTGATTCAACAATCAATACAACTAATACAAGAGAGAAACTTGAGGGAGGCAAGGGATTCTAAGTTATGGGATACAATACATGAGGCCTCTAGCCTCTATTTATAGCCACAGAGTCCCTGAATTTATGCAAACCCAGGTTGGATTCAATCCCATCCAGAAAAGGAATTCGAATCCTAAAAGGAAAGTCCAGACGCGTCTGTCGGTCGACCGGCCGGTCGACCGACCCATGCCACAGTCGACTGGCCCGGTCGACCACGCCCAACCGAGAGCGAGGCCACTTCAATCGGTCGACCGGGGCCGGTCGACCGCTCCTTCCTGTGCACGCCCGTGCACGCCGGTCGACCACGCCGGTCGACCGGGAGCACAACTGGCCTGCTCCATGCGCTGTTTCTTGCACCTTTGTCGTCCGATCTTTGTACTACCTTCTCCATCTCTTCTATCTCCTCTCTCCCACAAATACTGTGGCTTATGAGCCGATTGATAGTAGTTACCTTTGGATTGAGGTTGTGGAACCTGATAATTTTCAAACTTGCTGATATTTATAGGGGGAATAGTTGGGAATACGTGGTAGCGGATAGGGGTGGCAATTGGCTCGGGTCGGGTCAACCCGACCCGATTACTGCTCGACCCATATAATAATCGGGTCGGGTCGACCCGACCCGATTATTATACGGGTCAAAAATTCAGACCCAGACCCGATCCATTCTTAGTCGGGTCGACCCGACCCGACCCGACCCATTTGACCCGATTATTAAATTTTAGATACAATTTCTTTACACTTTATTACCAAATTATTGGGTGGTATAGTTGGTCATCACACTAAACTCCACACACTGAGGCGACGGGTTCAAAACTGGTCTTACGCATATTTTTTGACAATTTGATTTAGGCGAAGGGGAGGAGGCGGGGGCGGCAGAGGAGGAGATCAAAGGGAGGAGGCCGAGGAGGAGAGAGAATAATCGGGTCTGGCGGGTTCGGGTCGACCCGACTCATTTAATAATTGGGTCAGATGGGTCGACCCAATTACGATCCAAACCCAATTAGCCCAAACCCAGACCCGCTAACTTCGGGTCGGGTTGGGTCGGGTCTGGCGGGTCGCGACCCATCTGCCACGCCTAGTAGCGGATAAGTGCTGATCTTCGTGGAATCGATGTAGTTGGAACTGCTTTTAGATTCAGTTGTAACCCCCAATTACAAATAACCACCGTACTCTTTGCCTCTATGCTTACCCACAGTGCCCAATGAGGTGAAGGGATAGTTATCCCGAGATGTTGTTCGGTGCCTATGCTTTGACACAATGCTACTTTGGTGGCAACCCCTCTTTCTGCTGCCACATTTGGCTACTTCGGCGCCTGTTAATTTTTCTCGATTATTTTGCCGCAAACAGAAGTTTTGTGAAATGTAGTCTTTCATATTGGTATTATTTCTTGTTGTAAAATGCTACTATAGACAATATGTCATGTGCAAGCTTTCAAAGGTGCAAGGTTTTCATTCTTATGACAAATTTTGCTTTTTATGAACCTACTAGTTAAAGTGAGGTTCTTTCTTGGGGTAGAAGTTCGCTTTTTGTTGGACTTAATTGGAGATGAAAGCTCTATGCGAAAGAGATGAAAGTGGTTTAAAAAGATGGTTTTATTTTGCATGTAATTCATATATTTCTTCGTTTATGGGATTTCTCCAGTCGGATGTCTCCTGGATGTAGTCCAACTTTCGCGTTGTTTGGATGGCCGGGTGCAAGTTAGGAAGTGGAAACTAGGATACTTTTCTTTTCGGAAAAAATGAGATTTTGTGTATTTTGTTTGTGTTTGGATGGCGGTTGGGTAGTGTAATTGGAGAAGTGCAATAATGTCTTTTCCAGCGTTTGGTTGGTAATTTAAAAATGGAAGTGAAAAAGTTGACCACAAAGTTGACCGTAAAATAATATTAAAATAAAAATTAATTATAAAAAAATTGGACTGTAATTAAAATGCAAGTAAGATTTACATGACCGAAGAATTAACTATTTTGAGTTACAATTTATTACAAATGAGATTTATATGACTACAAAATTAACTGTATCACTTTGAAAGTGAGGAAATGGCTGTGTAAACGAGAAAAGAGAAAAAGAAAATGAGTTTTTCTATTTTTCTTTCCCAGTGTTTGGATGAACAGCAGAATCCTCACTTCCGCCCACTTCCTTGAATCCAAATATATATTTGGTAGTGTATCTGTTGGTTTAGTTGTGAGTTGTCATGGGTATGCTGATATTTTTGGCTTTAGGGTGTTGTCCTCTTTGATTTGTGTTTCTTTCCTGCCTGTATTGTTCGACCTTGATGTGTCCATCGTCAATGCTATGTTGCAGGAATTGGTGAGTCTGGCACTTACTGTCTTTGCTATATAAGCAATGGTAAAGTAAAGGCTATGCGGTTGAACAGCCGTGGTATATTTATTGATGTTTCGGGGTTTTAATGTGACGCTGAAGAAGACAACTATCGTGTGTAAAGAAAGTGTCCCCTGCAAGTGGCCTAGTGGTCTTGCATGCGTTGTTGAGCACCGCTCCCTGCCAGTGAACTAATTTTTCTTCCTTGTGGCATTATTTCGTGCAGCACATGGGCTGTGACTAATGGTGCTGTGCTGTGGCGTGTGAATGTTTGGTTCATGTGTTGTTTTCGTTTAGTGTTGGGATGGCCCTTGATTTCCTCTATTCTTTTCTTTTTGTGTTTGTTAATTGGACCTGCCCGTGATTTCTGCTATTATTCTAGTTCCGAGACTCAACAGAAAGTAATGGGTGAAGATTGACATTAGTGGCACGTCGTCCTTGGTAGAAGGCTCAAGTTGTGGCTGAGAGCACTAAGCTCTGGCAGATGATATGGATCAACCTTGGAAGTCGATCGCTTTGCGTGCTGCTTAGTTTCACAATTTGCATTGTCAATCCTATCGACCGTTGAGTTCTAGAGACCGATCCAAAGACCCCATTTTTTCAAAAATTGATTTAGATACTTTTGAAAATAATATGATAAAATTTGTATAAATTCTAACGAGCATAAAATCAAAGTAATAGGCTCGGAATGAAATTTTAAATTTAATTTAAAAGCTTTTGGGCAAGTTAACAAAAATTGAGGAAAATCACACTTGTTTATAAATCAAAACATATAAGTACAAGTATGAAAATGCAATCTAGTTCCAGATTAACTTCTTGTCTTACTCCTTTTTAATAGTAATCTTAAGTAGACTTAACTGTTGTGCGCAGGACAACAACCTCTATGAGGAATCCGCCATGCAGCCGGAGACGTACCCAACACGACAAGAACAGAGAAATAATAGAGAAAAGAAATCAACACAGTATTTAACCAGGTTCGACAACGTGCCTACGTCCTCGGGGATAGGGGGAGAGAGATTTTATTGATTCAGCAATCAATACGAACTAATACAGCGGGATATTTGAGGGTTTCAGGAATACAATACATGAGGGCTCTATCCCTTATTTATAGCCACAAAATCCCTGGGTTTTAGGAAACCCCGATTTGATTCGATCCGAAACAGAAAAGGAATCCGAATCCCAAAAGGAAAGCCAAAACGCGTCTGTCGGTCGACCGGCCGGTCAACCGACCCATGTCCACGGTCGACCGCCCGGTCGACCGGACTCACAAAGAGAGCAGCCTGCTTTCAGTCGGTCGACCGGGCAGTCGACCGACATTCTCCTGTGCACGTTGTGCACACTAGTCGACCGGGCGGTCGACCGGGAGCTAACCTGGCCTGCTTCAATGCGTCATCTTGCTCCATTGTCTTCCGATCTCTGTGTTACCTTCTTCCATCTCCTCTATCTCCTCTCTCTCTACAATTCTCCACCTCGGTGAAGATTTTTCAAATCTGAACCAATCTCCAACGAACTCTGGTCTATCATCTAGCGAAATCGACACACGATCTCGGCTTGAGCGCTCTGGATGAAATCGACACACGATCTCATCTTGGAACCTTTAACTCAGCTATCAACTGAGATGCACCACACATGCCTTTCCTACACTTCACCTTAGGAGAACTTCCATACATGCCGATCACCGAACATGTCTTCTACTCAGCAACTACATGACCTCACGAAGAACTCATCATGAGTCAACACTGACTCTCCAACTGACTGGCCCTCTCCAGTCTACATGTCTTCAACTGACGGTCCAACCAAGCATAAGTAGAGCACACCAAACACCATCATCGGCTTTAACAAACTGGATGCACACCTCTCCTATGCAAGCTCAAATATCTTCTCACCAGAAGATCAACTGTTCATCGAGATTACAACACCTCACCTCTATGTGAAGTCTAACTAGCCATAACACTTCACCTCTACGTGAAGTCTCTCCACCTCTACGTGAAGTTCCAATCAGCTTCTCGAGAACTCAAATAGCTTCATAGAGATTGCATCACCAAATGTGGCTGCACCTTTACGGCTGCCTACGTACCTTACCCAAAGGATCAAGCCAACCGTAGTTCATTCAAATGAGCTCCATCAAGCTCAAGCACCTGTACCTGAATCTTCAGCAGGGAACCTATCTGGCTGAGTCATATGAACCTCCTCACTACCGTCATGAAAAACAACAGCCTTTAACTTGAGCTTGTCGCGGTCACAAGCTTGAGATTCATGCTTATTCATCCACGTGCGTGGTTTTATCTTGGTTCTAATGGCTGCAAACAATTCAACATTCTCATCAATATCTTCAACCTGTTCAGTATCAACCCTGGCTACATGATCTCCACCCGGTGTCACATCCGGTGAAGTCTTCACTGATACCGAACCAACTGGAGATGGTGGAGTAGCATCAACCTCCACCCGCTGCGATACTTCCTTAGTCTCCATCCTCTCCACCTACTGAGAGACGGTAGACTTTAACACTGAAGTCTCATCAAACGTGACATGCTGACTCAGCACGATCTTCTTGTTTTCGGGGTCCCATAACATGTAGCCTTTCATATTTCTCTTGACACCCAAAAACACAAACTTCTTTGCTCGCGGATTCACCATGCCATCTTTGGCACTAAAGTAGGTCGGACTTCTAAATTCCCGCAGCAAACCATGATCTTGAGCAGCTTTCCCAGACCAAATTTCTAATGGAGTTTTACCTCCTATCGCAGTTGATCCATTTATGAGATGGCTAGCATACACAATCGCCTCAGCCCAAAACGATTTGTCTAATTTTACATTAGACAACAAGCACCGAACCTTCTCCAGCAAGAAACAGTTTATTTCCTTAGCCAACTCCTGTATACCTTCTGTGAAGTGAATACCAATACCAGTGTTCTGGCCAAATCGTAGGAATTGGTTCATATCTCTTTCAACATTACCAAACTGTAGCTCCTTGATCATCCTCCCTGCCTGCTTCTCCATTCTTCCTTTCTACTTCACCAACATATTTAGGACTTCACACCTTTATCTCATGGGATATATCCAACAATGCCTAGATAAATTATCAATAAAAGAGACAAAGTACCTGTGACCTCCAAGCGATGCAGTCTTAGCAGGTCCCTAAACGCTTACGTGAACACAATCAAGAAGACCTTCTGAGCGGTGAGTACTGGTACTTAATTTCACCTTCTTCTTATCCAGAACGCTGTGTTCACCCTCCAAGTTGCAGGTAGCAGCACCTTCTAATGATCCCTTCTTTGCAGGAGCTTGCAAAGACCTCTCACCTCCTTATCCGACCTTCACCTGTCAGATCTTTGTGCAATCATCATCTGAAGAACTAGAAATCTCCACCTGACTTGCAACCGTACTACCCTTCAAGTAGTAGAGATTGTTCCGGGGGATGCCCTTCATCACCACCATTGAGCCTTTGATCATCTTGAGAATACCATCTCGTATAGATACCATAAGGCCCAACATTTTTAAAGTGCCAATAGAGATAAGATTCCTTTTGAGTTGAGGTACATACCTCAACTCGTTCAGTTCTTGTACTATCCCATCAACCATCTTGACACGGACTGTACCTATCTCTTCTATATTACATGGATGATCATCACCCATGATCGTGTAACATCCATCTAGCTTCTCAAAACTAGAAAATCAGGCCCTATTTGGGCATACATGATAGGTGGCTCCAGTATCCAAGATCCACTCAGTATTATCTGAGTAACCAACAGTAAGAGTAGTAACAGAGAGAGAGAATACCGATGAGTCTGAATCCGATCCATCCGCCTGTGCGAGATTTGCCTCAGTGTTTGACTCCATCTTCTTACCTTTGGCCTTCGGGCAATCAACTTTCCAGTGCCCTACCTCCTTGCACAAGACGCACTTATTCCTCTTCAGATCTCTGAAGCCTGATCTGCACTTTGATTTTCCCTGATCATCTCTTCCCTTCCTATTGGAATTTCTGCCTCTTACCGCCAATGCCTCTGTTGTTGTGCTTCTTGAAGAAGACGGTCTGTCCTATCTCCTTACTTCATAACTCACAAGAGCAGCAGACACCTCATTGTAGTTAAGGGATTTTCTTTCATTGATTAATGTAAGAGTGAAGGTCTCATACTCTTCCTTAGGAAGAGAATTCAATAGGATTACCATCTAATCCTCTTCATCGATCTCCACATCCACATTAACTAGATATGTAAGAGGCCTTATGTAGTGATTCAAGTATTCATTGATGGAGCATCCTATTTACATCTGAAAACTATAAAGCTTACTTTTCAACTGCAACCGCGATTCGACGCTTTTTGTCAGATACTTCTTCTCCAGGATCTCCCGCAACTGCCTCACAGATGTCTTATGCAACACATGATACTTGATGTCTTGTGTCAAATAAGACCTGATCAAGCCACATGCCGTTCTATTCATCTTTTCTCAATCTTCTTCAGTTGTTGATGCGCGCTTCTTCTCTAACCGTAGAGTGTCCTCGAGGTTTAATGCCGTCAGCGCATCCATCACCTCACACCTCCACAAACTAAAATTATTCGTGCCGTTGAACTTCACCACATCAATCCTCAGCAGATGTGGATTCATGAATTTTTTCGATGATGTACCTTCTCCAGCCATCTTCTCAACTGATTCCTCAAAGCAATACGGAAATAAATAGAGTTAGATAAAATAAACTGGATAAAGATAGGATCTTTACCTTCACGTGAAACCCTTGAAGAGTTTCCGAAGCAATCTACTCTTCCAAATTGATCCCTCGAGCAATCTACACGCTGTTTTGATATTGACACACGATCTCACAAACAGTCCCAATGCCGCTCCGAGATCAACACACGATCTCCATCAAACAGCAACTGATGCCCTTGGAATCAACACACGATCCCACAACTAACCTGGGGTACTCTGATACTAATTATTATGCGCAGGACAACAACCTCTCTGAGGAATCCGCCAACCAGGCGGAGACTGATGCAGCCGGAGACGTACCCAACACGACAAGAACAGAGAAACAATAGAGAAAAGAAATCAACACAGTATTTAACGAGGTTCGGCAACGTGCCTACGTCCTCGGGGCAAGGGAGAGAGAGAGATTTTATTGATTCAGCAATCAATACAAACTAATACAGAGGAATACTTGAGGGAACTTTCAGGAATACAATACATGAGGGTTCTAACCCTTATTTATAGCCACAGAGTCCCTGAGTTTTATGAAATACCGATTTGATTCGATCCCAAACAGAAAAGGAATCTGAATCCCAAAAGGAAAGCCAAAATGCGTCTGTCGGTCGACCGGCCGGTTGACCGACCCATGTCCACGTCGACCGCTCGGTCGACCGGACCCAAACAGAGAGCAGTGTGCTTTCAGACGGTCGTCTGACACATGTTCACCGTCGACCGCCCGGTCGACCGGACCCAAACAGAGAGCAGCCTCAACCGGCATTCTTCTGTGCACGTTGTGCACACCGGTCGACCAGGCGGTCGACCTGCCTTCTCCACCAGTCGATCGGGCGGTCGACCGGGAGCTAACCTGGCCTGCTTCAATGCATCGTTTTGCTCCTTTGTCTTCCGATCTCTGTGCTACCTTCTTCCATCTTCTCTATCTTCTCTCTCCCTACATTAACAATCTACAATTCAATTTTCTTTCTTCAATACATTTTGTAATCTTTAACTTTTCACTCAAACTTCAATTTGAGTAATATTAATAAAATTGAGAACACTTGAGCTAAAAATATGCCATCACTTTCTTCATTGAAATTCCAAATTGAGTTCTTATCCTTCCAACCTCCATTTAAGTGTTTTGACCTAGGTCAAAGCACAAAATACTAAAAAAAGAGTTATTAATACATAAGTAGCTTAACGAGGAGTCATTATTAATCTAAAGCACAATAAGACTAACAATACAGTTGGTCATGTTAGTTTTAAGTTGTTAGGATTTTGCCTTGTTTTTAAAGAGGAGATGATGGTCCACGAAAATCCAATTGAGTTGGAGAAGACGATGACTTGAAGTAGAAGAAGTAAATCAAGGTGAATCAGTTTTTTTTTCAGGCGATTGCTAGTTTTCTTTTCAGGAGGAGGATCAATAGGATTCAATTCCTATTCAATGAAGATTTGTTTCTAAAGATTAAAAGGTTTAGAATCATTTTAAATCAAGGAGTTCAAATTCTGATAGGATTGATCAAGATTCTTCAAGTATCTAATGATCAAGATTATCTTACAGTCATAATAGAAGTTGCATTGTAAAATTCTATAAATAAAAGTTGTAACCCAACATCGTAAATTGGAGCAGAAAAGGAGAATAAAGTTATGGCCAACAACAATGTAAGTCCTTAAAAGGGCAAAAAGGCTTTAAAAAATCAAGAAAGAAAGGAGCAATGTGAAGGTATATGGAGAGAAGGTGTACTCCTATAATCTAGATGAAGATTCAAAGGTAAGGTGAATACTATTGTGTCATTAAGAAGAAGGTTAGAGCTCTTTATATCAAGTTTATTAATAAAGCTCTCTCAAGTTTTCTTCTGTGAACATAGGCCAAGTTTGGACCAAACCACGATAAATTGTGTGTTCTTCTTCTTATATCTTTTAATGTTCATATTGTGTGCTCGAGATAATCAATCTCTTGGCGTGCTTGACGTCGGGGATCTCGTACTCCCAGTTATTGGTATCATAGTAAGTATGGTCTCCCGGATTATGCACATATCAGAGCATATCAATTTCATCTTCAACAAATGGTATCATAGCTGATGGTGTTAGTTCAAGACTCAAGTGTTCTAGATGATGAAGAAAATGTTAAGTCGATGGAGTTCAACGAAGGCATCAAGATGAAAAGACAACAAAAAAGTTCAGATTTGTTTTAAGGCAAAGATCGATGATTTTTGAAGTAGATTAATCAAGGTGGAGTCATCAAGACTCAATGATGCTCAAATCTGGACACGGTAGACACGGAGGTGATGATCGGATCATCGCCAATGGAGGACCACCAGACGAGCTCGACGAGCTCACGAGGCATTGCATAAGGCATCACATGGAGGCTCGCTGCGGGAGCAAGTCAAATGAAAAACAGTAGAGGGTGATGACGATGATCAACGAACGAGATTGATCGGAAGGTAGGCAATCATAGTCAAATTCAGATGATCAAGGTGTCAAACTATATGTTTTTAGACATTTTGGATGCAATGGTGGGTGTAAATCAAGAAGATTCCAAGGTTTGGTGCAGGTTCTGTACAGTTCGGTAAAAAAATCAATGGAGACCACGATCAAAGTTACAACAGACTAGTTGTGACATGGTGAGATTATTGCAGGCCTTGGCGGATCTATCAAGTTTGAAGATCATCAATAGCAGGGCAATAGACTTGACAATCATTAATGTAGTGGTGGATGACAGCCTCTGGTTGATGGAAGGAAGACCATGGCAGTATGTGACAGGAAGGCCTGATATGACCATGGCAGTTGGTAAGTCTCAAGGTTAAAACATCGATGGAAGGTGGACCATCACCAAGTGATCGGTGGAAGACCATAGCACGATAAGTCCTTAACAATATTCTTGTATAGTTGGTAAGACTATGCTAGAATTAGAGGTGGATTGTCTCAAGACTGGTGGGGGGCCATAGTCGGGAAGGCGTCAAAAACCAGAATTAGCTGGTGGCGGCGGTGATGCAATGCAAGCTAAGGGAAAGAAATTAAGTCAGCGAGTTTCAATGAAAATCTTGAAGGGAACTCACTTCGAGGTGGAGCTTCAAAGATAACTTCAATGAGTCTAAAGAGTTACAGGATGACTACAGAAAGGGTGCATTTAGATGAGGTCCAAAATGACCTAAGGCATGATGGTAAATCCACCAAAGGACCCGAGGAGAGGGGGCAAGGTTAAAGGCTTCACGATATAGTTACAATGAAGGAAAGAATTAAGATAGTAATTTAAAAATCTCAAGTTGTTTTGCTAAAGGCTTGAAAAGCAAGTCAAGGTGGAGATTGTTAGAATTTTACCTTATTTTTCAAGAGGAGATGATGGTCCAAGAAAATTCAATTGAGTTGGAGAAGACGATGGCTTAAAGCAGAAGAAACAAATCAAAGTGAATCGGTTTCTTTTTCAGGTAATTATGAGTTTTCTTTTCAGGAGGAGTATAAATAGGATTCAATTCTTATTCATTAAAGATCTATTTCTAAAGATTAAAGGGTTTAGAATCCTTTTAGATCAAGGAGATCCACTCCTAATAAGATTGATCAAGGTTCTTCAAGCATCCAATAGCCATAAACATCTCATAGTCCAAATAGGATTTGTATTGTAAAATCTTATAAATAAAGACTGTAACCCAGCATTATAAATTGGAGCAGAAATAACAATATAAGGTCTTAGAAGGGCAAAAAGGCCTTAAAAAGTCAAGAACAAGAGGAGCAAGCTGTAGATGCATAGAAAAAATGTAAACTTTTATAATCTAGGTGTAGATTCAAGGAGAAGGTGAATACTCTTATGTAATCAAGAAGAAGGTTAGATCTTTTTGTATCAAGTTTATTAATAAATCTCTCTTAGGTTCTCTCACCGTAGACGCAGGTCAAGTTTTGGCCGAACCATATTAAATTGTGTGTTATTCTTCTTATATCTTTTAATATTCATTTTGTGTGCTCGAGGTAATCGATCTCATGCGGTGCTTGAGGTCATTGGTGGGGATCTCGTATCTCCCAACTATTAGTATCATAGTAAGTACGGTATTCTGGGTTATGAACGCAATAATTGGTATCAGAGCATATCAATTTCATTTTACAACAAATTACATCTATTTTTAGGTTCCGATATGATTGCCCTAGAAATGTATGGCCTTTCACAAACTTTGAGACTGAAACCATGCATGCATGCAAGTCTGCTTGGTCAAACAGCAGCGGGTAAGCTCATGCGCACGGAGAATTAGGATGGTTTTTCATGTGATGCGAGCTATCCATCATAGCCGAAGGGCGGTCTGATAAGAAGAGAGAAATGCGTTTTGTGGGTAAGGCCCATAAAACGAGTTTTTTTGGGTTCACCGGGTCATAGATCTGCCCTGATGGATGGCTCTTTTGCGTGAAGACCGGATGGTCCTTTGCACAAAGAAGCTAACCCGAACCCATGGGGAGCAGGGTAAGCTCCTTCTTTGTCCTTCGCGTGATGTGAGCTATCCATCACAGCTGATAGACAGCCCGATGAGAAGAGAGAAATACGGTTTGTGGTTGAGACTCACAAAACGGGGTTTTTTTTTTTTGTTCACCCTTTCCCAAATGGGCTATAAATCAGCCCAGATGGGCGGCTCCTTCAAGTGAAGGATCGAATGGTTCTTCGCTCGAAGGAGCTAACCCAAACCCATGTAGCATACTCTTTTTCTTTTCTTTTATTTCCTCAAAATTGACATGAGCCATGCCTAAGATTTCTTGTTTTGATTGCTTTGTTGGTTGTAGGTTTAACATGTTGCATTTTTTTGTTGAGAAATATTTTTAACTCACACACACACACACACACACACAAAGGTATCTATACCTCAGCCGTCAGCTGAGAGAACTCTTTCAGTTGATGCTTCAACATGGTCGCAATGATCTTCACATAGTCGCAGTATCGTTTCAACATAGTCGTAGTTCACTGCGACTCGCATGTCGCAGTCCTCACAAAAAACTACAACCATGACAGCAGCCCTCACAAAAACAGTGCGATCTGGTCGCAATCCTCATAAAAAACTGTGACATGGTAGCGTTGTGCTAAGAGCATGTCACAGTCCTCACAAAAAACTGTGATCATGACAGCAGCTCTCACAAAAATAGTACGATCTGATAGCAGTCCTCATAAAAAAACTGTGACATGATAGCGCTGCGCTAAGATTTGTGGCTGAGATTCAGCCCCGTCGCGCCAACTGAGAGAGTCTCTCTCAGCTGGCTGTTGAGGTACATTTTTCTGATACACACACACACATAATCACATCACTTTTCCACACAACGAAAGACATGTGTCGAGAAATATGAAAGGTCGTAAGCATGTAAAAAAGAAATATTTTCTTTTGTCCTTCCTTAAGGTTTGAAACTAATTGTGCTGGATAAAAACCAGCTTACCGTGAATCAAATCCACCCAAATGATTTGAAGTGCTCCCCGGATGATACATGTCTGAGCACACACAGGAAATAACACCTTTCAGATTAGGAGCATCAGTGTGGTACCGACCTCAAATCCTCAGGTATGAGAATCAGTAGGTGGAATGGAAGGATGGACCGACAGAGAGTAATTATCGGTGTAGTGGATGGAAGAATCGCACAGAGGATAACTACAGGTGTATTGGTGTGGTGTTTATGCTTTAACGATTAGGGAAGCGATCACCCTCTCTTGGGAGAAGAAGGATCCTATATATCTGACATGAATGCTGGTGAGGGGGCAGAATTCACAGGCCGTTGTAATTGCATGATCTACACATGCCAGATTTGTTATAATAACCGTGATCATTGAAGTTGGTTGGTGGGATTGCATGCCACATAATCCATCAATGTCCATAACTGTCTGCATTGATAGGGGTGTTACACGTTATGAATGTGGGGGAAGAAAACATTTCATAAGTACCAGCAGAGATCATGAGCAATCAGTTATTGGAGCTTTAGGTTCAGAGTTGGAAGCTTAGGGATGGGGAAGAACTCGGAGTGATAAACACCTCAGGGAAATAAAAGTCTTGGAACGGTGGAATGCGGCTCTAGACCGAGAATGTTTTCTTGACAGAAGGTAGCTTTGAGATAGCCAGAAGTGGCAGAGGCTCTGGGATAGACTTTGAATCTCTTAGAGGGAGCACTTGGTAGCCTGAACACGTGTCATCATCCTGATGAGGGTCAAATTTTGACCACTACAGATGTCCCCGCTTCCCACTTGTCGGAGTCTGCAAAAAAGAAGTCAAGGAAGCGAAGATACTCGGATGGATTATGAATACCTCAACGCTTATTATGATGATTGTGCGGTGAATCTCTTCGAATCACTGTGGATCCACTGAATATAATTGTTGGTTGCATAACTGGTTGTCAGTTGCCACATCAGGTGGCTGAAAGGTTATGTCCTACGTCTCTTCGAATGCTGGGATCATTATGACTGAAATTGTAGGGTTTAATGGTTTGATGATGATGGTATTCTTCTGCACTTACTGTTGATCGAAATTCTTAGAATTGTGGGCCGACTTTTCATGGATTGAAAATTTGAATTAGAGGCGTATTGGCTTCTCGTCCATCTATAAATAGGGATCGAGTTCGTAACAAGCAGATAAATGAATCTTGACAAAACAAAGACAAGAAGATATAAATTATGTCAATGTCTGGTTAATTTTCTGCTATATATATGAATTGCAATGTAGACAAAAGCACAGTTACCCAAAAAATATGATCTAACACAATTTAGCCAATTTGTGGCTCTAATATTGTACAAGTCCAAAGGACCACTATATGCACTGCAACTAGGGAAATAAGACTTCAACTAGGCCTGTTTGGTTAAGGGTGGAAGTGAGGAAGTGAAGAAGTGAGGAAGTGGTAATAGTTCCCTTTGGAACTTGAGAATTGGTTAATAAGTTTTCTGGTGTTTGGATGTTTTGGGAAGTGTGGTTTGAAAAATGTTATGCCTTTTCTGGTGTTTGGATGGTAATGTGGAAGTGAAAGTGAAAAAATTGACTACAAAGTTGACCACAAAATAATATTAAATTAAAAATTAATTAAGAAAAATAAAAATTAGACTGTAATTAGAATGCAAGTGAGATTTACATGAGCAAAAAATTAACTGTTTTGTGCTACAACTTATTACAAATGAGATTTACATGACCACAAAATTAACTGTAGCACTCTGAAAGTGAGGAAAATGTTGTGTAAAAGAGAAAAGAGAGAAGGAAAAGAACTATTTCCTTTTTCCTTTTCCGGTGTTTGGATAAACAGCGGAAATGAGAAAAGACACTTCCCACTTCCTCACTTCCACCCAATTCCTTGAATCCAACAGCCTGAAGGAAAGAGATTATAACTACTCTTATAGGAACCGGTAAGGAGGGAGAAGCTGTTGCCTTACCGGAATATGGTTAGATGGGTCCAGCAACACTCTCAAAGAATTTTGGGATAGATAAGAGGGGAGGAGAGAGAAGCTATCGTGCGGTCCGAAACAGGGAGGTAGGAGGGTCCTAGCAGAATTCTCAGAGACTTTGAGCTACTTAGAGAGGGAGCTCCCAACATAGTGATGAACGCGATTTTCAACTGAAGTCCTACTACTAGAGCACGAGACGCGCAGTCAATACTATGGCTTGTGAGCTGATTGATAGTAGTTGCCTTTAGATAGAGGTTGTAGAGGTTGTGGAACCTGATATTTTTCAAGCTTGCTGATAATTGTAGGCGGGAATAGTTGGGAATCCGTGGCATCATCAAATTATTTGTCTCCAGAATATGCGCAACTTGAACTTCAGTCCGTAGATGGGATATCAAAAGATTAATATATCGAATTAAAACACAAAACATCAGTAGCTAAATAAGCAGGACACTCATAAGAGCCAATTTTCTTAACAAAAAAGATAATTTAAAGTACACCGACTTGCTTGTTTGATATGTTGAATCACGAGACTAATAGATTGTGAGCTCAATACATATTCTTCTTTTACTTATGTAGGAAAGAAATTCCAACCCAGAATGTGATGTCTAGATCTGGCTTATATTGAGCCTCCTTGTTAATTTATTGCTAGTTAATTTATATATTAAGGCTGATTAGTTTGTTAGTGTTAGGCCTTGAATTAAGTTACAGCTGGTTGCTTCTGCTACTAATTTCAGCATCAAATCTAGGGTTATGTTCCTTAATTGCATGCCTAGGATAATAAATTTTCGATAATTTTTGCCTGTTTACTAGCCCCCCTCCAAATAATCAATTTATATGCTTTCTTAGTCATTTGTTTGCTGTCACTCTATAAAAAAGAACGATAAATCAAAATATTTGAGTTCTACTTTCTAAATGGTTTATCTGTTGAAGGTCGATCACATTCAACAGTTTAAAATATTTGGTGAAAGCAATAACCTAGTTTATTTAAAAACTGGGTAATAAGGAAAACAGATGCTTAATTTAGAAAACTACAATAAACTTTTAATCAATTTCAAAATGACTATCGAAACTTTAAAAATATAATACACTTCCTTGAACCTTCGTAAAGACAACTACCTAACAAAATCATAGTTTATGATAGTTTATTGTAATTTTAAAAGTACTTGGCAGTTTATTGAAAGTTCATAGTAATTTTATGAAATTAACCCAAAAACAAATTTGGAAGTATTATATTTTGATAAGTCTATCTTGTTATATGCACATGAGCAACCTATTGACCTAATAATTTGGTGCAAAGACTAATTTAAAGCCCTTTCGGTAATTGGTTTGGGTTAAGTGTGCTTTCAATTAATCTGAGTTAAAGGATAAAGATCCCATATTTATTTCATGTCTTTTGACCCAAATAGAGGATACACTTAAATTTGAGGCTCCGAAAAAGAAAAGAGAAAATTGTCTTTCACCCCTTGAGATAAGATCCCCATTCTAAAAATACCCTGTTGCTTTTTCACTCTCCATAACCCCTCTCATGCACGTGTTTTGTGTGTCCCACCCTTTACTCATGTATTTGAGTGAACAAGTGTATTTGGATGGATAAATTTCTCATTGTGCCCTCCCACTCTTATCCTCTTATCTCATTTTCTTCCTTAAGCCTAAACTCTAAAAACTCATTTTTCTCCTCCTCTTCTTCTTCGCCTTCGCTCTTTCTTAGACAAAAAAAAAAGAGCTCACCCTTCTTCATATCTCTTCTTCTGCATATCTCCTTTTTCATCTTTCATCTTCTTTACATTTCGGATCTAAAAAAACTTATGTTCTTCTAAACTCAAAGATTTTAAAAGTCCCATCTGAAACTCATTATTTCACTTCTTCTAAATTGCTCAATCTCTTAGATCTCCGAGAATCTAAGCTTAAAAATCCATATTCTTTCTTCTTCCCTATCTTTCACTGAAAACCCTAAAGATCCATAGAAAAAACTCTCTCTCCCTCCTCTCTCTCTCTCTCTGACTGAGAACATAAACTCAAGAAGGTGGCTTTTTCTCTCTTTTTCTCCATCTCTCAACTAAAAAAATCACAAAAACTTAGAATTTTTTTATTTTTCTTCTTCTTTCTTCTCTCCATCTACTCCAACTTCCTTCCCTTCGCTTCATTTCAGATTATGTCACACAATTATGATTCTTGGACGTTAGATCGTAATTTATCCATTAAATTAGGTGTCTTTTTTCTAAAAAATCTCAATTTCTTCATTGAGCATGAATTGATGAAAGTTTGAAGTTTTATTAAAAAAAAAACCCACATTTTCGTAATATTTGATGTTTGAAAATTTTCATGAAATGTTCTCTTTTGTGTGTGTGTGTGTGTGTGTGTGTGTGTTGGGGGGGGGGGGGGGGTGTGGGGTGTGACGAGTGACGTGTCTGTGAAAATTGCCTACTTTCTTATACAATTGTCTACTTATTACAAAAGTTGTCCTGATTGTAAGTTATCTACATTTTTCTTTCAACAATTTTTTCATCTTAATTTTAATTTATTCAATTATTTTTAAATTCTTTTGTTTATATCTTTGTAACAAATTACAACAATCTCTTTATATGTAAATATATTCCTTTGTTTAAATTGTCCAATCTTATTTTTTAAAATATATACATTTACATGAACTATCTAGTTTTATTTTAAAATATCTACTTTTAAAATGTCTACATTTACATATAAATTATACATCGTTTTAGTCCAGTAAATTTACATTTGTATAAAATTATCCACTTTTATTTTAGCATGTCTACAATTCATACTAAATTGTTCACCTTTTATTTTAATATATTTAAATATCTTTTCTATTAAATTGTCCACCTTTAAATTCATTATGTCTATTTTTCATATAAAACTATCTACAGTTTTAGTCCAATATATTGCCTTTGTATAAAATTGTTCGCATTTTACTTTAGTACGTCTATATTTTATTAAAAAAAATGCCCAACTTTTAGGTTTGTATATCTGTAACACCCCATCCTCAGAATACGTACACAGTTATATGTCCTAATTTTTGGAGCGTATATTTTTATTTTATTTTCTGTTATTTAAATTCTTACTCATATAGCAGTACTGCATGATTTGACCTTTTTGGTAATCAGATTTGACCGATTTCAGTTTCAAATATTATTTTTAATATTCTTGATTTTTCATGATTTTCTGGAATTTTTCAGAATTTAATTGTAAATCTTCAAAACCGGTGTCGACCAGTGTCGCTGACCGACTTTCAGATTTTTAATTTACAAACGGAGTTGAAAATCTAGAAACGGCTTTCATAGTATTTCTTAAAATCATGATTTCTATCTAAATGATTTTTTTGAGAATTTTTAGAATTTATCAAAAATCTGGCCTACCCGGTGTAGACACCGTCTACAGTGGATTCCAGGATTTTTATCTTGAAAACGAGATTGAATTTCTAAAAATCGATTTCACTAAAAATCTTAAAATAATATTTATTATTTTTGAGAATTTTTGGGAAACTTTTGAGATACTTTATTTTTCGGGCTTTTCCTGAATTTTCGGTGTTTTCCCAGATACCGGAATAGTATCCAGATATTTTCCCACTTTTCTCTCTCCTCGCTAGACGCGAATTTCACCAACCTAGGATTCTGCATTTAATGCGGAGATCCTCTCCACGCCTCTTCATGCTGCATTTAATGCACTGCTAATCAATTCCAATCAATCCCAATCAAGTCATTATAACTTTTGTCCTTTTGTTAAACGCAGTTTTCGCATTTTCTTCAGGACGCGGCTTTAATTTCCGCGTTTGGCTCCTTATTTTGCCGAGACGCAGCTTTGGTGTCATGGGGATGCAACATTCTTTGGAATGAAACGCAAGTTTCATCTAAAAGATGGAAATGACACATTATAATACTATTTTTTCCATTATATATTAACCCCCACTCCTTCTATCTCTCTCTTGCACTTTTTCTCATCTTCCTTCTACATTTCCTGCAAACCAAAAACAGCAGCCCACTCCCTTGGCCGGCCACCACTCCTCCATTTCCACCACCATCTCCTCCACCACTCCTTCACCAAATCCTCCACCATTCTCCCCTCCATCTCCTCCTCCATTTCCAACAACTACACCATCTTCTTCAACCTCTTTTCACCAAGAAACATCAAGGGAACCCATCCTCTCCATCAACTTCACCACCTTTTCCACCACCATCTACACCACCTTAGCCACAACCAAGCATACCGTCTTCTCCTCCTCGTCATCCTCTTTCCGACGAACCATAGATTCGTCCTCCGAAGCATCGTTTGCAAAATCCCATTTTGTCAAATTGAACTATACTTGCACCATCTACCTCTCTCCTTCTCTTTTAGGGCCGGCCACCTCGTTTGGATTGGGGCCAAGCTCTTCTTCGTCGCAACCTCTCCGTTGATTATTCCGGTAATCGTTTACGATTATTCCGGTAATCATTTAGGTGACAATTGCAACGACAACACCAACGTGACCACCACCATCTTCACTTCCACCATCACTTATACCATCACAATACCACCTCCATCTCTTTTGCTTCAACCACCAACAAAATCACCTTTCCCTTCCTCTCTGTTTGACCACTTTCCCGCGTCTGCCAACTTTCCCGCGTCTGCCTACTTTCCCGCATCTGCCCACTTTCCCACGTCAGCCCACTTTCCCGCGTCTGCCCACTTTCCCGCATCTGCAACCCCGCGTCTTCATCCTCACTTTACTGATTCATCCTTCTCCTCCTCTTTTTAATATATAATCGCGTTGGTTACTTAAATTCTGGAACTTGGGATTTCCCGGTGTTACTTGAAGTTTTAGGCGAGTGTTCTCGCCTTCCTTCAGATTTCCTACTTTGTCACGATTGACTATTATTATATCATTTTCCTGGCACACATGCATGCATCATTCTACTACTGGATACTTACCCCGCAATATCATATTGATACCTGACTTTAGATTGTCACATTTACGAGAATCTTGTACTTTCTATCCTGGATTATATGCGATGACTTGAAATGACAATACTCATGACTCTTTAACTCCTAATCTTGCCAGGCACTTGCTTTCCCGTAAATTGATAATTAAATAATAAATCATAAAAAGGAACAACTTGCATCGGGTCGGGGGAAATTTGCGGCTATCAATATATGTTCGTGTTTACAGTGGCACTAGTCATGTTGTGCAACTAAAATTTTCAGTCTGACCTGTGGGCCTCCAGGCGACTGAGGGGAGTGCTGGCTCCCTCCTTCTTGGTACCATCTTAATAAGGGCATTCTATAAGACCCTCCTGTAGGCCTTGCGGCCGGTTCCATGCACCAGCAATGGAACGTCCTGGACCGTGGTCCCGGGCATGTACGGGACCCACTGTAAACATTGTTCGTTGATACCCCCGTTGGTTTCCAATAACAGTCTCGATTTACTCATATGTAGATGTATGTGTACTGGGACGCTATTACACATACCTAGACATATGGGTAGAACGAGTAATAAGTATAAATATTAAAAATGGCAGAGATAGATTTATTCAGGCCTTATCACTTTCATTTTATGCCCCCATTTCTTGCTTGCTGTACATGTACTCTCGACACAGTTATTGATGCTTAATATTATTTTGATCATATCAACACATGCATATACTTATCTTTACATGGCACTTGGCTTTCACCTACATTGTTAGGGAGTTTCTGACTCCCCTGAACTTACATGTTCAGGTTCTGAAGCCTGGACTGAAGCGGAGCCCTCCACTGAAGATCAAGCTTATCTCTCGGAGCAGGCTGACTTGTCCTAGCTCCTTCTGTTCCTGATCTTCCTGCTAGCTCGGGGATCTCCTTCAGCCCGTGAGCACCTTTTACTGTACAAATTGTAAATTTCACTTTTGTACTTGGCTGTGATATAATGTACATGTACCAGTATATCACGCTCTGTAATAACTTTGTAATACTATGTTGGAATGTATATTGCTACGTGTTTCCGTACTCTGATTTTGTCTGTACTGATGCTTAGCGTATATACGTGAGGGTATTTCTGACCTGCGTATATACGTCGCAGTAACGTCTCCGTACCCGCCGGATCGGGGCGTTACAGGTTGGTATCAGAGCCGAGGCTCTCACACCTACAGTATAACCTAATTGCAAATTAATAGGATCTTAATTTGCAGTTGGAATACATGAGTTTCGATTATACATTTCAACTACAATATACAAAGTTATCCATTCCTTCTTGATATTCCTTCCCCTGATTCCTAAAATCCATCTATCTCTTTCTTTCGCTCCTCTTTCCAAACATCTTTTACCAACATAGATATGGATAGAAGGTCAGGACGTAACAACTCCGGGCAGTCACAGGACGGGCCCGTAGGGGGAAACGCTGATATTCTAAGGGTTATCCAAAATATGGTGGAGAATCAACAGAGGCAGACCGAACTCCTTCGGTAAGGATTGATAGAGCTCCTCAAGTACGAAGGCCGGGCAACGTGTCAGACTTCAGGCGGTTGCAGCCGGCAATATTTACAGGGGGAGAAAGACCGCTAGATGCCGAGCAATGGCTAATCGACACCACAGATCTCTTGAAGGCAGCAAGGGTTCCAGAGGAAGATCAGGTGGAGGTCGCCAAGATACAGCTAAAGGATGTGGTTAGAAACTGGTGGCTAGCTGAAGAAGCGAGACTGGAAAAACCCATCACTTGGGACCAGTTCTCTAAGAGCTTTTATGATAGATTCTTCCCTACTACAGCTCAGAAGGAGATGGAAGAACAATTCATCCGACTTCAACAATGGAATCGATCTGTTGATGAATATGCTGCTGAGTTCTTAAGGCTGAGTCGTTTTGCTCCGTATATGATAGCCGACGAAGAGAAACGGGCAGGCAGATTTCAGCAGGGCTTACAAATGGATATTCAAGTCCTTTTGATTCCCCAACAGCTGAAAACATATTCCCAGGTCCTCACTGTAGCTCGAGAGGTGGAGCGAGGACTGGAGAAAAAGAATCTTGATCAGAGGAGGAAACAGGCCATGAAGAGGCCATTCCAGCAATTGGGCGGAGGAGGTCCAGTCAGAGCTGCAAAAGCCCCGATGTTTAGAAGACCATTTCGACCAGCCCCTCTTCAGATAACTCAACCACTTCCTACATGTGCTTATTGCAAGAGGACAGGCCACACTCAGCAGGAGTGTCGTAGGGCCAACGGATTATGCCTGGCATGTAGATCTGGTGATCACACAATAGAAGGCTGTCCCCATAAGAGAACTGGGATGGTGAACCGAACCCTACCGGCACTTCCTGCACCTATTGGTCAGAGGAACCCAGGGCCGATAGTCGAAAGGGCCCCTCTCCCTCCACAACAACGGGTTTTTCGCCCAGCTCCAAGGGGAGGAAGAACAACAGCAGGTCGTGGAAGAGGACGGGCCTACAACTTGACAGCGGAAGAGGCCCAAACTTCTGGAGAAGTGGTAACAGGTAAGATTTTGGTGCACTCTAAACCTGTTTTAGCCCTCTTTGATTCTGGCGCTTCTCATTGTTACATATCAGATAGTTTCGTTGCTTTGAACTTTATACCTGTTGAATATTTAGACCACCAGTGGGAGATTAGCACCGGTAATGGAGTAGTCATCTCTAATAGAATTTGTGTAGATTGTCCGGTGGAACTGTGTGACAGGACATTAACAGTGGATATGCTCGTACTATATACTAAAGGGTACGACGTAATCTTAGGCATGACTTGGCTCAGCAAATACCATGCGGTTATTGATTGTCGAAACAAGAAAGTCATTTTCAGAATACCGCTTCAGCCTGAGTTCCAATTTGAAGGAGAACATAAGCCTACAAAGGGTAAAACACAGATGACTGCTGCTGAGATCCAGGAAAAAGAGAGTACCAGTTTGGAATGAGTATCCAGAAGTATTTAAAGAGATCTCAGGACTTCCACCTGACAGAGTAATTGAGTTCTCCATTGATGTCATTCCGGGTACAGTCCCAATATCTAAAGCTCCATACAGAATGGCACCCACTGAATTAGAAGTTCTAAAGAAGCAGTTACAGGAATATTCTGACAAGAGATTGATTAGACCAAGTACTTCACCATGGGGAGCTCCAGTGCTATTGGCCAACAAGAAAGATGGTGGTAAGAGGTTGTGTATAGACTACAGAGAATTAAACAAAGTTACCATCAAGAATAAGTATCCTTTACCCAGAATTGATGACCTTTTTGATCAACTTCATGGGGCCCGGGTATTTTCAAAATTGGATTTACAATCGGGTTATCACCAACTAAAAGTGAAGAAAGAAGATATTCCGAAGACAGCATTCCGAACTCGCTATGGTCATTACGAATTTCTAGTCATGCCCTTCGGAGTAACCAATGCCCCAGCTGTCTTTATGGATTTGATGAACCGAGTTTTCTCGCCATATTTAGACCTGTTTGTCGTGGTGTTCATCGACGATATCTTGATATATTCAAAAAACAACAAAGAGCATGCAGAACACTTGAGAATAGTGCTACAGACTCTCCGGCAGGAACAACTTTATGCAAAGGAAAGCAAGTGTGAGTTCTGGTTAGACCGTATAGCTTTCTTGGGTCATGTAGTTTCAGAAGAAGGAATTTCAGTCGACCCTAACAAGATCCAGGCAGTAAATGATTGGCCAACCCAAGGACAGTAACAGAAATTAAAAGCTTTATTGGATTAGCCGGGTATTACAGGAGATTTGTCCAAGACTTTCCAAAATCGCAGCCCCATTGACAAAGCTCACCAGAAAAGGAGAAAGGTACCTATGGTCAGAGGAATGTACTGCAGCATTTGAACAATTAAAGAAAAGACTAATTTCAGCTCCAATCTTGAAGACTCCCTCGGGAACAGGAGGGATGGTTATATAGTGATGCATCCGGAAAAGGCCTAGGATGTGTATTAATGCAGCATGGTCATGTCATAGCTTATGCATCTAGGCAATTGAAACCACATGAGAGAAATTACCCAACCCATGACTTAGAACTGGCGGCGGTAGTATTTGCATTGAAGATCTGGAGACACTACCTTCTGGGAGACAAAGTATTGATCTATACTGATCATAAGAGTCTTAAGTATATCTTCACACAGAAAGAATTAAACATGAGGCAAAGGCGGTGGCTTGAATTGATGGCCGACTATGACATAGACTTACAGTACCATCTTGGTAAGGACAATACAGTCCTAGATGCATTAAGCAGGAGACCAGAGAACAGAGTATTATTACAACTTACTCAACAAGAGGAATTGCTTCGAGAAATCATAAAGCTGGACTTGATGCTAATACGAGGAACTGATGAGTCAGGTCAACTAATGACCTTCCAAATTCAACCAACCCTGATAAGCGAATTAAGGAAGCCCAAAAGGGGGACCCCAGATTACAGAAATTCAGGGCTCAAGTAGAAGCTGGGTTAAGAACAGACATCCATATTCATTCGGATGATGCACTTTATTTTGGCAACAGAATCTGTGTACCACCAGGGGAAGTCCGGCAGAAAGTTTTGGCAGAGGCACACAGTTCGGCGTATTCCATACACCCAGGAGGAAATAAAATGTATCAAGACTTGAAGCTGAAGTTTTGGTGGAATGCCATGAAGAGGGAGATAGCCCAGTATGTGGCAAAATGCTGGTTTGTCAGCAAATAAAGGCAGAACATCAGAGAACAGCTGGACTTCTACAACCGTTGCCGATACCCGAATGGAAGTGGGAACATATCACCATGGATTTTGTTACAGCTTTACCCCGCAGTCCTAAGGGTAACAATGCAGTATGGGTGATCGTTGACCGCCTCACAAAGGCAGCTCACTTTTTACCTTTCAGAGTAGGTCAGTCAACAGAAATTCTTGCAGATAAATATATGAAAGAAATGTTCGTCTACATGGGGTTCCAATTAGCATCGTGTCAGATAGAGACACGAGATTCCGATCACATTTCTGGGAAAGTCTCCAAGAAAATTTAGGGACTCGTTTGAAATTCAGTACCTCATATCACCCCCAGACAGATGGACAATCTGAACGAACTATCCAAATCCTTGAAGACATGCTACGAGCCTGCATGGTAGAATTTAAAGGGTCATGGGAAGACTATATTCATTTGGTAGAATTCTCTTATAATAACAGCTATCAGGCCAGTATCAAGATGACTCCATTTGAAGCACTATATGGCAGGAAATGCAGGTCACCAATATGTTGGGATGAAGTCGGCGAAAGAAGACTTATGGGACCTGATATTCTAGTTCAGACAACAGATAAAGTCCGAATTATAAGAGATCATCTCCGGGCAGCACAGAGCCGACAGAAGAGTTGGGCAGACACTAATAGAAGACCGTTGGAATTCAGAACAGGTGATCACGTATTTTTATGGATATCACCAACCAAAGGGGTAATCCGATTCGGTTCTCGTGGAAAACTTAGTCCAAGATACATCGGCCCATTTGAAATTTGGATCGTGTGGGAGATGTGGCTTACCGATTGGCATTGCCACCATCCTTAGAAGGAGTACATAATGTATTCCATATATCACAGTTGAGGAAGTATGTCAAGGATGAAAGTCACATTCTAGATCACTCAGAATTGGAACTACAACCAGATTTATCCTACAAAGAGCAGCCGATGGCCATTCTAGATAGAAGTGTCAAAACATTGAAAAATCGGGCAATACCATTGGTACTAGTTTCTTGGAATAGGCATGCCCCAGGAGAAGCTACATGGGAACGAGAGGATATTATTCGTGAACGTTACCCCCAACTCTTTCCATCTTAGTTGATAAAATTCCTTACCCCTATTCTTGTCTGCCTTCACATCCCCATTATCGAAATTTCGAGGACGAAAATTTTTTGATAAGGTGGATGGATTGTAACACCCCATCCTCAGAATACGTACACAGTTATATGTCCTGATTTTTGGAGCGTATTTTTTATTTATTTTCTGTTATTTAAATTCTTACTCATATAGCAGTACTGCATGATTTGACCTTTTTGGTAATCAGATTTGACCGATTTTAGTTTCAAATATTATTTTTTAATATTCTTGATTTTTCATGATTTTCTGGAATTTTTTAGAATTTAATTGTAAATCTTCAAAACGGGTGTCGACCAGTGTCGCTGACCGACTTTCAGATTTTAATTTACAAACGGAGTTGAAAATCTAGAAACGGCTTTCACAGTATTTCTTAAAATCATGATTTCTATCTAAATGATTTTTTTGAGAATTTTTAGAATTTATCAAAAATCTGGCCTACCCGGTGTAGACACCGTCTACAGTGGATTCCAGGATTTTATCTTGAAAACGAGATTGAATTTCTAAAAATCGATTTCACTAAAAATCTTAAAATAATATTTATTATTTTTGGGAATTTTTGGGAAACTTTTCGAGATACTTTATTTTTCGGGCTTTTCCTGAATTTTCGGTGTTTTCCCAGATACCGGAATAGTATCCAGATATTTTCTCACTTTTCTCTCTCCTCGCTAGACGCGAATTTCACCAACCTAGGATTCTGCATTTAATGCGGAGATCCTCTCCACGTCTCTCCATGCTGCATTTAATGCACTGCTAATCAATTCCAATCAATCCCAATCAAGTCATTATAACTTTTGTCCTTTTGTAAACGCAGTTTTCGCATTTTCTTCAGGACGCGGCTTAATTTCCGCGTTTGGCTCCTTATTTTGCCGAGACGCAGCTTTGGTGTCATGGGGATGCAACATTCTTTGGAATGAAACGCAAGTTTCATCTAAAAGATGGAAATGACACATTATAATACTATTTTTTCCATTATATATTAACCCCCACTCCTTCTCTCTCTCTCTTGCACTTTTTCTCATCTTCCTTCTACATTTCTGCAACCAAAAACAGCAGCCCACTCCCTTGGCCGGCCACCACTCCATTTCCACCACCATCTCCTCCACCACTCCTTCACCAAATCCTCCACCATTCTCCCCCCCATCTCCTCCTCCATTTCCAACAACTACACCATCTTCTTCAACCTCTTTTCACCAAGAAACATCAAGGAACCATCCTCTCCATCAACTTCACCACCTTCCCACCACCATCTACACCACCTTAGCCACCACCAAGCATACCGTCTTCTCCTCCTCGTCATCCTCTTTCCGACGAACCATAGATTCGTCCTCCGAAGCATCGTTTGCAAAATCCCATTTTGTCAAATTGAACTATACTTGCACCATCTACCTCGCTCCTTCTCTTTTAGGGCCGGCCACCTCCTTTGGATTGGGGCGAGCTCTTCTTCGTCGGCAACCTCTCCGTGATTATTCCGGTAATCGTTTACGATTATTCCGGTAATCATTTAGGTGACAATTACAACGACAACACCAACGTGACCACCACCATCTTCACTTCCACCATCACTTATACCATCACAATACCACCTCCATCTCTTTTGCTTCAACCACCAACAAAATCACATTTCCCTTCCTCTCTGTTTGACCACTTTCTCGCGTCTGCCCACTTTCCCGCGTCTGCCCACTTCCCGCATCTGCAACCCCGCGTCTTCATCCTCACTTTACTGATTCATCCTTCTCCTCCTCTTTTTAATATATAATCGCGTTGGTTACTTAAATTCTGGAACTTGGGATTTCCGGTGTTACTTGAAGTTTTAGGCGAGTGTTCTCGCCTTCCTTCAGATTTTCCTACTTTGTCACGATTGACTATTATTATATCATTTTCCTGGCACACATGCATGCATCATTCTACTACTGGATACTTACCCGCAATATCATATTGATACTTGACTTTAGATTGTCACATTTACGAGAATCTTGTACTTTCTATCCTGGATTATATGCGATGACTTGAAATGACAATACTCATGACTCTTTAACTCCTAATCTTGCCAGGCACTTGCTTTCCCGTAAATTGATAATTAAATAATAAATCATAAAAAGGAACAACTTGCATCGGGTCGGGGGAAATTTGCGGCTATCAATATATGTTCGTGTTTACAGTGGCACTAGGCATGTTGTGCAACTAAAATTTTCAGTCTGACCTGTGGGCCTCCAGGCGACTGAGGGGAGTGCTGGCTCCCTCCTTCTTGGTACCATCTTGATAAGGGCATTCTATAAGACCCTCCTGTAGGCCTTGCGGCCGGTTCCATGCACCAGCAATGGAACGTCCTGGACCGTGGTCCCGGGCATGTACGTGACCCACTGTAAACATTGTTCGTGATACCCCCGTTGGTTTCCAATAACAGCCTCGATTTACTCATATGTAGATGTATGTGTACTGGGACGCTATTACACATACCTAGACATATGGGTAGAACGAGTAATAAGTATAAATATTAGAAATGGCAGAGATAGATTTATTCAGGCCTTATCACTTTCATTTTATGCCCCCATTTCTTGCTTGCTGTACATGTACTCTCGACACAGTTATTGATGCTTAATATTATTTGATCATATCAACACATGCATATACTTATTTTACATGGCACTTGGCTTTCACCTACATTGTTAGAGTTTCTGACTCCCCTGAACTTTGCATGTTCAGGTTCTGAAGCCTGGACTGAAGCGGAGCCCTCCACTGAAGATCAAGCTTATCTCTCGGAGCAGGCTGACTTGTCCTAGCTCCTTCTGTTCCTGATCTTCCTGCTAGCTCGGGGATCTCCTTCAGCCCGTGAGCACCTTTTACTGTACAAATTGTAAATTTCACTTTTGTACTTGGCTGTGATATAATGTACATGTACCAGTATATCACGCTCTGTAATAACTTTGTAATACTATGTTGGAATGTATATTGCTACGTGTTTCCGTACTCTGATTTTTGTCTGTACTGATGCTTAGCGTATATACGTGAGGGTATTTCTGACCTGCGTATATACGTCGCAGTAACGTCTCCGT
>JAVJIF010000880.1:0-60504 GCA_038442645.1 Agave tequilana
CAACTAAGGTATAGAGTCAAACTGTATTTCTCATCTAATTTATTATTTTATCTTAAGTCATATGTACCTCTGTGACCGTGAAATTTTGACTCGGGGCTCTTTAACTCTAACTCTTATGCCTTATTATTTTTGCTCTTTTATAATTTTTATTTCGTGGTGATATTATTCCTTAGTTATATTAGGCTTTCTAATCTGCCCATGTAACAAGCCTTTAATCGGTGACTCCCAAATCAAATAGTCTTAGGGCACCGGGTGAGAAAACACCCCAAGGACTTAAAGGCTTGAGCAAACAAGATCACAAAACTAAGGATTTTATTATATGAACCACTTTTAGGCGTGAATACTTATGCTTTATGAGGCATAAATACCCAGTTTAATCAGAAGATTTTTCCTTTTTCTTTTCTTTTTCTTTTCTTTTTTTTCTTTTCTTTCTTTTAATAAGGCATAAGAATCATTGTTTTTGAACCCTAGGTGTGTAAGTGTATAAAGTATGCATATCGTCAGGGAAAAAATTAAGATTAAATTACTTTTCCAAATTATCTTCCTAACCTTGGAAATCAAACAAATAATCTTATTTTGACCAAGTATAAAAAATCCTAATTATAATTCTCCTATTCATTAAAATTGACTTAATTTCTTAAAAAAATATGTCAAAATATTGTTTCTATTTTAAAAAAGTTTTTTTTAAAAGTAAAGAAAAAGTTAATAATAATTATTTTAAAATAATAAAAGAAAAATCTAAGTTATGTTAGAACCCTCCCCCACACCTATCTCATGCATTGTTCTCAATGTATGAATTAATGCATAGATGCATGAAAAAGAAGAAAGGGAAGGAAAATTTATCTTATGGTGGTGGTTCCAGTGTTAGTCTGATTGGGTCAAGCATTGCTACCCAATCAAGATAATGTGGTGGTTTACGGAACCCACCTTTATTGACCTCTTTTTATTTACATTTTTATAGTCCTCAATATGAATAGGATCATGAAAGATCCTATCATGAAACTTACTCCCTCTACATGACCAGTCTTGAAAAATCATCACGGAGTCATCATAGTCTATACCTATATCCAACAAAAGAATGTGAGTTGGTGGAATGGTTGACTTAGGCTCAAGAATGATAGGTTGAGGAACCAATACTAAATCAGTAAAATCAACTTTGAGTTCGAGAGTTAGTTGATGGCTCATGATGATAGATCTAACACTCTAACATTCTAAATCTCTAACTAGCTAACATTACTTTATTTCATACTTACTTTTGTTTAGTTTTGATTGTTTAAGCGTAACTTGCACTTGTTTTGTTGAGTTTGGATGTGAAAGTTATCGTATGGTTTATACTTTGAAACGCTCTTGAACCAAGGACTAGTAATGGCCAAGGATACATGTGAGGCAACTATCACTAAGAGGTTAGCATGTTAGTGGAGCCATTAGTAGTTAGTAGTCATGGGTTTTCTTTCTCTTTTACTTTATTTTAGAAATATCAAAAATCACAAATATCTTCTTTTCTATGTTTCCTACTTTGTGTTTCACCGTACTCTTCTCTTTTCATTCTTTGTTTTTTTTTCTTTTCATTCTTTCAAACACTGAAGAACTTTTAACATATATGTGAACATACTGTATAAGCAGCTATCGCCTCCAGTCCTTGTAGATTCGACTCGTTTAGCCTCTATGCTATAACGGAAGTATCGAGAAAGCCAAAGCACACACACTTTAAATCATGATTTCAAATGTTGGCCCAAAGGACATTATCCCAGTTATTTTGATGATAACAAAACATATTTAGTTATGTATTTAACATGTTTTTATTTCAGAATATTTCAGGTTATTTAACAGGTTGTTTTTGACGGCTCCGCTAAAAGACTCACAAGTTTGGACGCCGCTAAAATGAAGATTCTCAAGCTACGCACAACTAGGATGCTTTGGGATCAAGATGATGAAGTGAAGATCAAGACAAGATCAAAACGACATAGAAAAACAAAATTTGTAATTGTATTTTTATTTTAGACATTTGTCAAAACTAGATATTAGAAGTAGAGCTATGGATCATCACACACACCATTTCAGTTAGGCTTCAAAAAGATTTTTCAATTCCATTTCTAACTTAGTTTTAAAAGAAAACATATTTGAAAATACGCGTTTTAGAAAAACAATAGTTTTTGGAAAAACATTTTCATTGAAAAACAAGTTTGTGTTCAAAAGAATTTTATCAAACTACTTTTAACATGTTTGAAGTATGACACATGCTTATACTTCATGTTTTACAAGTTCCAAAATCTTACCCAAAACCCAAAACCAAAACCAAGATTTTCTGGTTCTGGAAGTTCTGTTTTTTCAGAACTTACAGTGACCGGTCGACCGGCCCGGTCGACCGATGTGCACAATACTGTGCACGTCTATATCAGTCGACCGACCCGGTCGACCGAAGTTCATTTACGTTTACGGGAGTTTTCGGTCGACCGACCCGGTCGACCGATGAGCCCCAACGGTCATATTTTTGACCGTTGGCGGTCGACCGACCCGGTCGACCGGACTCTGTCAAAAGTTCTGACAGGTCCAACAGCTAGTTTTTCTGACTGTTTTTCTTTTTGGGATTTGTCTCCAACGAGTTTTTGAGGCTGTTTTTGACCCCTATAAATAGAGGGTCACCTCATATTGATTAGACAACTATTGCAAAATATTTCATAAGAGTTTTACAAAGATTTTCAAAGCTTTCCTTCATAAAAGATTTTCCAAAGCCTAAATTTCCAACACCCAACTTGTGGCCTACTCTCTACCTTCTCTCTAGATTTTGCACACCACAATCCCAAGCTTTACATCTACATATTTGGTTCTAGGATTGTGCAAGTGAGCTTTTGTAAAGTGATCAAGTGTGATCACTCATTTCTTCTTGGAGTGAAGTTGTAGAGGCATCGGCCTCAAGGGAGCTAGTGAGCTTCGGGTGGTGTTGCGGCATCACAAGTGTAAGGGACAAGTGTGTCCTTGTATTGGCGATCCGGTGGGATCAACGATAGTAGTGCAAATCCTTCAAGTGTGAAGGCGGGGACGTAGAGCGTGGCTCGAACCTCGGAAACACATCCTTGCGTTTGCGTTTGATCAATTTTCTCTAACTCTACTCCTTTCAATTCTTGCACCTTAATTGTTGTATTTATTGCAAGTCTTTATTTGTGCTATTTGTGTGTGAAAGTTTTAATTCCGCAAAATTGCCATAATTCATATAGCCATCACCTATTCACCCCCCCTCTAGGTGATTTCAATTGGTATCAGAGCCTAACCCTACAACTTAGGTCTAACCACCTTAGGGAGATCCATATTTGGCTATATACATTTTGTTGCATTTTTACTTGCTTGTGCATTCATGGCATCCATGGACTTTTCTAGCATTAAATCCCCACCAAAATTCGATGGCTTGAACTTTCCATTTGGAAAGTCAAGATGAACTTGTTCTTGAAATCCTTAGGTGTTAGGGTAGCTAGGGCCATTACCAAAGACTTCATTGAACCAACTAGTGATGAGAGCACATGGTCCGAGGATACTTCCAAAGACTATGAGGCTAATGCTAGGGTACAATATGCATTAACCCAAGTCCTAAATGAAGATGACCTTGCACGCATAATAAATTGCAAATCCGCATTCGAGGTTTGGAACATACTCATTGTGACTCATGAGGGAACGTCTCAAGTCAAGAGAGCCAAAGTTGACTTGCTACGTTCTCAATATGAGAATTTCTATATGTTTGATAATGAGAGCATTGATGACATGCTCACCTTTTACAAAAATAACTAATGCTCTTTCTTCCTTAGGCGACAAGATTGATAATGATCAAAAGATAAGGAAGGTGATTAGAGCTCTTCCCAAAGCTTGGGAAGTCAAGGCGACCACTCTCAAGGAACTCAACGACAAAGAGGAGATGGACTTCTCCGGCTTCATCGGAAATCTCAAGACGCATGAGATGGAGATGAAAGTTAGAGAAGAAAGGGAGGCACCAAAGAAGAAGACCATTGCCTTCAAAGCCGCTCCTACCATACACGAAGAGGATGACTCATCGGAGGATTGCGATGAGGATTTCGCCATGCTCATCCGGAAGGTGGGCAAGATGTTCTACAAGAAAGGACGGCAAAGTAACTTCCGAAGAGGGAAGCCTCAGGAAGGTACGAGAAGAAAAGAGATGAACCCGGTCCTTGCTTTCATTGCAAGAAGATCGGTCACCTAATTGCCGATTGCCCGCTCTACAAGCAACCACATCCAAGAATGGGCAAAGAAAGAAGAAAGCGTTGGCCGCTACATGGGATGACACGGAGTCGGAATCCGAAGAGGAGCACGACGCCGCTAACATGTGCTTCATGGCACAAGGAGACGACACTTCTAAGGTAACATTTGATAACACCCTTGATGATGATGATCTCACTATGGATGAACTTGCACACTTCTTTGAGGAATTACAACATAGATATGAGATTTCGCAATCTCATAATAAAAAGTTAAAAAGGGAAATGAGTCCTTGAAAGATAAACTTAATATTATTGAAAAGGAGAAAAATAATTTGTCTAATTCTTTTGAGAAAATAAAAAGTGATTTTGCAAATTATAAATTAGCTTGTAAAGGGAAAACCCCCATTGCATCATAGTAAAAATTATTTTGATGAGATGCAAAAACGGGTTGAAGTATTAGACTCAACTCTTAAACAATGTGCTTTTGATTTAAAGAAATTTGTTTCTAAGTTTCCTAAGGGAGTAACCCAAGGAAACATACACACCATGCTCATGCACACCCATAACATGCACGGAAACATGTACACCCACACAAGCATGCATACTTGTATGGTAATAATAATAATGGTAGAATTTATATTTGCACACATTGTGGCCGCAAACGCCATTTAGAAAAGTTTTGCTATGCTAAGAACAATGTTAAAATAAATTTGTTTGGGTTCGCCCCGGATCTAACCCCAAAGGACCCACTAAGATTTGGGTACCAAAAGAGCCACCGATTTCAAATGAAACAGGTATAGGTGGATCTACATCCTCCAAGACTTAGGAGGAAACGGTGCCCGGGTGGTGGATGCAACAAAGCTTAAAGAACACATCAAGATTGCATCGCTATCGTGGAGGCACCTAATTTTGGAGATTGCCCGTAAATTGGTAACATCTCCATTTAAGAGTTTTTTAATTTTGTATATACAATTGTTATAGGATTGCTAGTTTAGTTTTATGCTTCATTGATACATGATTAGTATAAACTTGCAACTCTAACATGATTGTATATGCCATGTTCAATTTTGATTTTTTTGACATGTATACATATGTATAGAATTGATAGTTTGCTTTTGTATTCTATTGATATATGCTTGTATAGAACTACCTTTCTATCATGATGTATATGTGCCTTGTGTTAACTTTTATATCTTTGTTTCATGCCTTGTTCATCACATGTCCACATGTATAGTTTAGTATTTGTGATTATATACTTGTATGCATATACACATTATTTTCATAAATAAAAATTAAACATTTGTAAATTTTCTTATTTAAGCAAATACCTTAAAGATGGCAATTGCGCACCTCAACTCATTCAAGAGGAATCAAGAGGATGAAGTTCAGAACCCGTCACTGGGTATTCGGCTTCAACATCTTTAAAATCTTTATTTAAATATGAAAATAAAATTAAAATTGGATTGCTTGTATTTTGATGTTTGTAAAGACTTAATGAAGATTTAAAAACTGTTGGTGTGTTCCTATATGCTTAATATATAATACCTGTTTTAGATTACAAAATTACTTAAATTTTTTTTTGGGCTATTTGCTGTTAACTGTTTTTCAGGCAAATCCGGTCGACCGACCCCTAAAGCCCCGGTCGACCGACTCTGCCTGAGAGAAAATTTTTATTTTTTTTATTTTTTTTCTGTGCTACCGGTCGACCGGCCAGAATTCCGGTCGACCGATGCTGGCCTGCTGTGGTCTCGGGATATTTCGGTCGACTGACCCGGTCGACCGATATCATTTACAGAGCTCTCGGTTGGATTCGGTCGACCGGACCGGTCGACCGATCGTCGTGTTTTTTGCCCAAATCTGCTATATATTTTCATTTTCTCTCTCTCTCTCATTTCACTCAGCGACCGAAAACCCCAAAATTTCCCCATATTTGATTTCTCTCCAATCCTTCAACCAAATCCAAATCTTTTTAAAACCCATCTCAAATCCTTCATTCCACCTTCAGATCTTCGATTTCAACAACTTCCAACCACCGGATTCGAAGAATTTCAGGATTTTTCAGTTAGGGTTTCAGAATTTTCATCAAGGTAAAAATCGAATTTTTATTGTGATCTTCACTTCTAGCTTAGATATTTCTATTCCTTTGTCACTATTTTAGGTTGCTTAGCTTCTAGATCGTGCCATAATCTTGATTTCACCTAAAAATCAAATTTTTATTCATCATGCCTAAGAGATCTCGAACTGAGAAGGGGAAGGGTATTGCCCAACCCTCATCTCAGGGTCCTAGACCCGTACGGCCCTTTAGAAATGATCTAGCTGAAGATAGATACTCCCACCTCTCCACTAGAAATATCAATTCAGGGAGATTTGTTACCATTCAGGATTTTGAACACCTAGACATCCCTCAAATCCTGCAAAATAATAATCTAGTTGAGTTCTTGACCATTAAGGAACAAGTATACACTTCCCTTGTTCCTTACTTCTATGCCAACTATGAATTTGATGGTAACCGGATCACATCTAGAGTTCTAGGTAGGGAATCGACCTCTCTATCGGTCGGTTTGCTAGGATTCTGCATCTCTCCACTGGCGGAGCAGATGTGTATTCTCATGATTTACATGATTTCGAATTTCCTGAGGGTGAGTCTTCACTCACCGCCTCTACTCTGATCCACGGGAATGACAATCCCGGTTGGTTAGAAATGAGGTAGTGAGTAAGTACACACTTCAATCTCAAGTCCTTGCCAAGATTATCTTTTTCAACATTGTGTAAGATCACCTAGAGGGGGGGGTGAATAGGTGATGGCTAATCTAATGGTCACTTATGAACAAATAATGCGGAATTAAAACTAAGTTGACCAAATTAAAACTTCTTTTAATTAAACACTTATGTATAACACAAGAGTGTTGCCGAATTCCCCTTGCGAGGCTCTGGACAAGCTCGTCTAGATTCCCTTTGAATGGGTTGAGGTGCCGCGTTGGCTCTCTTGGTTGAATACTAGTGTTAACAACAATCCCAAGCAAGTATGTATATCATTATGAGCACAAGGGAATATATCATGCATATATAAGATGAACACAATAAATTGAATGCAAGATATAAAATAGAGACAAAAGAGATAGAGAGCAAGAGTGAGCAATCGCAAACACAAAGGGTTTGTTTCGAGGTTCGAGCACACTTGCTCTACATCCCCGCCTTCGACAGACGAAGGATTTCCACTATGCAAGATCCCTCCGGATCTCTCCTCGGTGCCGCAACACCTACAAGCTCTCGGACTCCAAAGTCCCTTACACACGCAAGTCCACCGACTCGCCGAGGCCGCACCTCAAACCACCAAGAGTTCACAACCGAACTCTAACCACCAACGAGCACACTTGCCCGTCTCCTCAAATACAAAAGAAATCTCTTTGGTGATCTAACACTTGATCACCAATTACAAACTCACTACAACACTTTCCTATAGGATAGATATGTCTATGGATGCTCAAGTGAAGTGTGAGAAATCAAGGAAAGAAAGCTATGGTGAAAAACACAAGAAATCACTTTTACACTCTCTTGATAAAATCCCTTTAAGATGGGAAGTATTTGCACTCAATTTTGTGGAGAAAACTCTTCTAAAAGTATCAGAAAAACTGGCTCAAGAGTCTCTAAAATCTTCTCCCAAAAACAGTTGACAAGACCCCCTTTTATAGGCTGACAGAAAATAGAGCCGTTGGGGTTCTGTCAGAGCTACCGGTCGACCGGTCCGGTCGACCGGCAACGGTCAAAAATCCGACCGTTGCAGCCTCCGGTCGACCGGCCCGGTCGACCGACTTCCTGGAGCAGAGAGCAAACTCTCTATCGGTCGACCGGCTCGGTCGACTGATATTTCCAGAGAGCAAAAGCTCTCCTGGTCGGTCGACCGACCCAGTCGACCGGCCACTGTGCTGGCAGTGTGCACAAGGCTGTGCACATCGGTCGACCGGTCCGGTCGACCGACTTGGCCTGTCAGCCAATGTCCAGGTCTGAAAACAGGATTTAAAACCTTTTTATAAAATCCTAAAATACATAGAAATTCTACAAAAATAGTTTTACCAATATACTATGAAGGACAAACATGCTTGCACAAAATCAAGACATGTTATAGATGTTTTGGTCTATTTTTGTAACTTGGAAATATTAGCTCATAATAAAAACGTTTTTCTAAAACAACATGTTTTTCTAAAACTTGTTTTTCCATAACTTCATCAAATACAAAAACAAGATATACTTTAAAGCATAGTGTGTATGGATATGATCCACTACACAATCAAGATGACATATCTAGTTTTTGACAATAGGCTCTAAGCATGGTTTTGGATATAAGATATGTAAACTATGAAATACCAAAAATCAAAACCACTTAAATACAAATTTGGTTTTTGGTTAAAATTCTTTTCTAAAACAAAAATTCTTTTATGAAAACAATTCTATCAAGAGTGTGTGTGCATGGTATACTTGAGCAATCCACCAACTATCTATCCTTTACATTTTACTCTAAAACAAAAACAAAATCTTATACCTAGACACAAGTCTTCATCTTCTTGAAGTCTTCACTTGAAGGCTTCTCATCTTCTTGACTTGGTCCAAATGCAATCCACCGAGCTCATCTCTAGATGTGTTCTTGATGCATAGGCTCGTGAATCAACCGGTGCTAGCTTCCAACTTGACATTTTATCCTTTGTTGAAGCTCCACACCTACTAAGATCTTGATAAGGAATCTGTCACTAATTAAACACAAGATCATTAGTAAACATAACTTCATGAGTTGATCATCATCAAAACTAGGGTGATAGGCCTTTGGGCCAACAATCTCCCCATTTTTGATGATGACAAAACTCATGGAGTTATATATGCATGAATTTTAACCATTGTTGGCCCAAAGGCCTATCACCCTAGTTTTGATGATGATCAACTCATGAAGTTATGTTTACTAATGATCTTGTGTTTAATTAGTGACAGATTCCTTATCAAGATCTTAGTAGGTGTGGAGCTTCAACAAAGGATAAAATGTCAAGTTGGAAGCTAGCACCGGTTGATTCACGAGCCTATGCATCAAGAACACATCTAGAGATGAGCTCGGTGGATTGCATTTGGACCAAGTCAAGAAGATGAGAAGCCTTCAAGTGAAGACTTCAAGAAGATGAAGACTTGTGTCTAGGTATAAGATTTTGTTTTTGTTTTAGAGTAAAATGTAAAGGATAGATAGTTGGTGGATTGCTCAAGTATACCATGCACACACACTCTTGATAGAATTGTTTTCATAAAAGAATTTTTGTTTTAGAAAAGAATTTTAACCAAAAACCAATTTGTATTTAAGTAGTTTTGATTTTTGGTATTTCATAGTTTACATATCTTATATCCAAAACCATGCTTAGAGCCTATTGTCAAAACTAGATATGTCATCTTGATTGTGTAGTGGATCATATCCATACACACTATGCTTTAAAGTATATCTTGTTTTTGTATTTGATGAAGTTATGGAAAAACAAGTTTTAGAAAAACATGTTGTTTTAGAAAAACGTTTTTATTATGAGCTAATATTTCCAAGTTACAAAAATAGACCAAAACATCTATAACATGTCTTGATTTTGTGCAAGCATGTTTGTCCTTCATAGTATATTGGTAAAACTATTTTTGTAGAATTTCTATGTATTTTTAGGATTTTATAAAAAGGTTTTAAATCCTGTTTTCAGACCTGGACATTGGCTGACAGGCCAAGTCGGTCGACCGGACCGGTCGACCGATGCGCACAGCCTTGTGCACACTGCCAGCACAGTGGCCGGTCGACCGGGTCGGTCGACCGACCAGGAGAGCTTTTGCTCTCTGGAAATATCAGTCGACCGAGCCGGTCGACCGATAGAGAGTTTGCTCTCTGCTCCAGGAAGTCGGTCGACCGGGCCGGTCGACCGGAGGCTGCAACGGTCAGATTTTTGACCGTTGCCGGTCGACCGGACCGGTCGACCGGTAGCTCTGACAGAACCCCAACGGCTCTATTTTCTGTCAGCCTATAAAAGGGGGTCTTGTCAACTGTTTTTGGGAGAAGATTTTAGAGACTCTTGAGCCAGTTTTTCTGATACTTTTAGAAGAGTTTTCTCCACAAAATTGAGTGCAAATACTTCCCATCTTAAAGGATTTTATCAAGAGAGTGTAAAAGTGATTTCTTGTGTTTTTCACCATAGCTTTCTTTCCTTGATTTCTCACACTTCACTTGAGCATCCATAGACATATCTATCCTATAGGAAAGTGTTGTAGTGAGTTTGTAATTGGTGATCAAGTGTTAGATCACCAAAGAGATTTCTTTTGTATTTGAGGAGACGGGCAAGTGTGCTCGTTGGTGGTTAGAGTTCGGTTGTGAACTCTTGGTGGTTTGAGGTGCGGCCTCGGCGAGTCGGTGGACTTGCGTGTGTAAGGGACTTTGGAGTCCGAGAGCTTGTAGGTGTTGCGGCACCGAGGAGAGATCCGGAGGGATCTTGCATAGTGGAAATCCTTCGTGTGTCGAAGGCGGGGATGTAGAGCAAGTGTGCTCGAACCTCGAAACAAACCCTTTGTGTTTGCGATTGCTCACTCTTGCTCTCTATCTCTTTTTGTCTCTATTTTATATCTTGCATTCAATTTATTGTGTTCATCTTATATATGCATGATATTTCCCTTGTGCTCATAATTGATATACATACTTGCTTGGGATTGTTGTTAACACTAGTATTCAACCAAGAGAGCCAACGCGGCACCTCAACCCATTCAAGGGGAATCTAGAGGAGCTTGTCCAGAGCCTCGCAAGGGGAATTCGGCAACACTCTTGTGTTATACATAAGTGTTTAATTAAAAGAAGTTTTAATTTGGTCAACTTAGTTTTAATTCCGCATTATTTGTTCATAAGTGACCATTAGATTAGCCATCACCTATTCACCCCCCCTCTAGGTGATCTTACAATTGGTATCAGAGCTAGTGCTCTTGATTTGGGTCTAACAACCTAAGAGTTAAAGATCCTCCTTTTTGGCTAATCACAATATTTTTGTACACACACACCTTACCATGGACTTCATGTCTCCACCCACCTTTGACATTCTTAACATCCAAATTTGGAAGGTTAAGATGTCTTTGTTCCTCAAGGCCCTAGGCATTCATGTCTATCTTGCTACATTTAATGATTCATATATTAACAATAGCAAGTATATTGAGGGTAATGCAAAAGCCCTAAATGCTTTGAAGAGTACCCTAAATGATGATTACTTATTTAGGGTTGCTAATATTGATTCGGCTTTTGTAGCTTGGAACATCATCACCTCCCTTGGCGAAAAGGATCTATATTATGCCGGGAGCGATTCGGACGTTGGAAGCAACACCTCCAACACATGCTTTATGGTCCAAGGGGATAACCCCCTTGAGGTAAATTCCGAATCCGATGATGAGAACATGTCATATGATGAGCTCACTACCTTTTGTCATCTTATACTTGAAAAATATGACATGCTTAAAAGGAATAATAAAAATTTGAAAAAGGAAATTGCTTGCATGCATGTAGAACATGACTCTTTTAGAGATAACATTGCATGCTTAGAAAAAGATAACAATATTTTGAAAAAGAAATTTGATTGCATGCATGTAGAAATGATTCTTTTAGAAATAAACTTGCATGTTTAGAAAAGAAAAAGAGGATTTGAAAAATGAAAATGTTTCCCTTATGTCTAAATTAAATGATTTGTGTGAAGGGAACACTATTTTGAAGGATAAGATCATTTTGGTGGAAAAACAAAAGGAAAATATTTTTCAAGAAAATATTACTTTGAAAAGAAAATTTGTTGAAAAGGAAAAAGACTTTGTTTCTAAAAAGAAAAAGAAAAATGATTCTTCATCTCATCATGCTTTTCATGCCACATCTAATGAGATTAAGAATAGGAAAAACAAAATGAATAATTTGAGTTCAACTTTGAACTCTTGTGCATTCAATCATTCTAAGTTGGAATCTTTGTTTCAAAAGAAACAAGTTCCCCATGCTCATGCACATACTCATCATGCTCATGCTTATGGTGCACATCACGATCACAATCACACTCATAAGCATCATGCTAAGGTGTACACATGTACACATTGTGGCCGTAAAGGCCATTTAGCAAAATATTGTTTTGATAAGAAACCATACTTATATTTTGCTAAATATAATAGATTTTGGGTTCCTTATAACAATGCTAACCCCAAAGGACCCAAGAAAATATGGGTACCAAAACCCCCACCCTTTGATTTTGATGTAGGTGAGGGCTCTCACAAAACGTGAGAGATTTGGTGCCTTGATGGTGGGTGCAATTGAACTAAAATGACACATACTTGGAGCACCGCTATCAAGAAATTTTGGTGGGTCAACCACCATGCTTGGAGCTTTGGAGTTGGTAACAACCTCTAAACTCCTAATTTTATGTACATGCTTTTAATTTCATATGTCATATAGCATGTTCATGATTTTATTTGATTTGTGCTTCATGTGGCATTTACATGCTTAAATGTAGAATGTGTCAAAACTTGCATTTATACATATATGTATAGTGAACTACAATTGACTCATACATATTTGAACTTCATGCTCATTTGTATCCACTATATGCATGTGTATAGGCTAGTTTTGATGATTCGGTCATTTATACTTGTTATGCCTATCTTTTTACTTCATGTATATGTGTGTTTAATTCAAATCTAATAAATATACATGTATACCCGTGAGTCTCTAGCTTTCATGCAAATATTTGATAGACTCTTTACAATTTTGGGATATGTATGTGTATTGTTAGATTTGTATAATTCATACATATACCATGAAGATTGTAGTTTTTAATAAAAATGATCTTGTTTTGATAACAATGATTTTTATGTGATTTGAGCTTCAATGACAACTTTCATGAAAATACTATTTACATAACCTTTGAACACTCATCTTTTATTCAAAAATATATTTATGAGCTTTATGGACTATGAGTGCTTGGATTTTTATGTACTTAGTCTCATTCATGAAAAACATATGATTTGACATATTTGAAGGATCTTTAACTAGTTTTCAAAAACAATTTATACTAGTTATGTATTCTTCAAATAGTTTTTGAGATTGTCACATGATTCAATTTTTCTTAAAATTTAATGCTTCATGATTTGAATATTAGTTTATATGTTAGTTTTTGTCAACACTAGGATTTATACTTGAACATATCATGGGCTTCAAAAGATCTATTAGTAAGTGTGCTTAAATGCTTATTTGAACCCTTGAAATGTACTTGTATTGCTTAGTTTTGATGATTCATACATATTTAAACTTATGTTCACCTTTTGGATTTGATTTATGATCATGTGCCTTTTAATTCATGTATATGTGTATTTTGTCAAACCTTAAAATATACATGTATAACTCTTGAGTCTTTTGCCCTCAATGCAAATCCATTCATATAGACTCACTTGAGTTTAAGAGATATGTATGTATATTTCATGTATTGTCAAAACCTACATATATCTTAACATATAGATTTTGTTTTCAATGATTTAATAAAAAAATGTGAGATGATTTTGATGTTTATGATTTTCTAAGGAATATTGTACCTTATTGCCATTTTCATGATGCCATATTTCACATAACATTAGTACACTCACTTCTTTTGAAACTATTTGGACTTTATAGATTAGAGTGTTTGAGTGTTTTGTGTTTCATTGCTATTTCATGAAAATCCTTAGATTTATTCCTTGATAGAAGGATTTCGTACTAGTTGTTAAACACTCTCATTTAACTAGTTTGAATTCTTCATGTGTTGTTAATGCTAAGCTTAATTCAAATCTTATTTTTCAAGCTTATGCATTAGATTTTAAAATGGTATCAATATTTTTTATTTGATATCAAAGAGAAAATTCAAAATTTGTTTTGATAAAATAGAATTAATGATTTTGTTTTGATGAGAAAAAATTCAAAATTTTTGATTTGTATTGCCCCTCCTTGACTTCTTTATTTTTGACATAAAGGGGGAGAAAATTTGTTGATTTGATTTTACTTTGAACCCTTTGTTGATGATTGACAAAAGGGGGAGAAGTATTTGTGTTTTTGTTTTGATATATATGCATGATTTCCTTGCTTAAGGGGAGAAGTATTTGTCCTTCTTACTTAAGGGGAATTAAGATTTGTATTTATGCATATGTGTTTTGATTTATGCAAATAGGAGTAAAAAGATTTTGATTTATGCTTGTTGCATCTCCATATTTGCATCCATATTCATGTGCTTCATGATCATATTTATTATTTATTTTGTATGCATGAGTTAAGGGGGAGCTTCTTTGAAGCTTTACTTTAATCCATGCATATATAACTCCATGAGTTGATCATCATCAAAACTAGGGCGATAGGCCTTTGGGCCAACACATTGTCCCCAAACATGGTGAGTATAGCCATGCTAGGGTTGTGTCCCTTTGATCATCTATTGTCTTCTTAAAGGCATTAAGGTGAATTTTCCTAGAGTCATAGCTTATCATATGGGCTCTGATCAGATCCGTACTGCGGGTAGAAGTTTGCCCTACGGCATGCTTATTACCCATCTTCTTCGAGCTCTTGACTTTGATCTTTCTGCCGAAACTCCTTCAAGCCCCCTGACAAACATCAATGGAGTTGTCCTGAAGATGATGGAAGCGCAGCTGCGTAGACACGCCCCTGTGCAACCACATCTTCTTCCTGCTGGTCCTGGCTCATCATCTGCACCAGGATCTTCTTCTGCTTCAGCTCCTGTCTTTTCTCCAGAGCTTCTGGCACTTCTCTCTTCGGAGGTCCGCACTCAGATCGAGGCGCACCAGGCCTGGGTTCGTGCGGAGTTGGATGCTCGTGACGTTCAGGAAGCTGCTTTTCGGGCAGAGGTCAGGAACGACATGTCATACTTTGCTGACTCCATGAGATTCGTGGATGTCCAGTTTCAGGCTCTCTTTGCACAGTTTTCCATGACCGTTCCTGATCGTACTGCGACTGCTTGTCGTCTTCCGTCTACCGGTCCTCCATTCCCTCCCAGAGCTCGTGCTTCAGTTCCACCACCGCGGACCAGAGTCGATGGCATTGACCCAGATGAGGTCATTTCTTCAGGCGAAGACGCTGGTGATGAAGAGCAGATGGCTGATGAGGAAGCTGGAGATGATGATGAGTGACCTCCCCTTTTGATGATGTCAAAAAGGGGGAGAGTTATTTTGAGAGAGTTATCTTGAGAGAGATATTTGTGATATTTTGTGTTGTAGTACTTTATGTGTTTGGATATTTGTGTGTTTTGGACATGTAGTATTTGTGTTATGGACATGCAGTATTTATTTGTGTTTTGGACATGTATTTGGATTTCTACATGTATGCTTTGTGGAGAGTTATTTTGAGAGAGTTATCTTGAGAGAGATATTTGTGATATTTTGTGTTGTAGTACTTTATGTGTTTGGATATTTTTGTGTTTTGGACATGTAGTATTTGTGTTATGGACATGCAGTATTTATTTGTGTTTTGGACATGTATTTGGATTTCTACATGTATGCTTTGTGGACGTATTCCTTATATGTATCCATGTTCTATCTTGATATATGACATGAGTATTTGTCCTATGTTATGAGTACTTGTTGACATGGAAATATGTGTTTATCATTTTTATATACTATGCCCACATACGATTTTTGTCATTTATGATATGCTTGTGTTGAGGGGGAGCTTCACTTGAAGTCTCTACCCAAAATATTTTGTGATAACTACATATGTTTTGCCATCATCAAAAAGGGGGAGATTGTTGGCCCAAAGGCCATTATCCCAGTTATTTTGATGATAACAAAACATATTTAGTTATGTATTTAACATGTTTTTATTTCAGAATATTTCAGGTTATTTAACAGGTTGTTTTTGACGGCTCCGCTAAAAGACTCACAAGTTTGGACGCCGCTAAAATGAAGATTCCCAAGCTACGCACAACTAGGATGCTTTGGGATCAAGATGATGAAGTGAAGATCAAGACAAGATCAAAACGACATAGAAAAACAAAATTTGTAATTGTATTTTTATTTTAGACATTTTGTCAAAACTAGATATTAGAAGTAGAGCTATGGGATCATCACACACACACATTTCAGTTAGGCTTCAAAAAGATTTTTCAATTCCATTTCTAACTTAGTTTTTAAAAGAAAACATATTTGAAAATACGCGTTTTAGAAAAACAATAGTTTTTGGAAAAACATTTTCATTGAAAAACAAGTTTGTGTTCAAAAGAATTTTATCAAACTACTTTTAACATGTTTGAAGTATGACACATGCTTATACTTCATGTTTTTACAAGTTCCAAAATCTTACCCAAAACCCAAAACCAAAACCAAGATTTTCTGGTTCTGGAAGTTCTGTTTTTTCAGAACTTACAGTGACCGGTCGACCGGCCCGGTCGACCGATGTGCACAATACTGTGCACGTCTATATCAGTCGACCGACCCGGTCGACCGAAGTTCATTTACGTTTACGGGAGTTTTCGGTCGACCGACCCGGTCGACCGATGAGCCCCAACGGTCATATTTTTGACCGTTGGCGGTCGACCGACCCGGTCGACCGGACTCTGTCAAAAGTTCTGACAGGTCCAACAGCTAGTTTTTCTGACTGTTTTTCTTTTTGGGATTTGTCTCCAACGAGTTTTTGAGGCTGTTTTTGACCCCTATAAATAGAGGGTCACCTCATATTGATTAGACAACTATTGCAAAATATTTCATAAGAGTTTTACAAAGATTTTCAAAGCTTTCCTTCATAAAAGATTTTCCAAAGCCTAAATTTCCAACACCCAACTTGTGGCCTACTCTCTACCTTCTCTCTAGATTTTGCACACCACAATCCTAAGCTTTACATCTACATATTTGGTTCTAGGATTGTGCAAGTGAGCTTTTGTAAAGTGATCAAGTGTGATCACTCATTTCTTCTTGGAGTGAAGTTGTAGAGGCATCGGCCTCAAGGGAGCTAGTGAGCTTCGGGTGGTGTTGCGGCATCACAAGTGTAAGGGACAAGTGTGTCCTTGTATTGGCGATCCGGTGGGATCAACGATAGTAGTGCAAATCCTTCAAGTGTGAAGCGGGGACGTAGAGCGTGGCTCGAACCTCGGAAACACATCCTTGCGTTTGCGTTTGATCAATTTTCTCTAACTCTACTCCTTTCAATTCTTGCACCTTAATTGTTGTATTTATTGCAAGTCTTTATTTGTGCTATTTGTGTGTAAAAGTTTTAATTCCGCAAAATTGCCATAATTCATATAGCCATCACCTATTCACCCCCCTCTAGGTGATTTCACAAAACATATACATTTTGTGCGCGGTTTTCTCCTGATCAAATTTTGGCGCCGTTGTTGGGGATGGGAACGGTTTGATTTCACGTTTTTTTTTGTTAACTTTTTTCTTTATTTTTTTTGATTTGCAGGTCAAAGTTTTAGCCTTGCAGAAGTTCACACTTTCTTTTGTGTGGCTTGGTAAATTCTTGTATATTTTTATACTCTACTGCTAGTTTTTGTTTATATTACCTTGCACTATAATAATTTTAAGAACTAAAATACGATAATTGGATGTTTTAAAATGGTTTAGACATTTGCATCTAGGTACTTGTTGTAGAATCACCTAGAGGGGGGGGGTGAATAGGTGATGGCTAATCTAATGGTCACTCAACGCCAAATAATGCGAAATTAAAAACTATTATGACCTAAACAAAAAGTCTTAAACTAAACACCACGTATAATACAAGAGTGTAGCCGAATTCCCGTGAAGGGCTCTGAACTAACTCCTCTAGATTCCCCTAAATAAGGGTTGAGGTGCCGCGTTGGCTCTCTTGGTTAAATACAAGTGTTAGCAAACAAACCCAAGCATGTATATCAATAAAGCACAAAAGGTATATCATGCATTTAAAGATAAACACAAGTGATAGCATGCAAGATATAAACAAGATACAAAGAGAGAGAGAGTGAGCAATCGCAAACACAAGGGATTTGTTTCGAGGTTCGAGCACACTTGCTCTACATCCCCGCCTTCGACACACGAAGGATTTTCACTATAATCGATCCCACCTGATCACTCGGTGCCGCAACACCTACAAGCTCTCGGACTCTCTAGCCCGTACACACCGCAAGCCCACAAGCTCGCCGAGGCCGCACCTCAAACACGGAGTTCACACACGAACTCGAAACACCGCGAACGCACTCGTCCGGCTCCTCAAAGAACAAAGAACAAGTCTTTGGTGATCACAACACTTTGATTACCTAAAAACTATCTTACTCAACACTCCTATAAGATGAATAATCAATGGGTTGTTCAAGTGTTTGTGTGAGAAAACAAGGAAAGAGATGGTGGAGGAAAACTCAAGTAATTCACTTTTTAAACACTCTTGATAAACTCGCCTTTTGATTGAAAGTATTAGCTCTCAATTTTATGGAGAAAAACCTCTTAAAAGAGTAGGAAAGACTGGCACAAAAACTCTCCAAAAATCGTAATCAAAACAGCCCCCAAATGGCCCAATTTATAGGGCTCCAAAAACTAGCCGTTGGAGGCCTGACAGAACTGTCGGTCGACCGCCCGGTCGACCGCCAACGGTCATTTTTCTGACCGTTAGGGCAGCGGTCGACCGGCCCGGTCGACCGAGCCTCTGGAATAGAGAACAGTTTCTCTGTCGGTCGACCGCTCGGTCGACCGAGGTTTTCCAGAGAGCACAAGCTCTCTGGCGGTCGACCGTCCCGGTCGACCGGCCCTCCAGTGCACAACGGCGTGCACGTCTGTGCACATCGGTCGACCGATCCGGTCGACCGACTTCAAGCTGCAGTCGACCGTCCGGTCGACCGGCTGAAGCCAGACAGAAATCTTAAGGGACAAAAATCTTGGTCTTTTTGAATGAAACAAAATCCCATAAAATTACAGAAAATCTACAAAAATAGTTTTACCAATATACTTTGATAAACAAACATGCTTACACAAAATCAAGGCATGTTACAAATAATTTGGACTATTTTTGTAATATGGAAAAATTGGCTCAAATGAAAAACAGTATTTTTCCAAACTTGATTTTTCCAAAAACTTCACCAAATACAAAAACAAGATATTTAAACTCATTTGAAGCATAGAGTGTATGGATATGATCCACTACACAAACATGGTGAAATATCTATGTTTTTGACATTAAACACTAAACATGGTTTTGGTTAAAACATATAAACTAGAATACCAAAAACCAAACATGTATTTTTTCAAAGTAAAAATTCTTTTCTAAAAAAAAACTATCAAGAGTGTGTGTGTAAATGTACTTGAGCAATCCACCAACTATTCTATCCTTTACATTTTAATCTAAAACAAAATCTTCTAAGAACAAACCTAGACTCAAGTCTTCATCTTCTTGAAGTCTTCACTTGAAGCCTTCTCATCTTCTTGACTTGGTCCAAACACGATCCAAAAGCTCTTTGGATCACACCGTGCTAGCTCCAAAACTTGACTTTAAATCCTTTGTTGAAGCTACGCACCTACTAAGATCTTGATCATAAATCTGTCACTAATTAAACACAAGATCATTTGTACTATAACTACATGAGTTGATCATCATCAAAACTAGAGTGATGGGCCTTCGGGCCAACAATCTTCCCCTTTTCGATGATGACAAAACTCATGAAGTTATATATGCATGGATTAAAGTAAATCTTCAAAGAAGCTCCCCCTTAACTCATGCATAACAAATAAATAATAAATATGCAATGTATGCTCATAAACATGTATGCAAATCTAGGAGATAAACATGCCAATCAAGCATAAAATAAATCAAATTCTTTTTTTCCTCCTATTTGCAAAACAAAACATATATGCATAAACACAAATACTACTCCCCCTTTCGCAAGGAAAACAAATACTTCTCCCCCTTAAGCAAGAAAAACATGCATATATCTCAAATACGTCTTCCCCTTTTTGTCAATCATCAACAAAAGGGTTAAAGTAAAAAACAAAATCAAATAAATTTTTCTCCCCCCTTTTTGTCCGAAACAAAGAACCAATGAAGGGGTAAACTCAAATCAATAAATAGTTATATGCGATATACATTCATGAAGAGGAAGACGCTAAGTTAGCTTCCCTACACATATGCATTACATGAAGAAGGGATGACAAGCCCCAATTCACATAACACATATTATGTAATGCATAAGAGGAGATGTGAAGCTCCCCCTACACACGTGTACCACATAAAGAAGAGTTATCAAGCTCCTCAATATACAATACACTCAACATGAATCTATATGTAGAAGAGATGTTAAGCTCTCCTTGCATATAGGCAATACAACTCAAAAATATTTTGATTTTTCTTATAAAACAAAAATTTGAATTTTCTCAAATTTTTTTATTTTCTTATCATAAACAACTTTGTGCTTTAAACATGTAAAAATCAATGTTAACTCAAGCACAAATAACTCATATATATGTATGAAAAAAATATACCAATAGAAATTGATACATACATATATAAGAAAACAAAATATGAGTATATACAAAAATAGAGTCAAATTGATACCAATTGAAACGATTCAATGATACCAATTGAAACAATAATAGGATCATGTGTATATCTTATAAACATTGAAGAATAAATAACTAGTTAAATTAATTTTTTGTTTTTTTAAAAACTAGTTAAAGATCCTTCAAAAACATGAAACCAAATCATATGTATTTCATGAATCATACCAAATACACAAGAGTTGACACTCAAAAACGATAAGGCTCATAAAAGTGTTCATGAAACAATGTCATGACAAACAAATGAAGTGTGAGTGTTCAATAATCATGTAAATAGCATTTACCATGAAAATAATCAATGAAGCTCAAAAACAAAATGTAAATTCATTTTTCATTTAAAACAAAAACAAACTTCTAGGTATATGTATGATTTATCTAAATCTAACAATATGCATACTTATCCCAAACATAAAAGAGTCTATTAAAGGTATTTGTATGAAGGCAAGAGACTCACGGGTATACATGGATATTTATTAGATTTGAATACAAACTACATATACATGAGGTAAAACATGAAAATTGGCAAAACAAGTGTAAATGAGGAAATCATCAAAACTAGGCTATACATGGGCATATAGTGAGTATAAATGAGCAATGAAGTGCAAACATATATAAATCAAATATTCTCACTACTTGAACATGTATATACACAAGTTTTAATGAAATCTACATCTAAACATGTATTTACCACATGAAGCACAAAAACAAATAAAACATGGACATGCTATATGATATTACAAATGAATAAGCATGTAAATAAAATAAGAGTTTAGAAATAGTTACCAACTAAGGAACTATGTTCCAAAACTCCAAACATGGTGGTTGACCCACCAAAACACCTTGATAACGGTGCATCAAAAAAAATGTCCTTCAAGTCCATGTGCATCCACCATCAAGGCACCAACCTTCTCACGTTTTGTGAGAGCCCTCACCTACATCAAAAACACACGGTGGGGGTTTGGTACCCATTTTCTTTTGGGTTCTTGGGGGTTAGCTTTGTAAGGAACCCAAACATTTTTATTAGCAAAATTAATATGATGTAACTTGTCAAAATAAAATTTTGCTAAATGGCCTTTGCAGCCACAATGTGTATACTTGTACACCTTAGGATGCTTATGTGTGTGAGTGTGATCATGACGTGCAACCTAAGCATATGCGTGATGATGATGTGCATGAACATGTGAAGTTTGTTTCTTAGAAAACAACTTCTCCAATCTAGTGTGATTAAATGCACATGAGCTCAAGGTGGAGCTCAAACAATCAATTTTATTTTTCAAAAATTTAATCTCACTATTATCAATGGTGGCATGTAAAGCATGATGAGATTGAGAATCATTTTTCTTTTTCCTTTTAGAAAAACTTTCTTTTTCACAAAATTTTATTTTTAAACAAGAGTTTTCTTGAAAAACAAGTTCTTTTTTTTTTTCACCAAAACAATTTTATTTTTCAAATTTGTGTTTCCTTCACAAAGATCATCCAATTTTGAAAGCAAGGAAACATTTTCATTTTTCAAAATTTCATTTTTCAAATCATTATTTTCTTTTTCAATACATGCAATTTTATTTTTAAAAGAATTATTTTCTTCAAGTATGCAATCAAAATCCTTTTTCAAATTTTTATTATTTTTCTTAAGCATGTCATATTTTTCAAGAAGGAGTTGACAAAAAGTGCTAAGCTCATCATATGACATGTCAACATCTTCATCTAACTCGGATTCGATGTTTACCTCAAGGGGGTTATCCCCATGGACCATATAGCACTTGTTGGAGGTGTCGCTTCCAACATCCGAGTCGCTCCCCGCATAGTATTGTTCATTTTCGTCAAGGGAGATCAATGAGTTTCAAACTACAAAAGCTGAATCAACATTAGAATCCTAGATAAATAAACATCATCTAGGCTACTCTTCAAAGCATGTAGGGATTTTGCATTAGCCTCAATATTCTTACCATTTAAACAATATGCATCATTAGTTGTGGCAAGATAGACATGAATGCCTAGGGCTTTGAGGTACAAAGACATCTTAACCTTCCAAATTTGGATGTTAAGAATGTCAAACATGAGTGGAGACATGAAGTCCATGGTGTGTGTACAAATATTGTGATTAGCCTAAAAAGAGGATCTTTAACTCTAGGTTGTAAGGCCCAAATTCAGAGCACTTGGCTCTGATACCAATTGTAGAATCACCTAGAGGGGGGGTGAATAGGTGATGGCTAATCTATTGGTCACTTAATGTCAAATAATGCGGAATTAAAAACTATTATGACCTAAATAAAAAGTCTTAAAGTAAACACCACGTATAACACAAGAGTGTAGCCGAATTCCCCGTGAAGGACTCTGGACTAACTCCTCTAGATTCCCATAAATAAGGGTTGAGGTGCCGCGTTGGCTCTCTTGGTTAAATACAAGTGTTAGCAAACAAACCCAAGCATGTATATCAATAAAGCACACAAGGTATATCATGCATATAAAGATAAACACAAGTGATAGCATGCAAGATATAAACAAGAGACAAAAAGAGAGAGAATGAGCAATCGCAAACACAAGGGATTTGTTTCGAGGTTCGAGCACACTTGCTCTACATCCCCGCCTTCGACACACGAAGGATTTCCACTATAATCGATCCCACCGGATCACTCGGTGCCGCAACACCTACAAGCTCTCGGACTCTCTAGCCCGTACACACCGCAAGCCCACAAGCTCGCCGAGGCCGCACCTCAAACACGGAGTTCACACATGAACTCGAAACACCGCGAACGCACTCGTCCGCCTCCTCAAAGAACAAAGAACAAGTCTTTGGTGATCACAATACTTTGATCACCTAAAAACTATCTCGCTACAACACTCCTATAAGATGAATAATCAATGGGTTGCTCAAGTGTTTGTGTGAGAAAACAAGGAAAGAGATGGTGGAGGAAAACTCAAGAAATTCACTTTTTAAACACTCTTGATAAACTCCCCTTTTGATTGAAAGTATTAGCTCTCAATTTTGTGGAGAAAAACCTCTTAAAAGAGTAGGAAAAACTGGCACAAAAACTCTCCAAAAATCTTAATCAAAACAACCCCCAAATGGCCCAATTTATAGGGCTCCAAAAACTAGCCGTTGGAGGCCCGACAGAACTGTCGGTCGACCGCCCGGTCGACTGCCAACGGTCATTTTTTTGACCGTTGGGGCAGCGGTCGACCGGCTCGATCGACCGAGCCTCTGGAATAGAGAACAGTTTCTCTGTCGGTCGACCGCTCGGTCGACCGGGTTTTCCAGAGAGCACAAGCTCTCTGGTGGTTGACCGTCCCGGTCGACCGGTCCTCCAGTGCACAAAGGCGTGCACGTCTGTGCACGCAAGGTCCGGTCGACCGGCTGAAGCCAGACAGAAATCTTAAGGGACAAAAATCTTGGTCTTTTTGAATGAAATAAAATCCCATAAAATCACAAAAAATCTACAAAAATAGTTTTACCAATATACTTTGATAAACAAACATGCTTGCAAAAAATCAAGACATGTTACAAATGATTTGGACTATTTTTGTAATATGAAAAAATTGGCTCAAATGAAAATCAGTATTTTTCCAAACTTGATTTTTCCAAAAACTTCACCAAATACAAAAACAAGATATTTAAACTAATTTGAAGCATAGAGTGTATGGATATGATCCACTACACAAACATGGTGAAATATCTATGTTTTTGACATTAAACACTAAACATGGTTTTGGTTAAAACATATAAACTAGAATACCAAAAACCAAACATGTATTTTTTCAAAGTAAAAATTCTTTTCTAAAACAAAACTATCAAGAGTGTATGTGTAAATATACTTGAGCAATCTACCAACTATTCTATCCTTTACATTTTAATCTAAAACAAAATCTTCTAAAAACAAACCTAGACTCAAGTCTTCATCTTCTTGAAGTCTTCACTTGAAGCCTTCTCATCTTCTTGACTTGGTCCAAACACGATCCAAAAGCTCTTTGGATCATACCGTGCTAGCTCCAAAACTTGACTTTAAATCCTTTGTTGAAGCTACACACCTACTAAGATCTTGATCATAAATCTGTCACTAATTAAACACAAGATCATTAGTACTATAACTACGTGAGTTGATCATCATCAAAACTAGAGTGATGGGCCTTCGGGCCAACACTTGTCAATTTCATTCCAATATACTATATTTTTTCTTCTGTTGTTGTTATCTTGACGGAGGTGTATAATTGCATAGCATATAGTTAGGACAAACGTGTGGGTGTTTTACTCTCTTTGTGTGTTCATTCTTATCTATATTGCATACTTGCACGAATTGAATTTAAGGGCAAAACTTAATACAACATAAGGTGGGGAAGTCATTACCCTTCCTTAGCCCAAAAATCACTTCCTCACTCACACAACCCAAGCCTTAATAAAAATTGCTATACGTTGGCCCCTAGGGACATCTCGGACTCATTTAGGAGATTGGCCTAAGGGAGAAATTGTTAGAGTTTGACTCTTGTCAAATCGGTGTCGAAGGTTGGGATTGAGAGGAAAAACCTCGAAGAATATTTGTTTAGCATAATTAGGCCCGTTGCTCTGGCACGGATACCTCCCACGGATCTTGCCCCTACCTGGCCGATTAACTCGTCGTCAGATTCCAACATTATACCCCCGTGGACAGTTTAACCAGTTAGGAGTCATCTAGGTCTAAGTCAACCCTAGTATAGGCTTGTTTTCTTTTTCTTTGTTTATTTGTTTATTTGTTTGTTTTAGTTTTTGTAAATTGTGATATGGATTTTAACAACAACAATTTTTTCGATCAAATATGAATCCATATTCAACTCTGAGCTCATTTGACTCGGATAACTCTGACCCATCTATGTACAACATAAACCAACCATATATGCCGGATTGGGATTATCCGACTCAATATGACCAATATCCCCAATCCTATGACTATAATTTTTAAAATAATTTCCACTCTTCACAGTGTCAATAGGGATTCACCTTCCCGAGTCAAATTTTCAACCACATTGTCCACAATTTTCACAATATTCATTCCCTGATTTTGTCATATACTCCTTTTACTGAACCACCAATTGAAGAAAAATCATCATTGGAAAAGAGTTTAGAAGAAGTGACAGAGGCAAAAAAACAATTTGAAAAAATGGTAGCTCATTATGTCCACAAAATTTTCAAAATTCATATAGTTTTTTTCCAGAATGACTCAAAAGGAAAATTATTGTGGGAAAAAACTATGGAATTCATGCAAGAAACCGAGCGAATAATGCAAAATATGATTGAGTTCCCATATCCATCAGATGTTCATATGACTCACGAATCATGTCATTTTAGAAATCCTGCTTCCATTTCATCATACCAACCTGAACTTGACCAACATCAAATTCCTGATAGTTCGACAAGTTATCCAATTCCTGAAATTAAACTTGAAGATGAATGTGAGCATGTGCTTCAATTTAGCGATTCGAGTCCAATCTTTGAATCAATATCGACTCTTGTAGTGTTACCTAAACTAAGTAACGTTTTTGAGTCAGTTTTGATTCCCATAATTCCTTAACTTGAATCGATAATTTCACCCATTCATATTCCTTCTGTGGACGAAAATCAAGATCAATTTCATTACATCCATTTGAACTTACCCAAAATTTTGAGAACCACCTTGACATTTTGGTCCTTTTTCCGAAATTGAACTTGAGCTTGAAAGTGATCCTGAACTTGAAGTTGGTAATTCCATTTCACTTTTTGATTCAATAATGACTCCGGTATCTTTATCAAATTTTTTCTCTATTCCAGAATCAACATTGAATCCTGTACCAGTACACTGTGGAATTGAATCACCAATATCATATGATCATACTTCATTGATGGGGAAAGTGTGTGAACATTAATTCTTTGGTTTGGACCCCATTTTAAAACAATTTTGACTCTCACCTTTGAATCTCGACTTGATATGAGTCAAATTCTCGGGTCGGTATCGGTTTTTGTTCCTGTTCCATTTGAGTCCAAATTAATTATCTCTCAAAATAACACTTCTTTGTTGGACAAGGATGTTGAAGAAAATGACTCAGTACTTATTTTTGAAAATTGAAAATTTGATGGGGGTAATTTTTTCAATAAGATCATACAGTTCTCTAACATTTCACTGGGTCATATTAGAGAGGTTACTGGTGGGTTCCTGCAAAATCCATTTTTTTTGAATTGGGTCGCATTTTGTGGACCAATTAGACCACCACTGGAGACCACCACCTGAGATAATTTTCCTTTCCTTCCCATTTGTTTCATGTATATTCGTATTCATGATGCATTGAGGACAATGCATGAGATAAATGTGTGGGAGGATTTACTAACGTAGTTAGTTTTATATTTTCTTTCTTTTACACTTCTTTTTAGCAAATTTTAAAATTTTCTTTTGTATAAAAAAAATCTTTTCTTCTCTTTTTACAAAACTTTATGAAATAAGGGAAATAGTTTTGATTTATTTTTAAGAAAATTAAGTCTATCTTAGGAATTAGGAAGACCTAAATTATGAAATTTTAAACCGAGTTAAAATAATATATCTTGTTTAAATTTTAAGATAAGAAAATAAGATTGAAAAGATAATTTAATCTTGAATTTTTTGCCTTAGATTTATGCACTTCACACTTACACAATTTATAGGATTGAAACAAAGACAAAAATGTCATAAAAAATATTTATATAAAAAAATGAAATGATGATAATAAAAACATCTAATTGAAGTTGGATAATTATGCCTCAGGAAGCATGATTATTTACACCTAAAACGGTGAACAAAAAAATAAAATAATCCCCTTAAGTTTTGTGGCCTTATTTACTCGAGTCCTTAAGTCCAAGGGATATTTTCTCATCTGATGTTCTAAAACTATCTGGTTTGGGAGTCACCAGCTAAAGGTTCACTACCCCAGTAAATAAAGAAAGCTTAAGAAAACTAATAAAGAAAAAAAGAAAAAGTTAAATATACACAAATAAATGGCATGAAAGTTAGAGTCGATATCTCAAAAATTTTCACAGTTCACAAAGTGTATATTTTTCTAAGAGTTTTATGAAAGATCAAAGAATCAATTCAATTTTAAATTCTTACATTTAATTTATAACAAGATTTTATATTTTGACTTAGTTTAAGGAAGAATAATTTCTGGTTAACCTATGACCTTGGATCACTTATATTTTTGTAAAAATATTTCAACACTTTTCTTTATTTCAAAAATGCATTTTCAAAATACTAACATTTGATTTCTTTCTTTATGGATTTTGTGGGTGTAATCCGCTGAAAACCCTCAGGAGACAAAACTCCTCCTCTAGGGAAACTTAGAGATTTAATGGCTTATTGCACATGCTCAGTGCAATCGCATCACCTGCGAAAGTGGTGTAATAATTTTCTTAATTTTTTTTGTTTTGCTCGGGACGAGTAAAAGATAAGTGTGGGGGTGTGATTAGTCTCTAAAACTGTATATTTCATATCACATTTTCATATTTATTTAATATTAATTTTTTCTAATGATACCTCTCTTGTATGTTTCTAGGTCCATGGCATGAAATGAAGAAGACACAAAATAACCATTTAATTGGTGATTAAAAGCATACAAATAGAGTCATTGACCGTGGAGAGTGGTTTCGTCAAAACCAAGGGCCCAAAACCAGAAAATGAGATATGTAGCCGACAAGGGGACAAGCGAGTAGCGCGCGGCAGGCGGCGCTACACGCGCCGCCTTGGTACAACCGCGGAAACGCAGCCTGGGCCGCGTTTTCACGGCTCTGGTATGGAGCCGCGCGCCAGGATTTGACGTGCGACTCCGTACTTGTACCCTGATACCCCTCTTCATCTATAAATACCTTGGGTTTTCCAGAGCCCAGAGAGGAGAAGTTTTTGAGTAGTTTTTAGGTTAGTTTTAGGGTTTTTTCTCCATGTTGTAGTTTAGGATAGTTTAGGTTAGTTGTTCTTCTTCTTCCTCTTTGTATTTTCTATTTCTTATAGATATTGTAATAGGAGAGAGAGTGGTACATGGTTAGAAAGTAAGAGTGCTTGTAATAGAAGGGTGACAAGCTATGAAAGGTTCTCTCTTTACCTCTCTTTGTTTTCTTCTCTCTAACTCCTTTTACATGTTTAGCTAATTTCTCTCATGGCAACTAACTACTAACCACTAACTTGCTAACTTCGTACTTGATAATCCACATGAATCTAATAGCCTCTATTTGGCCTTGCTCTTGCAAGAGCCATTGATGGCTCGTGATGATGGATCTAACTCTCTAACAAGCTAATATTACTTTACTCCATGATTACTCTTATTTAGTTTTGATGGTTTAAGTGTAGCTTGCACTTGTTTTGTTGAGTTTGGATGTGAACGTTATCGTATGGGCCATACTTTGAAATGCTCTTGAACTAAGGACTAGCGATGGCCAAGGATACATGTGAGGTAACTATCACTAAGAGGTTAGCATGTTAGTGGAGCCATTAGTAGTTAGTAGTTATGGGTTTTCTTTCTCTTTTACTTTGTTTTAAAAATATCAAAAATTACAAATATGTTCTTTTCTATGTTTCCCACTTCTTTGTGTTTCACCGTACTTTTCTCTTTTCATTCTTTGTTTTCTTTTCTTTTCATTCTTTCAAGCATTGAAGAACTTTTAACATACACGTGAACATATCGTGTAAACTTCTATCACCTCCCGTCCTTGTGGATTCAACTCGTTTAGCCTCTATGCTATAACGGAAGTATCGAGGAAGCCAAAGCACACACACTTTAAATCTTGATTTCAAAACATGCACTTTTTGTACGCGATTTTTTCCCGATCAATGGCCATCAAGGGGCCAAGGCCTTTTCGTCTCATGTGTTTTCCCCGCTCGGGAGTACGTGCACATGTAATTTCCAGAGTCAAAGTGTTTTCCTTGAGATTTGTGACTTAGGCGAGTTTTTTTCCTCGCATTGTCAAGATTGTACTGTATTTGATTTTGTGATGTAATTGTGTATGTGGTTTTGTGTAATTGTACCAGATTGTATGTGTGTACAGGTGTCACATGCTATATCCTGTGTTTGAATGCTTGTAATAGTGTAAACAATATAATATTTATGCACGTGTTGGTACTAACCTTGCAGGTACCTATACATAGCCTTCGGGGTTTCTGCCCACTCCCAAGCTGGCTACCCAATAGGTGTTAGGCCTTGTACCCTTATAGGTTTTGTGGTAGCTGCTGAGAGTGCGCTTAGACCCCAGGCTTACTTCAGCTCTTATGGGCTTACACACAGCCTTCGGGCTTCACACACCTTATGGATGGTCTACTTACTACCTATTTATATCCATGATTGTGTGGTACTAATATCCTTGCAGGTACTCTTGTACAGCCTCTGGGTTTCTGCCCACTCCCGGCTAGCTACCTAATAGATTTATGCCTTGCACTCTTATGGGTTTTGAGGTAGCTATAGAGAGTGTGCTTAGACCCCGGGCGTACTTCAGCCCATCGAGCTTTCACCCCCTTCCTTGAAAGAGGAGTGCAGTCAACCGTCGGTCTTTTAGATCCACCTAGTAGGCGAGCCTAGCACAAAGTGCTTTATTACTAACTCTGTCCGAGCGTAGTTACGCCGTGAGTACAACTTTCTCACAAGTGATGCGGAGCGGTTGCCCACCATCACACACGTGCGTTAGCCGTATTGCAAGCAGTAATCATGCCGAATGTGATGGTGTCCAGTGCTGTACGTTAGCTTCACTCTAGCCTTGCTTCTCGCTTGATTGTGCTTAACTATTGCTTGACATGTTCTCTTTTACTGTATTTCCACCTGACATTTGCCTGATCACCTAATACCTGACCCCTGCCTGTACCACTTGATATATGTATACCTAACACCTGACATGCTACTACTTGACACATTTCCCTTGTTATGACATTACTTATTACCTGCAACCTATCATGTTAATACCTGACCTGTGATTATCACATTTACAGAAATCCTGTACCTGTTATCATGTATTATATACAGTGACCTTTATCCCTAGTACTCATGTACTCTTATACTCCTGAATTCCTGAGCCTCTCATGCTCCTGTTATTCCCTAAATTGATAACTACATAATAAATTATAAATAAGACAACTTGCATCGGACTTGGTGGAAACTGATGGGCCCTGAATAGTTTTATGTTTATGGTCATCATATCGAGTCACGCGTGGCCATATTCTTGAGGGATCACCTAGCGGCCACCAAGAATTCAGTGAGGTGTACTGGAACCCCTACTCATCTTGGTTATTCATGCCGGGTATGCACAAGCCCTAGGCCTATTTTTATAGGATCTACGATACCCTATTCCTACTCGGGCATACAATATGTCCCGATACTAGCGGTACGTTCTGGCTCAGCATCGGATACTCCTGGACCGCTGTCCCAGGCATGTACGGTCCTACCTATTCTAAACATAGTTTGTCGAACTCCATTAGTTTCCAAATAACTGGCTTTATAAGTTGTAAGTGAAAGAATGTAGAATGGGACACATACTAAAATCTACAACTTAGATGACCCCAATTATAATAAGATACTAATATACAATTCATTGTGTTGTTTTGCCTTCATGTCCAGATCTTGGAGCTTGAACTGACGTGGATCCTTCTGCTGAGGACCAAGCTTACTTGCAGAGCAGGCAGACCAGCTGTAGCTCTAGTCCCCTCTTTTGCCTCCCCTTGGTTGGCTTGTGGCATTTCCTTGTAGCTCCTGAGCAACTTTTGTAATGTTCATATTGTAAGTTTTACTTTTATATTTCCTAGTGATGTAATATTACTGTAATATTAGATCACATTCTGTGATAACTATGTTGGCCCAAGGTTACAATCACCCATGATTAGTGTATTTTGATGATTACAAAACATATTAGTTATTTGTACTAATAATATTTGTTGTTTAAGTGTGTTTCAGGTTTCTATTCATTCTAGAAGTCTTCTCTTACAAATACAAGGATTTGGACTCAAGTCAACTCCAATTGGGCTTAAGGAACAAGTGTTGAAGATCATATGAAGAAGCCTATTGAAGATCTTGAAGTCCTTAGAATCTTTGTAAGAATAGAATGTTAAAGTTTGAGTCTTGGTTATTTGGCTCTAGGATACACACACACACAAAATTTGGTTTTGATAAAATTTGGTCTTGTTTTTATTTTCAAAATTTGGTTTCATGCCTTAGTAGAGATTTACATGAACCTAAGTTTTATAAAATAAATATCTTGTCTAGATCATGTATACATACTCCTACTAACATGTTACTCTAGTTTGTTTAAACCTAAAATAATTTTTCAAATTTTTCCAAGTTCAAAATCCTGCAGTTTTTCCCATTTCAGGCTGACCGGCCGACCAGCCCGGTCGACCGGCGCCATAGCCTGGACGTGCACGTCTGTGCACGTCCGTCGGTAGACCGCACCGGTCGACCGACCAAGAGCACACTGCTCTCTGGTTTTCTGAGTCGACCGGACCGGTCGACCGGAAGAAGAAAACTATGTTTCCTCTTTTGGGACGGTCGACCGGACCGGTCGACCGAGAGCCAACGGCTCTTTGCAGCTGGGCTGGCGGTCGACCGGACCGGTCGACCGCCAGGCCTGCAACAATCCAACGGCTCTTTCCTCTTTGGGCAATTCTGAAAATCTGTTTCTTTTTTCTACTTTAACAGATTTTTAGAGAGTTGTTGGGGAGCTTTTGCAGGTCAAATTAGGTGTAAAGAAATTGTTTTTAACCTATTTTCAACCCTATAAATAGAGGAGAAGTCTCTCTTGCATGGCATCAAGAAAAATCCTCAAGTTTGTGTTGTTTTCAAAAGAGAAAAGAAAAGAGTTTAAAGCCTTCATTCCAATTCTTTTGAAGTTTGTTTTTCAGTTGTGTTTGATTGTCTATATCACTCTACAACTGAAGTTTTCTCACCACACTTCATAGAGCCAAAAATCCTATACTCATTCTATAGTGAAGTTGTAATAGAAGTGAGAGTGTTTGTAAAAGAGTTTGAGAAAAAGTGTAGTGATCTTGTTGTGATCACTTTGTTCTTGTAATCCTTTCCTTGTGGAGCAACCTCTTTGGTAGAGGTCCTTTATACTCGGTGGAGCTCGGTGCTCGGTCTTCGGTAGACCAAATTGTAAAGGCGTCCTCGGTGGATAGTGGAAACCCTTCACGGAGGTGAAGGCGGGGAGTAGAGCGGTGGCTCGAACCTCGAAACAAATATTTGTGTTTGCGATTGCCTTTGCGTCCAATTCTTGCTTTAAATTCCTCTAACACTTTATTGCTCCTTATTACTTGCTTGTGATCTTGTATCTTCCTTGTGCTTTTAATTCAAGCTTGTAATTCTTGTGATATATTGTGTGCATCTCATTTCTCATCATCATACTTTGCCTTGATCGATCATATCTCAATACAACAAGGTTGCATTGCGCATCTCTAACCCATATCTAGGGGAATTGGGAGGAAGGAGTTCAGAACCTCGCAAGGGGTATTCGGCTCTTAGTCTTGTTTTTGAGAGATCGTTGCATCATTCATCATACTTAGTTCAAAAAGATCATTAGATTAGCAATTACACCTATTCACCCCCCCTCTAGGTGTTTTTCAATTGGTATCAGAGCTTGGATTCTAGGATTTGGTTTAACAACCTTAGAGAAGATCCTAATTTGCTAATCATTTCATTCATATTCATATAGTAAAAATGGCCAATGGAATTAAGACCCCTCCTAAGTTTGATGGACTTAACTTTCCCATATGGAAAGTTAAGATGACCGTGTTTTTGCAATCTCTAGGTAGCCGAGTTGCAAAAGCCGTGACTAAGTCCTTTAGTGTACCCCCCGGTGACGAATCCACTTGGTCCGAAATAGAGACTAAGGAATTTGATGCCAATGCCAAAGTTCACTATGCACTTCTACAAGCCCTTAATGATGATGACATTTCTAGGGTTATCCATTGCAAATCCGCATATAAGATTTGGTCACACTTGATAGTCACACATGAGGGGACCTCACAAGTAAAGAAGGCTAAGATTGACCTTCTTCGGTCCCAATATGAAACATTTAGCATGCAAGAAAATGAAACCATAGATGATATGGTTACAAGATTTACCAAGATTACTAATGGACTCTCTTCTTTAGGTGAAGATATCAACAATGATCAAAGAGTAAGGAAGATCATCCGAGCTCTTCCTACTTCATGGGAAGTTAAAGCAACAACCTTGAAGGAACTCAACGACAATGAAGAGATGGAGCTTATAGGTCTCATTGGGAACATCAAAACCCATGGATGGAAAGGAAAGCAAGGGAGGATATGGCTCCTTCCAAAAGGAAGACTATCGCCTTCAAGAGTCAAGCTACACACTCCGATGAAGACGATGAAGAAGAAGATGATGAGGAGCTCTCACTCCTTGTTAAGAATGTCCGGAGGATGTACAACAAGGCGAAGTACCAAGGTAGAAGAAGATGGCAAGGAGGCAAAGAAGAAAGAAGGATCACTTGTTTCAATTGCCAAAAGCCCGGACACATTGTTGCGGAGTGCCCGGACAAAGCTAAGCCCTCCACATCAAAGAAGCCCTACAAGAAGAAGGCTATGAAGGCAACTTGGGATTCGGAGACCGAATCCGAGGAAGAAATAGGCACCGCCAACATGTGCTTCATAGCTAATGAAGGCACAAGCAAGGTAACCTCTTCCCCTTCCCATGATAATGAGCTTTCTATGGATGAATTAGAAGAGGCTTTTGTTGAGTTGTCACAAAATTATGATTTCTTAAAGAAAAAGTATTTAAAAATGAAAAAGGAAAATGAATCTTTAAGTCATCAAGTTTTTACTCTTACAAAAGAAAAGGATGATTTGGTTTCCACCTTGGCCACTACTAAAAATGATTTTGAAAAATATAAGATTTCTTGCAAAGGTAAGGCCCCACTAATTGATCCTAATGAAGTTTCTATGCTTAAAGAAAGATTAGACTCATTAAGTGTTGTTTTGAAAAATTGTGAGTTTAACAAGAAGAAAATTGAGGCTATGTTTCTTAAGAAACAAGCCCCAAAGAAAAATGCTCATGCTCATGTTCATGTTTATGCTACACAACCTAAACAACATGGCAAAACCCCAAAACATGCTCACACTACACGTACACATTATGCATTCATGTATGGTAGAGTGTTCTCATGTTCACATTGTGGGCGGAAAGGACACTTAGCCAATTTTTGCTATGATAGACTAAATGCATCACATCATAATATTTGGGTTCGAGGCACTAACTTTAAAGGACCCAAGAAAGTTTGGGTACCAAAATCAACAATTATGTTAAATGATGTAGGTACTTTCCAAAGCCCAACGACGTAGAGGATTGTGGTATCTTGATAGCGGTTGCTCAAGGCACATGACTTGGGACATCAACAACTTTGCAACCCTATCAAGATATCATGAAGGTGGCACCGTCACCTTCGGAGATGACGCCAAGGGTAAAATCATCGGTATTGGTAATGTAAAACTTGGCACCTCTCCTTTAATTGAAAATGTAGTTTTAGTTGATGGCCTCAAGCATAATCTCTTGAGTGTTAGTCAACTTTGTGATAAAGGTTTTGATGTTGTTTTTGATAATGTTGCTTGTAAAGTAATTGATAGAACTTCTAATGTTTGTGTATTTTCCGGTTTTCGTGAAAGTAATGTTTATATGATTGATATGTTAAATATGTCTTGTAATATTACTTGTTTGAAAGCCCTCGATGATGACTCTTGGTTGTGGCATAGGAGATTAGGCCATATTTCTTTTGATCACATTTCTAGGTTAAACACAAAGGAAATGGTGAAAGGTATTCCTTGCTTGAATTTTGAAAAGGACCGAGTTTGTGACGCATGTCAATTTGGGAAGCAAACTAAGTCTTCTTTCAAGTCAATTAAGGATATCATGACATCACGTCCTTTGGAGTTAATCCATATGGATCTTTTTGGCCCTACACAAACCAAAAGTCTAAGTGGGAATAGATTTGCTTATGTTTTGGTTGATGACTTTTCAAGGTTTACTTGGGTTTTCTTTCTTGAACACAAAAACCAAGCATTTTCGTATTTCCAAACTTTTAAGAAAAGAGTTGAAAAAGAAAAGGATGTTTCGATTTTGAGAATAAGAAGTGATAGAGGAGGTGAATTCATTAACCAACTCTTTACCACTTTTTGTGATGAACATGGAATAAAGCATGAACTATCTTGTCCTAGAACTCCACAACAAAATGGAGTAGTTGAACGGAAAAATAGAACATTACAAGAGATGGCTAGGACAATGCTAAGTGAATATGGTCTACCACATTATTTGTGGGCCGAGGCCGTCAATACATCATGCTATATATCAAATCGTGTTTTCTTATGTAAAAATACTACTAAAACTTCTTTTGAAATGTACTTTTCTAGAAAACCAAATGTTTCTTATTTCAAAGTTTTTGGATGCAAATATTTTGTTTTAAATACAAAAGATAATTTAGGAAAGTTTGATGCTAGATCTTATGAGGCTATTTTTGTAGGTTACTCAAACACTAGTAAGGCTTATAGAGTTTTCATTAGATCATCATTGACTATTGAAGAGTCTATTCATGTTAAGTTTGAGGAATCTAACAAGTTTGTTAAGAATGTTGTAGAAATAGATGCATTGGATGAAGGTTTGGAGAAAGTGACCTTGGAGGATGCTTCTACTATGGGAGACAAACCAAAGGATGATGAAGGAAGTGAAGCTAAGGTGGAAGAGGCACAAGGAAATGAAAATCAAACACATGAGGTGGAGCCTACTCAACCACTACCAAAGGATTGGAGATACAATCCACATCATCCCAAGGACCTCGTCATAGGTGAAGTATCAAAAGGGGTAACTACTCGCTCTAGACTTCATGACTATTGTGATAACTATGCATTCATTTCTCATATTGAACCCAAAAATGTCCTCGAAGCCGAGGCCGATTCATATTGGTTGCTAGCCATGCAAGAGGAGCTCAATCAATTTGAGCGCAACCAAGTTTGGCACCTTGTTCCTAGGCCCCACGATAGACCAACAATTGGTACTAAGTGGATCTTTAAGAACAAGTTGGATGAATCGGGTAATGTAGTTAGAAACAAGGCTAGGTTAGTTGCCCAAGGTTACACTCAAATCGAAGGGATCGATTTTGAAGAAACCTTTGCACCCGTAGCACGGCTTGAAGCCATACGGATGACACTAGCATTTGCCTCATATAAAGATTTCAAATTATTTCAAATGGATGTTAAAAGTGCTTTTCTAAATGGATTTATTGAAGAGGAGGTGTATGTTGAACAACCCCCCGGGTTTGTTGATCCTACACATCCGGATTTTATTTTTAAATTAGATAAAGCTCTTTATGGTTTAAAACAAGCCCCTAGGGCTTGGTATGAAAGACTTTCTTCATTTTTGATTTCAAATGGTTTTAAGAAAGGTAAAATTGACACAACTTTGTTTACAAAACATGTAGAAAAGGATATTCTTATTGTGCAAATTTATGTGGATGATATTATTTTTGGTTCTACTAATGAATCTCTTTGCAAAGCTTTTGAGTCATGCATGAAGGATGAATTTGAAATGTCTATGATGGGGGAGCTCAACTATTTCCTTGGACTCCACATCAAGCAAAGGAAGGATGGGATCTTCATCAATCAAGCCAAATACACAAAAGAACTAATCAAGAGATTCGGACTTGAAGGATCTAAAGTAAGCAAAACTCCCATGGCTACAACTACTAAGCTTGACAAAGATGAACAAGGTAAAAGTGTAGACATTAAATTATATCGTAGCATGATTGGTAGCTTGCTTTATTTGACGGCTAGTAGGCCGGATATCATGTTTTCCGTTTGTCTTTGTGCACGTTTTCAATCTTGTCCTAAAGAGTCTCACATAATTATGGTTAAACGCATAATTAGATACCTTAAGGGGGCCATTGAAATGGTTTGTGGTATCCGAAAACCGGCCAATTTTCAATGACTAGTTTTTCGGATGCCGACTATGCGGGTTGTAGGGTAGATAGGAAGAGCACAAGTGGAACATGTCAATTCTTGGGTAATTGTCTTGTATCTTGGTCTTCCAAAAAGCAAAATTCAGTAGCCCTATCAATCGCCGAGGCGGAGTATGTTGCAGTCGGAGCTTGTTGTGCACAAGTTCTTTGGATGAAACATACTCTCCTCGACTATGATTTACACTTTGATCATGTTAAAATATTTTGTGATAATACTAGTACTATTCACATGACAAAGAATGCAAATCAACATAGTAAAACCAAACACATTGACATTAGGTATCACTTTCTTAGAGATCATTATGAGAAAGGTGATATTGATATTGATTATGTTTCTACCGATTTTCAACTTGCCGATATTTTTACTAAACCTTTAGACTATGCTAGATTTTCATTTATTTGTTGTGAGTTGAATGTTTGTATTATGGATTCTTAAAATGAAATTTTCAATTGTTTTATTTAAACCCTTTTTGATGTATGACAAAAAGGGGGAGAAAAATATATAAGTTTAATTTAAGTGTTTATTGAAAAAGAAATAAGTTTGCTTATAGTTTGAGTTTAGTTTATTTACTATAAGTTTAAAGAGAAAAAGTATAAGTTTAATTGGTATTAAGTTTGATTTCAATTGGTATTAGAGCTTTTGACAAAAATATTGGGTTTTCAATGCTTCATGTATCTCACTAATAGTTATTTTTTTTACATAGCATTGTTTGAGGGGGAGCTTTCCAAGCACTTCTTCCTTTATTTGTTTAAATAACTTATATGTTTTGTCATCATCAAAAAGGGGGAGATTGTTGGCCCAAGGTTACAATCACCCATGATTAGTGTATTTTGATGATTACAAAACATATTAGTTATTTGTACTAATAATATTTGTTGTTTAAGTGTGTTTCAGGTTTCTATTCATTCTAGAAGTCTTCTCTCAGCAATACAAGGATTTGGACTCAAGTCAACTCCAATTGGGCTCAAGGAACAAGTGTTGAAGATCATATGAAGAAGCCTATTGAAGATCTTGAAGTCCTTAGAATCTTTGTAAGAATAGAATGTTAAAGTTTGAGTCTTGGTTATTTGGCTCTAGGATACACACACACACAAAATTTGGTTTTGATAAAATTTGGTCTTGTTTTCATTTTCAAAATTTGGTTTCATGCCATAGTAGAGATTTACATGAACCTAAGTTTTATAAAATAAATATCTTGTCTAGATCATGTATACATACTCCTACTAACATGTTACTCTAGTTTGTTTAAACCTAAAACAATTTTTCAAATTTTTCCAAGTTCAAAATCCTGCAGTTTTTCCCATTTCAGGCTGACCGGCCGACCGGCCCGGTCGACCGGCGCCATAGCCTGGACGTGCACGTCTGTGCACGTCCGTCGGTCGACCGCACCGGTCGACCGACCAAGAGCACACTGCTCTCTGGTTTTCTGAGTCGACCGGACCGGTCGACCGGAAGAAGAAAACTATGTTTCCTCTTTTGGGACGGTCGACCGGACCGGTCGACCGAGAGCCAACGGCTCTTTGCAGCTGGGCTGGCGGTCGACCGGACCGGTCGACCGCCAGGCCTGCAACAATCCAACGGCTCTTTCCTCTTTGGGCAATTCTGAAAATCTGTTTCTTTTTTCTACTTTAACAGATTTTTAGAGAGTTGTTGGGGAGCTTTTGCAGGTCAAATTAGGTGTAAAGAAATTGTTTTAACCTATTTTCAACCCTATAAATAGAGGAGAAGTCTCTCTTGCATGGCATCAAGAAAAATCCTCAAGTTTGTGTTGTTTTCAAAAGAGAAAAGAAAAGAGTTTAAAGCCTTCATTCCAATTCTTTTAAAGTTTATTTTTCAGTTGTGTTTGATTGTCTATATCACTCTACAACTGAAGTTTTCTCACCACACTTCATAGAGCCAAAAATCCTATACTCATTCTATAGTGAAGTTGTAATAGAAGTGAGAGTGTTTGTAAAAGAGTTTGAGAAAAAGTGTAGTGATCCTGTTGTGATCACTTTGTTCTTGTAATCCTTTCCTTGTGGAGCAACCTCTTCGGTAGAGGTCCTTTGTACTCGGTGGAGCTCGGTGCTCGGTCTTCGGTAGACCAAATTGTAAAGGCGTCCTCGGTGGATAGTGGAAACCCTTCACGGAGGTGAAGGCGGGGAGTAGAGCGGTGGCTCGAACCTCGAAACAAATATTTGTGTTTGCGATTGCCTTTGCGTCCATTTCTTGCTTTAAATTCCTCTAACACTTTATTGCTCCTTATTACTTGCTTGTGATCTTGTATCTTCCTTGTGCTTTTAATTCAAGCTTGTAATTCTTGTGATATATTGTGTGCATCTCATTTCTCATCATCATACTTTGCCTTGATCGATCATATCTCAATACAACAAGGTTGCATTGCGCACCTCTAACCCATATCTAGGGGAATTGGGAGGAAGGAGTTCAGAACCTCGCAAGGGGTATTCGGCTCTTAGTCTTATTTTTGAGAGATCGTTGCATCATTCATCATACTTAGTTCAAAAAGATCATTAGATTAGCAATTACACCTATTCACCCCCCTCTAGGTGTTTTTCAAACTATGTACTTATACTGTTGTTTTTGAATGTATATTACTTTCGTGCTTTCGCACTCTGATTCATACCTGTACTAATATTTAGCGTATATATGTGAGGGTATTTCTGACCTATGTAGATAGTCACAGTAACGTCTCCGTACCCGTGGGATCGGGACATTACAAATTAGGACTCTGATATTAGTGTGAGGGTAGTCTTTAAAAGGCTCTTCTCCAACATGACATCTACGGTTAGGCAGAGCAAGATATTGAGCTATTCGATGCTGATACATGGGCTTAACAACTGAATCTTCAATGGGAGAAGCGTTTCGAACAGCACAAACCTCCAACTGAAAAAAAGCTGACCCAAGTCAATGTGGGTGATCAAGCACACCCAAAGCTCATCTATATAAGCGAAAGCCTATTGTCAATACAGAAACAATACTTCATATCCCTCATACTGGAGTATATTGATGTTTTTGCTTAGAGTTATGAAGACATGCCTGGCCCCGATCCTCAGGGGGGCTATGCATCGTCTCAACATCAAAGCAGATGCTAACCGGTTATGCAACAACAATGACGGTTTTGATTTGACATCATAGAGGCAATCAAAATCAAAGTTCATAAACTCATCGAATGCGGCTTCATTCGAGAGGAGCAGCACCCAGACTGGGTTGCTAATATTGTCCCTATACTTAAGAAAAATAGAAAGATCAGAGTGCATCAACTTTCATGATTTCAATGCAGCTTGTCTTAAGGACAAATTTCCATTGGCCATCACTGATGTCATAATTGACAATACATGTGGCTTTGAAAGGATGTCCTTCATGGATGACTTTTTAGGGTAGAATCAAATTAAGATGCACCCGGATGATGAGAAGCATACATCATTCAGAGCGCCATTGGCGGTATATTGTTACACAGTAATATTGTTCGGATTGAAAAATGTGGGTGCAACTTATCAACGCACCATAGCATAATTTTTCGTGATGATCTGTAGAAAACTGTGGAATGCTATATTGACGACATCGCAGTCAAGAGTCGTAGTGAAAGTAACCATCTCGACGATCTGAGAATCATGTCTGACATCATGCGGGCTTACCAACTAAAGATGAACCCAACCAAATCATTCTTGGGAGTGTCGAGTGTCAAATTCCTTGAATTCATAGTCACATCCAAAGGAATTCACCTTGACCTTGATAAAGTCAAGACAATTCAGGGCATGCAACCCCCAAAGACCCTCAAAGAGCTCAAAGGTCTACAAAGGCAGACTTGCCTATATCTAGAGATTTATCGCAAATCTTTCAGGCGGTTGCAATCCGTTTACACAGTTAATGAAGAAAGGTGTCTCCTTCATATGAAATGAAGCTTGTCAAGAGGTTTTTGAGAATATTAAAGAATATCTCACCATGCCTCCGGTCCTGGTAGCTCCTGTTTTGAAAAAAATCATTCCTGCTCTATGTACATGCTATGGACCACTTTTTGGGAGCTCTTCTAGGACAGAAGAATGATGAAGCCTGGGAACAGGCCATATACTACTTGAGTAAAACTCTGATCGGGGCAGAATGTTGATACAACTCCATCGAGAAGGAGTGTCTTACCCTCGTATTCGCTGTCCAGAAGACACAACATTATTTAGTTGGCCAAACCATACATGTCATTTTAAGAGTTAATCCCCTACGCATTCTCATAATAATACAAGGATCTTTGATCTCTAGACTAGCTAATATGGCCATCCTATTGTCCCAATACGATATGCCTTTGTTTCTCAAAAAGTAGTCAAACGTCAAGCTCTCCCTGACTTTCTTGCAGCCCACCTGGTTCTGGAAATTTCCAAACTACACGTGAACATTTCAGACAAGGTCACCGAAGGCAATATCACCTCAGAAGATAATGTATGGCAGATGTTCTTTAAAGGTGCATCAAGAACATGCCCTAGAGGCAAGATCATTCTGGAGTGGGGGTAGCATTTGTCTCATTAGAGAATCTTGTTCTTCCTCGTACATTCTAACTGACGGAATCCTACTCCAACAATATAACTTAGTACAATGCTTTGCTCATTGGCTTCCAGCTCGCTCGGCAAATAGGGGTACAACACCTTAAAGCTTATGGTGACTCCAAATTGTTCATCAATAAAGTCAAGGGAGAGTATGACATTTGGCATGAAGACCTAATACCTTACACAATGCAGCCATTAAATTAGCCGACTCATTTGATGGCTTCTACATTAGCAATGTGTCTCACCTCCTGATTACAAAGGCAGATGCTTTAGCTATGCTCGTGGCTACATTGCCCTTGCCAGCAGATACCACTTATCGTCTTACGGTGGCTACTTGTCATCTCTTATGTCTGAAGTATGGTTTAAAGATTAGCAAAGTTCATACAACCTCAACAAACTTTGAACCAAGGGACTGGCAATTCCCGATCGTTGACTATGCCTTGCATGGCATACTGCCCGATAATCCCAAGGAAGTGGCTTCTGTTTGATGAAGATCTATTCGATTCTACCACGATGCAGTGGTAAAGATGTTGTACCATCGTTCATATGACAGTATTCTTCTTCGTTGTCTATCCAATTTGAAAGCACAATAAGTACTTAAAGAGGCCCACGATGGTACATGTGGCGCTCATCAACTAGGTCCAAAGCTCAAGGATTGACTGCACCTACTAGGCTATTATTGGCCATCTATGATCACTGATGCAGTCAAATATACAACAAGGTGTATGGCTTGTCAAATCCATGCAGATTTCATATACCAACCCCCGGAGATACTCCACCCCACAATCGCTTCATGCCATTTTAAGCATGGAAAATTGATGTTGTAGGACCTATCAGTCCTCCATCAGTAAAAGGTCATTGGTTCATCTTTGCAATGACCAATTACTTCTTAAAATAGGCGAAAGCTGCACCGCTCATAGAAGTTAAATTTGCTAATGTGGTCAATTTCATCAAACACCCTATCATCGATCGATTTGGTGTCCCCACGCGGATCATCCATGACAATGGTCCCCAATTTGCAAGCCAATCTTCTATCGATCTGCGATAAGTACTAACAGAATGTGACTTCAACTGCTTATAATCCCACCACCAGCGGTTTAGCAGAGGCATTCAATAAGACGATCATCAAGCTCCTCATAAAGTCCATCTCTTCAAGCAAATGAGACTGGAATAGGAAGCTCAATGCATGTCTTTGGGCCTACAGAACAACATTCCAAACACCTACAAGTGATACGCCTTTTTCTCTAGTTTACGAGTGTGAAGCAGTCAAACCTCTATAGATACAAATGTCATAATTTCGTGTTGCTCTAGCTACCAAGAAGACAGAAGGTGATAGTGACCGATTACATCTCCAAGAGTTGGAGGCGTTGGACGAGAAGCGACTACAAGCTCAACAGCGCATTAGGTTGTACCAAGCCCGAATCTCGAAGGCCTTCAAAAAAAAAAGTCAAGGAGAGAGCCTTTCAGAAAGAAGATTTGGTCTTAGCTATCAGGGGATGTATGGCCATGACATATAAGACCAAGGACAAATTCCAACCTAAGTGAGAGGGACCCTATATGGTAGAAATAGTCTACTCGAATGAAACCTACCACCTAACAAATCCAAATAGTGACACGCTCACGATGCCGATCAACGACAAGTTCTTGAAAAAGTATTATCCTTGATTACGTTTAGACTATACCTCTGATCAAGGAAGTACTATACATAAGCATGTTAACATTAAACCTCTGGTCAGTTAGATAAACTTGTCGACTGTTTCTTCTACAAGAAATCCTTATCCCCAAGTGGAATCAATTTCATCTTCGCTCCTCCTGAGATTCTGGTTAACATCAAGTTGTTATGATACAGGATGTTAACATTGAAGAAAAGACAAAGGCAAAATTTTTGGTTTTAACCTTGTCACTTTTCCTATGTTGAAGTTGACCATGCTTAAACGACAATTTTAAGCACTCTTCTTCCTGATCATTCTTTTCGAAGAATAAGTCATATGTTGAAGTCGAGCATGCTTAAACGGCAATTTCAAGCACTCTTTTTCCTGATCATTCCTCTTGGTCCAAAAAGGTGGCGACTGTTCAATATGTAATAGTGACATGTCTTCAATCATCCCCCGCCTCTGTTATTTGGCGAGTCACGTTCGGACTTACGATGACCTTGATCGAGCCGAGTTCATTGAAGAAGGTTCATGACACATCTCAGCAGAACCTTTCCACTATTTTCACATCCATATCCGAATTCGGTGTTCAGCTACAAGCCTGAGTCTTGGCAATGATGAACATAAAGTGAAGCTTTGCAAGGAATCTCACTTAATTGATAAAGTCCCCACAGAGCTCATATTCTATGTCTCGACTTGACGACTAGTTGAGAACAAGAATCCTGATTAAAGTGACACTTCATCCGGAATTTTGACTTACTCGATAAATTCTCCACGAAGTTTATTATTAACTCTTTAATCCCTAACGAGATTTTAGTGGTCACCAGTGGGCGACAGAAAGTTTCACTTCAAATTGCATGACTCGAAGCCTTCAGTAAATAAAGTTAGAGAAAAATATTGGCTCTTAAGCCCAATATAAGATCCTCGATAACTCATCATGCTGAGGGAAATAGCATGGTTAGCCTAACTCAAACAGTAGTTGGTAAAGGCAAACTAAGTCCGTTGATAACTAAGGGTTTCCTAAAAATCCCAAAGGACCTTATCCTATTTGATTCCTCTAGAATCCTCTTTACCAATTCCCTTCCATGGAATGGTAGATCCACAAAGCAAATAAGTCATGTTGAAGTTTTTACCTCTGACTTTTCTTTCATTCTCTAGTTGGATTGTCTTGATCCCTAAAATAATAAGAGCACTGTCTCTTATTCTCTGGTACAATTCTCTAGCAATACTCTTACATTTTGTAGAGAACGATAAATTTCACTAAAGTCCCTTGTCAATTACCGCCATGAAATGGTAGGACCATATCAAACTGTAATCATTTTCCCAACGAAATGATCTACAGATCAAGCCCGTCACATTAACATTAAACCTTTGACAGTAACACCTTAGAGTATCCCAGGCAGATCCTGCTAATATCCTCAGCGGATTGGAACTTCACCTGTCATTCTCCTCCATAGAATGGTGGACCCACTCAAATTGTTGTTACATTAACAGCACGTTAACCATTTTCAAGTTAACATCAAACCTCTGACAAGTCACTCTGACGAATCGCCAAGCAGGGAATTTATCACGATCACTTCGGCAAAATCCCTTTCTTATTCCCCAACAAAGAGTTTGGTTGTCATGTTAATGATTACCTCTGACAACTTTTTAGGGAACAATCATTTCCCTATCGAATCCCATAGAGTTTTGTTATATCACGTTAATAATTACCTCTAACATCTTGGAGAATGCTAAACTCTCTATAATCTCTCATAAGATTCATTTTCTAACTCTTCAGCGAGTTTCTAATAGATTCCCCTTGGAGTCTATTATTACCCTTTTTTGTCCCAGTGGACTTTTCAGTTGTCACATTAATATTATACCATTGACAATTTCTTCCAACTGATTCTTCAAGGAAATGCTAATTTTCCCACAGAATTTATAATTAAATCACATTCTCCAGTGGAATAACTCTTTTTGTCGTCAAGTCCAGTTTATCACCTCTGAACGACAAAACTCTGAGCGTGGTGGTTTCTTAATTGGTTGTGTCATATTACCTCTGAACCGATAGATAGCCAAGTCTCATCTTTCAGTCCGATAGGACTACTCTTTTGCCATTTTATCCAGTTCGCCACCTCTGAACGGTAGGGATTTGATTCTAATGTCTCTTAGTCGGTTATGTCCAGTTTATCACCTCTGAACTGACAGGTCCCTAGATCTCTTCCCTTTTTATGGTACTTAAACTGTCATGTCTAGTTCGCTACCTCTGAACAGATGAGTCTATAACCTTGTCTCCTTCCCCCTTCAGTGCTGGGAGTTCTTGCGGTCAAGTTAGTCAATCACCTTTGCACAAAAAATAGCGAGCCTGGTATCTTTTAGTCGGTTATGCTCAGTCTATCACCTCCGAACCGACGGGTGCCCAAATTCAATTCATCCTTGCAGTCCCTAGTGGACTAGTTGCTATATTAACATTATGATCTCTGGCAACGGATTCAGAATTTACTGTGTCATAGTCTACACGTCCAGTTTATCACCTCTGAGTAGACGAGTCTCTAAAACTGAGTTCACCTTCCTTTTATTGTTATGCCTAACTCGCCACCTTTGAACGACAATTTTCAAGCTTGGTCGCATCTTAATTGGTTATGTCCAGTCAAATACCTCTGAACTAATAGATAGCCAAGACTCATCTTTCTTTTTACTATCATGTCTAGTCTATCAACTCTGAATGGTAAAGCTCTAAATTCAGAAGATTCTCAATTGGTCATGTCCAGCCGATCACCTCTAAACTGATTGATGTCAAAATTTCATCTTATAGTCCCTTATAGACTTCCCTTTATTGTCAGGTCCAGGTCATCACCTCTGAACAACAAATATTCTGAGTTGTCCTCAATCAGCTATGTCCAGTCCATCACCTCTGGACCGACGAATATCCAATCTTACTTTTCTTTATTGTTATGTCCAGTTTGTTACCTCTGAACGATAAAATTTTGAGTCTAATAATTTTTAACCTGTCACGTCCAGTGAGTCACCTCTGAATAGATGAATTATTAGACCTACCCTTCTTTTATCCTTAGTGGATCCTCTTTTCTAGACTAATTCTATCATTAGTCTTGGTTTTAGATTTAATTCCTCAGGAATTTCACTTGGTGAAATCTCACCTTCTTAAATTCTTTCCAAAGAATCCACATGTTAGAGTTTTTCTCATATGGAGAATTTTAAGGTAAACATGTTAGAGTTTTTCTCATGTGGAAAACTTACAAGCAAAGAGCAAAGAGAAAGGAGGAAGAAGACACCAAATGAGTCAAAGGTTAAAAAAGAAAATTTTATTGATTAATGAAAAGCATAAAAAAGATACAAAGGTGCTACATCAAGATTATCTCTCATACAGAATAGTAGATCTACTTCTGCTCTTTTTTGAACAATGGCATTTCTCTAGGTCAAAATACAGCAGGATATTCTGATTCCACCTAACCAACTTGACACGAAAGGCCTCCCCCAGCACAAGGTCGTAGTCCTTCCCTTAATGGAAGATTTTTCTACGAAAAAGTCATCCAATGAGCATGTGTTCTTCGTTGTTGTCACTTCTTTGAAAAAGATTGATGAACGAAGAATCTGAGACCTTACTGGTGACATCCTATTTCTTGTGACCTTCAAGTGTCCTGTGCAAGAACCCTGCAAAGGTAAGATATTTGTGAAAGCAATGACAGGGTTCCCCATATACATTGATCTCAGTAGTACAACTCTGCAACCAAATGGCCATCTTGGATAAGCATCTGTCGACCGACGCCTGGTGTGGCAATTCTAAATACAAAATATGGCCTTATGAATATGGTCCTATCATCATCCCTCAACGTGGTCGTGGAAATGATGTTGCAAAATGTATGCTGGTCCCCACCCAAAATTAGTGCCTTCTCCTGTGTACTCTTGTCACTGATAAATAAAGCTTGGACTTGAAAATGGAAATGCATACTTCTGTCTACCCACTTCGTCGAGTCAAAGAGATTGTTCAATGGATTGGGAGCGTAATGCACTGCAAAAACAAAGAAGAATAAACATGTTAGCCTTGGGTAAAAGGAAAAGTGCCAAGCTATAGGAGCGAAGCTAATTCAGATTAAGCTTCGCTCCTCGAGCGAAGCTAACTTTGCTCTAAAGTTAAGCTTCACACTAAACAGAGGCATAGAGCTCTAAAAACCCCAAGGGCTAGCTTCACTTGGAAGCTTAAAAGGCACTTGTGCCTAGGGAATTCAAAAAAAAACTCAAAAGTTCTCGATTAATGCTTCACTTTGAAGCTCAGCTTCGCATTTCTGCAAAGAAGCAGAATGCAAAAAACTCTAAGGGCTAGCTTTGCCAGAAAGCTTACATGAAAACTTCTCAATTTCTAACATCATCAAGCAGCATTAAAGGGAAAACCAAGACCCTAAGAATGGATAAACCCAAAGCTAAGGGAGTTGGATTCCCTAAGATCACCATTTTTTGGTGGATCTCAACCTAGTTAATGGTGAAACTAGCCAAAATTGGCTTGAAGGAAGAGATAAAAAATCTCTAATGGTGAAAACCCTACCGATCATGGACCATCCAATGGACGAGGATATAGCCTCTGTCACCTTGGAGGTGTCAACTTCGTTGTCTGAGCGTCATCGGTGCTGCTTGCGTGCCATAGGTCACGGTTCGACATGAAGAAGATGAGGGAGGGAGAGGAAGAGAGTTTTCTCTCTAAAAGTTCCTCCTAAGAGAATACTCTTCAAGTGTTCAACTGATGGGTTTTTATAGGCAGCCTTGTGCCTTGTTTCATTACCTCAAAAAGAAGGGCCAGCTTTAATTCTAAAGAATTTGAAACAATAGTTGGAGGTTCGAGAACCTAGACAGCGAAGTTATTTTAACTTCGATTGGACACGAACCTGATGTTTGCACGAAGCCTTATCTTAGCTCCACCGTGTGCTCATCGTTACCTTCGCAAAAGGTTATCTAGCTTCCCTGATGGCTTGCATCTTAGCTCTGCCAAGCACATTTCTTAGCTTCGCCTGAAACTTTATTCTAGCTCCGATGAGAGCTTATCCTTAGCTTTGCCTGAATCTTCATCTTCTAGCTTCACTGAGGGCTCATTCCCTAAGGAATTCCTAGGTAAAATCAATCTATTACCTAATTCAGTGCACGTTGAACCCAATGGGCTTGCTTGACCTAAGCAATTTGGGTCTTGAATGTCAGGTTCAAAGTGTTTCAGAATCTGTACCACTCCACTGCAGATTCGCAAAAAATTGAAGGGGTTTTGTTGACACTCTGGAAAGACAAACTCCCAAACAGCACTTCAACCAGTCCAAACGATGTCTGACTTGTCGACACTTCCAAAAGACAGCTCCCAGACAGGCCGAAGACTTGTCCATCTCTGATGGACAAATCAGTAATTTGGACTCCAGAGATCCAATAAAGAAGACAGTGAGCCAAATGTTGTCTTCTCTCCCAGCTTCGCTGCAAGATTTGTTTTAACTCGCAGGAAGCTCGTATAGCTTCGCTTCTAGTTCATCTCTTAGCTTTGATTGAAGCTCTTCCTAGCTCTATTGAGAGTTATCTTTCAGCTCTGCTATGATTCATTATCTAACTTTGCTGTAAGCTCACGCTAGCTTCGCAGCAAGTTATCTGATTGAGTTATAACCTGCACACAAAAATAAAGAATTTCAAAACTAAGAATGAAAAGTGCAAGTTACTCAATTCTACCGCGATAGTAAGTGGCTATGCGGGTCGTGATCCACAAGGAGGGAATAGCGATGGAAGCTTGTTTAGCAAGTTCTCTTTTAAGATACAAAGTTTGGTTAAAGTTCTTCTTTAGTTCTTTAAAAGAAAAAGGAAAAATTGAGTTAAAGTTGAGTTAGAAAGAAAGCGGTAGAATAAGAAGGTGGAGAAATAAGAAGTGATTTGTACAAATGAGACTGAAAAGAGTGATAAAAGATTTGGTGGATTGTGATGTTCTAAACTAAAGATGAAAAGAAAAGAAAGAAAACCTAAAAATTACTTACCTCTTCAGTACTTATATACCTTGGATCCGTTGTGACGACTTACCTTGTCTTTGAAGGTGATCAAGTATAGCGTATAGGATCTTCCCCATTCTCGATCTACACTATGAAAAAAGGGCAAACTATATTAGCAAGAGAAAGGCTGTTCATCACCATAGGCCATCAAGGGCACTTGCAACGGCTAAGCAGTCTCGAGGCTATCGGATTCTCTTGGATTGCAACACATCAGAGGAGAGTAAAAGAAAATAAGAGTAAAGAAAGAAAAAAACTTTGATTCGATTCAAATAACAATAAAAAAAGAGATCACTTACACTGGTGTCACCTACAGTACAAGCTTGCTCTCATTCCTCTATGAAAGTCGTCTCTCCTCTCAGTTACATAAAGAAAAGTAAAAATTACATAAAAAGAAAACTATAAACCTAAGTTACAAACTACAAATTATCTTAAGTTCTATTCTCTGCTTGGTCGTCCCCATTTATAGTGAAAACCCTGCCTTTTATAGGCAAAAACCCAGAGGGGGGAGTGTGAGAAGATAAGGGGAGCAAACTGACCAAAGAGCCGCGGAAAACGCGATTTTGGCCGTGTTTCTGAGGTGTGGCTAGGTGGCCACACTAGGTTAGGGAAGCTTCCTCGTTTAGAGATTTCTCCTTATCTCCTTCTAGTTTTTCCGTTTCTGCTTCAGAATTTGATAAAACGGCCTTTAATCTTTGGCTTCAACCGCTTGATTTGGGATGATTCATTTCAACCAGTTTTCAATCTCTCTGATTTGCCAAGATTTGCCCTGATTCACTGATTTCGAATTTATTCTGATTTAATTCAGAATTTGATGGGCTTTTGGGTTCATTTTTCTTCACTCTCCTTTAGGAATGGGCCTACAAATAAATTAAACAAGAATTAGGAACAAGCAGAGTTTATTTTATAATAAGTATGAGAATATGATAATAAATGTGCAATCTTAGCGACCGATCAGACCCCCATACCTATCTTTTGCTCGTCCTCGAGCAAAACAAGTAAACTATACTGAGGATTATTAGACCACTTTCGTAGGTCACTCGATTGCACTGAGCATGTGCAACAAGCCATTAAACCTCTAGGTTTTCCCTAAAGGACGAGTTTTGTCTCGTGAGGGTTTTCAGTGGATTACAACCACAATCCCTAAATAGTTAGTATTTTCAAAAAGCATTTTGAAAGAGAAAAATATTTGAAATATAATTTTAAGATTTAAGTAATCTATAAGTTATAGGAAAACTGAATTTTTCATTCCTAAACTTAGCTTCTATTCAAAAATTTGTTATCAATCAAAGTAAGGAGTCAAATTGTACTTCTAATCTAGTCTATTATTTTACCCTGAGTCATATGTACCATCGTGACTGTGAAAATTTGACTAATGGTTCATTAACTCTAACTCTTATACCTTATTTATTTATATACATATATATATTTTTTTGGTGGTATTATTCCTTAGTTCTATTAGGCTTTCTAATTTTCCCATTTAATGAGCCTTTAATCGATGACTCCCTAACCAAATGGTCTTAGGGCACCGGGTGAGAAAAGACCCCTAGGACTTAAGGACTCGAGCAAATAAGGCCACAAAACTAAGGATTTTATTATATGAACCACTTTTAGGCGTGAATACTTATGCTTTATTAGGCACAAATATCCAGCTTAATCAGAGAATTTATATATATATATATATATATATATATATATATATATATATATATATATTAACTTATCTAATCATCTTTCGCATAAATACTAAGGCTTGCTTAGGCCAAAGCACCTAACTAATCAGTAATTAGATTTGTTCATCTTTTTATATAGTTTTTTTTATAAGGCATAAGAGTCATTGTTTTTGAACCCTAAGTGTGTAAGTGTATAAAGTGTGTATATTTCATCAAGGTAAAGATCAAGACTAAATTACTTTGACAAATTATCTTCCTAATCCTAAAAATCAAACAAATAATATTATTTTGACCAAGTTTAAGAAATCTTAATTTTGATTTTCCTATTCCTTAACATTGACTTAATTTCTTACAAAAATATGTCAAAATATTGTTTCTATTTTCAAAAAGTTTTTAAAAGTAAAGAAAAATGTTAATATTTTTTTTGAATAAAAAGAAAAACCTAAGTTATGTTAGAACCCTTCCCCACACCTATCTCATGCATTGTCCTCATTGTATGAATTAATGCATAGATGCATGAAAAAGAAGAAAGGGAAGGAAATATTACCTTAAGGTGGTGGTTGCAGTGGCGGTCTGATTGGTCCACGAAATGCGACCCAATCGACTTTTCGTGAGTTCGAAGGAACCCACCAGAAATTTCTCTAATATAACCCATTAAAATGATATATACATGAATGATTTGTATTAAATATTTGACCCTATCTAATTTCTAAACTCCATAATTAATTTCAGAGTCAATTTTGTCAACCGCCTTGTCCCAAAATGGAGTTTGAAAAGATAGAATGACTGACTTGGACTCAGGAAGTACGGGAAGTAATACCGACTCAGAAAAGTCACTTAAGTCAAGTAATGGTTCAGGAGTCGGGATTGGTTTAGGAAGTGGGTCCAAATCAAGAAGTTGAAACTCAAGTCCACATTCATTTTCCAACAATGGAATGTGACTTAATATTAGTGATTCAAGTTCAAGAATGATAGGTGTGGGAATCAAAGTTGACTCTAAAATATTACTCAAGTTGGGTAACAAAACAGGAGTCAATATTGATTCGGGAATTTGAACTGGATCACAGTTTTGAGAATCTAGGTCACATTTCTCATTGAGTTTAATTTCATAAAAATGAGAACTTGCCAATTTATTAATGGGACTTTCAAAATTATAAAATTGGTCAAGTTCAATATGATGATCATCAAAGATGGGCGATTCAATTTCATTATGAATTGGCACAGGATCCAATGTTGACTCAAGAAAAAGATTGAAATCAGGTGAAGACACCAGAGTCATAATTGAATCAGGAAGTAGAATTGAATCACTAAGTTAAGGTTCATGATCATTTTCATTTTCAAGTTCAATTTCAGGAAAGGGATAACTTGCCAAACTGTCAATGTCGCTTTCAAATTTAGAGTTTGGGCAAGTTCAAATGATTGTGCTAAAATGGAACCTTGTGTACCAAAACAACATGACTCTTCGGCTCTAACAGAATGGTTACCGACATCAGAATTAGCCAAACGGTAAGAATGTAGAGATTAGACCATCATATCTATGTCATGATTACGAGCGTTTGAGCCTGAGTTATGGCTTCAAGCATCTTTTCATAGTTGATTGGTTCATCATTTTGTTGAAAAGATGAAGTGTTGTTTTGGTATTGGTGGTGAAATTGTGAGTCCATCAGATTTTGTGATGGTTGTTTGGACTCACGCATACTCATTTCCAAAATTGATGGTTTTCTATTTTGTGTTGGTGGAACTGAGTATGAATCTTAGAAATATTGTGGACAAGCTGGATAAGGATGACAAGTTGGTTGAAAATTAGACTCGGGGGAGGTGAATCCCCATTGACTCTGTGAAAAGTTGAAATTATTCTGAAAATTATGGTTATAAGATTAGGGGCATGGGTTATATTGATTCGGATAAAACCAATCCGGCTCACTATGTTGGTTAAAGTTATGATATGCCGGGTTGGTAATATCTGAAAAAGAGGTTGGTATGTAATATGGATTATCATTAAAATTGAAAAAATTGTTGTTATAAGCAGTGATTGAGGCAAACCTGCACACAAAATACGAAATTTCAGAACTTTTAATAAAAATGTGCAAGTGCTCAATTCTTACCGCTACAGCAAGTGGCTATGCGGGTCGTGATCCACAAGAAGGGTTTTGCGATGGAAGCGTTTACGTTTTTGTATTGAAATCTTTGTGAAAACCAAACGAGAGTTCTTCTCTATTTTTAAGTTAAGAAAATGGAAAAGAATTATGTTAAAGTTAGAAGAAAATGAGAGATGAAGAAGGTGAAAAACTCGAAAAACGGCGAAAGCGACTATGTACAAATGATTATTTACAAGGAAGTGAAAAGGATGATTTAGAAGAGGTATTGTTGGTGATTTAATTTACAGAAATAAAAGAAAAGAAATAAAAACAATTGCTTACCTTCTTTTCACCAAAAGCTTACCTTGATTCTTCAACGACGATTTTACCTTGAAGTGGAGGCATTCAGCGCATAGCCCATAAGATTTGAGTATTGGTCTCTTCCATATTACATCATCAAGACTACTTCAAGAATGAAATGATACAGAGAGAGACTCCATTCCATCGTCATGAGCTATTGGCGGCACTCGCAACAGCAAGGCTCTTTCGATGCTTTTAAACTCACTTGGAAGACAATTGTACCAAAAAGAAAAATAAAATAGAAAAAAGAAGAAGAAGAAGACTAAAAAGAAGTACATATACAGAAAGAACATCGATTCGATTTCATAACAATCAAAGAAAAGAAATAAATCTTACACCAGTGTCACTCCAGCTCAAGCTTCATTCTTGTTCTTCGATGAAAGTTTGATCTCCTCTTATTTACATAAATGAAAATTATAATTACATGAAAAAGAAAAACAAAAACAAAAACCTAAACTAAGAAATGGAAAATAGTCTAAATCCTATCTCTACATGGTCGTCCATTTTCAGCACAAAGAATGGCCTTTTATAGGCAGAAAACACAGTAAGCAGGATCTCGGGGAGGTCGAGGGAGCAAACGCTCCCCCTAACTCCCCAACCTTGCCGCGGATCCGCGGCTTTTGCCGCATTTCCGCGGCAAGGGTGTGGCCAGATGGCCACACCCTATTGGTGGGTCGTTCTGGTGTTTCCTTCTGACTTTATCCTTTGTTGTATTTTTAGCTTGAGTTCTGGAGTGTGACGAAATGGCCTTGGATTCTTGGCTTTAACCGATCGATTCTGAGAGGATTCTTTCAACCGTTTTCACCCTCTTGATTTTGCCCTGATTTAGTGAGCTCGAATTTATTCTGATTTAATTCAGAATTCTGGTGGGCTTTTGGGCTCATTTCTCTTCATCTCCTTAAGGATTGGGCCTGCAAATAACTTTACCATTTAATTAGGACAATGCAGGCTTTTATTCTAAAATAAGTATGGAAATATGATACTAAATATGTAACATTAGTGACCAATCACACCCCCATACCTATCTTTTGCTCGTCCTCGAGCAAAACAACTAAACTATACCAAGGATTATTAGACCACTTTCGCAGGTCACGCGATTGCACTGAGCATGTTCAACAAGCCGTTAAACCTCTAGGTTTCCCCTAGAGGACGAGTTTGGTCTCGTGAGGGTTTTCAGCGGATTACACCCACAAAATCCATAAAGAAAGAGAAATAAAGAGTTAGTATTTTCGAAAAGCATTTTGAAAGAGAAAATATTTGAAATATAATTGTAAGATTTAAGCAATCTATAAGTTATAGGAAAACTGAATTTCTCATTCTTAAATTTAGTCTCTATTTAAAAATTTGTTATCAATCAAAGTAAGGAGTCAAATTGTACTTCTCATCTAGTCTATTACTTTACCCTAAGTCATATGCACCTTGTGATTGTGAAAATTTTGACTCAGGGTTCATTAACTCTAACTCTTATACCTTATTTATTTATATATATATATATATTTTTTGGTGGTATTCTTAGTTCTATTAGGCTTTCTAATCTGCCCATGTAACGAGCCTTTAATCGATGACTCCCAAACCAGACGGTCTTAGGGCACTGGGTGAGAAAACACCCCAAGGACTTAAGAACTCGAGCAAACAAGGCCATAAAACTAAGAATTTTATTATATGGACCTCCTTTAGGCGTGAGTACTTATGCTTTATTAGGCACAAATACCCAGCTTAATCAAAGGATTTTTTTTCAAACTTATCTAATCATCTTTCGCGTAAATACTATAGCTTGCATAGGCCAAAGCACCTAGCTAATCAATAATAAGATTTGCTTATTTCTTTTTTTTTTCTTTTTTTTATATATATATTTTTTATAAGGCATAAGAATCTTTGTTTTTTTGAACCCTATGTGTGTAAGTATATGAGGTGTGTATACTTCATCAAGGTAAAGATCAAGACTAAATTACTTTGACAAATTATCTTCCTAACCCAAAAATCAAACAAATAATCTTATTTTGACCAAGTATAAGAAATCCTAATTTAGATTTTCCTATTCCTTAAAATTAACTTAATTTCTTACAAAAAATATGTCAAAATATTATTTCTATTTTCAAAAAGTTTTTAATAAGTAAAGAAAAATGTTAAATTTTTTTTTAAACAAAAAGAAAAGTTATGTTAGACCCTCCCCCACACCTATCTCATGCATTGTCCTCAATGTATGAATTAATGCATAGATGCATGAAAAGACGAAAGGGAAGGAAAATGTTACCTTATGGTGGTGGTTCCGGTGGTGGTCTGATTGGTCCACGAAATGCGGCCCAATCGACTTTTCTTTGGGTTCGGAGGAACCCACCAACAATTTCTCTAATATAACCCATTAAAAAGATGTATCTATAAAGGATCTTTATTAAATATTTAACCCCATCTAATTTTCATATTCCATAACTAATTTCGGAGTCAAATTTATCAACCACCTCGTCCCAGAATGGAGTATGAAATGATAGAATGGTTGACTTGGACTCAGGAAGGACAGGAACTAATACCGACTCAGGAAGGTGACTTAAGTCAAGTAAAGGTTCAGGAGTCGAAATTGGTTCAAGAAGCGGGTCCAAGTCAAGAAGTTGAAAGTCAAGTCCACATGTATTTTCTAACAATGGGATGTGACCTAATATGGGTGATTCCAGTTCAGGAATGATAGGTGGAGGAATCAAAACTGACTCTAAAATATTACTCAAGTTTGGTAACAAAACAGGAGTCAATATTGATTCAGAAAGTTGAACTGGATCACAGATTTGAGAATCTAGGTCACATATCTCATTGAGTTCAATATCAAAAAATTGAGAACTTGCCAATTTGTCAATAGGATTTTCAAAATTGTATAATTGGTCAAGTTCAATATGATCCTCAAAGATGGGGGATTCAATTTCATGATGAATAGGCATAGGATCCAACATTGACTCGGGAAAAGATCGAAATCAGGTGAAGATACCGGAGTCATAATCGAATCAGGAAGTAGAATTGAATCACTCAGTTGGGGTTCAGGATCATATTCATTTTCAAGTTCTATTTCAGGAAAAGGATAACTTGCTAAACTATCAATATCTTTTTCAAAATTTAGAGTTTGGGCAAGTTCAAATGATTGTTCTGAAATGGAATCTTGATTTTCAAAACTACAGGACTCTTCGGCTCTAACAGAATGGCTAGTGACATCAGAACTGGTCCAACGCTGAGAATGTAGAGATTCGACCAACATATCTACGTCACGATTACGAGTGTTTTGAGCCTGAGTCATGGCTTCAAGCATCTTTTCATAGTTGATAGGTTCATTGTTTTGATGAAAAGATGAAGAATTGTCTTGGAAGTGGTAGTGAAATTGTGAGTCCATCAGATTTTGGGATTTGTGTTGGACTCACGCATACTCATTTCCAAAATTGATGGTTTCCTATTTTGGACGGGTGGAACTGAGTATGAATCTTGAAAATTTGTGGACTAAGTGGAGAAGGAGGACAAGTTGGTTGATAATTATGCTCGGAGGAGGTGAATCCCCACTGACTCTGTGAAGAGTTGAAATCATTCTGGAAATTATAGTCATACGATGGGGGGCATGAGTTATATTCATTCAGATAAGACCAATCCGGCACACTAGGTTGGTTAAAGTTATGATATGCCGGTTGGTAATATCCGAAAAAGAATTCGATGTGTATATGGATTATTATTAAAGTTGAAAAATTATTATTATAAGCCATATCACACAATAGAATACAAAAAAGAAAGAAAAAACAACAATAAGCAAACAAATAAAAGAGAAAATTCTAACTAAGTTAGGGTAGACCTATGACCTAGACGACTCCTAACTGATTAGACTGTCCACGGGAGGTCTAATGCAGACTTTGACCACAAGCTAATCAGCCAGGTCAGGGCAAGGTTGGTGGGAGGTTTTCCGTCAAAGACGTTCCTTAATTAAATAACCACCAACCTTCGGGCTTTCGGCCCTTAATCCCTTTCCTAGACACTGATTTGGCAGGAGTCAAATTCCAACACCTTTCCCCCTTAGGATAATCTCCTAATTGAGTCCGAGATGTCCCTAGGGCCAATGTCTACTCATTTTTAGTTAGGCTTGGGTTAGTGAGTGCTTGGAATCTGATTTTTAGGCTAAGGAAGGGTGATTAAATCCCTACCTTATCTTGTTAATGGGTGGTGCCCTTAAAATCAATTTGTGCAAGTGTACAAGATAAATAAGATTCACTCAAAGCGATATAAATCAACCAAGAAGTGAGTCCTATGCTAAATGCAATGCATACGTACCTTGCTCCAGCACTCTTCAACAGTAAAAATAAATGAATTGAAAAGACACGTGCCTAAAATGCAAACGTCTAATCATTTTTTTATCTTTTCAACAAATATTTTACTGTTGATTATTAGCAGGCTTATGTGATGGCATATAAGAAAAAGTAAAGTGGCAGGAAACTACAATTTGCAAAGCAAGCAACCCTGCAAAAAGAACGTTAGTAGTCCACTCCTTTTTGCCGCGTTTTCGCGGCATAGGCCGCGGATCCGCGGCAAAGCAGAGGGCACTTGGTCTCTGCTTTCTAGAGCAGAGGCCTAAGGCCACTTATATGTTACTGCAACTTTTAATTTCCTGCTTTGCTTGCCCTATAACCTGCAACAGAGAAGAAAATTCGTTTTAGTTATAAAAAATTTCAATAAAAATTCAGATTTCAATAGAAACGTTACCCTCCCCGACGAAGGCGCCAAAATTTGGTTGAGGCAAACCTGCACACAAAATACGAAATTTCAGAACTTTTAATAAAAATGTGCAAGTGCTCAATTCTTACCACTACAGCAAGTGGCTATGCGGGTCGTGATCCACAAGGAGGGTTTTGCGATGGAAGCGTTTACGTTTTTGTATTGAAATCTTTGTGAAAACTAAACGAGAGTTCTTCTCTGTTTTTAAGTTAAGAAAATGGAAAAGAATTATGTTAAAGTTAGAAGAAAATGAGAGATGAAGAAGGTGGAAAAACTCAGAAAACGGCGAAAGCGACTATGTACAAATGATTATTTACAAGGAAGTGAAAAGGATGATTTAGAAGAGGTAATGTTGGTGATTTAATTTACAGAAATAAAGAAAAGAAATAAAAATAATTGCTTACCTTCTTTTAACCAAAAGCTTACCTTGAGTCTTCAGCGACGATTTTACCTTGAAGTGGAGGCATTCAGCGCATAGCCCATAAGATTTGAGTATTGGTCTCTTTCACATTACATCATCAAGATTACTTCAAGAATGAAATGATACAGAGAGAGACTCCATTCCATCGTCATGAGCTATCGGCGGCACTCGCAACGGCAAGGCTCTTTCGATGCTTTTAGACTCACTTGGAAGACAATTGTACCAAAAAGAAAAATAAAATAGAAAAGAAGAAGAAGAAGAAGAAGACTAAAAAGAAGTACATATACAGAAAGAACATCGATTCATTTCATAACAATCAAAGAAAAGAAATAAATCTTACACCGGTGTCACTCCAGCTCAAGCTTCATTCTTGTTCTTCGATGAAAGTCTGATCTCCTCTTATTTACATAAATGAAAATTACAATTACATGAAAAAGAAAAAACAAAAACCTAAACTAAGAATTGGAAAATAGTCTAAATCCTATCTCTGCATGGTCGTCCGTTTTCAGCACAAAGAATGGCCTTTTATAGGCAGAAAACCTAGTAAGCAGGATCCCGGGGAGGTAGGGGGAGAAAACGCTCCCCCTAACTCCCCAACCTTGCTGCGGATCCGCGGCTTTTGTCACGTTTCTCGGCAAGGGTGTGGCCAGATGGCCACACCTGTTGGTGGGTCATTCTGGCGTTTCCTTCTGACTTTATCCTTTGTTGGATTTTCAGTTTGAGTTCTGGAGTGTGACGAAATGGCCTTGGTTTCTTGGCTTTAACCGATCGATTCTGAGAGGATTCTTCTCAACCAGTTTTCATCCTCTTGATTTTGTCCTGATTTATTGAGCTCGAATTAATTCTGATTTAATTCAGAATTCTGGTGGACTTTTGGGCTCATTTCTCTTCATCTCCTTAAGGATTGGGCCTGCAAATAACTTTAGCATTTAATTGGGACAATGCAGGCTTTTATTCTAAAATAAGTATGGAAATATGATACTAAATATGCAACATTAGTAACCAATCAAGCAGTATCACACATATAACATAAACAAACAAACAAATAAGCAAACAAAAAAGAAAAATTCTAACCTAAGTTAGGGTGACCTTTGACCTAGACGACTCCTAACTGGTTAGACTGTCCATAGGAGTATAATGCAGACTTTGACCATAAGCTAATCAGCCAGGTCAGGCAAGATTGGTGGGAGGTTATCCGTCAAAGACGTTCCTTAATTAAGTAACCACCAGCCTTCGGCTTTCGGCCCTTAATTCCCTTCCTAGACACTGATTTGGCAGGAGTCAAATTCCAACACCTTTCCCCTTAGGATAATCTCCTAATTGAGTCCGAGATGTCCC